>JAKTUX010000024.1:0-190515 GCA_030556895.1 Kodamaea jinghongensis | reverse complement strand
CTGGACAGTGGTTTGGTGGACCGTCTGGTCCCACGTGCAAACCGGCATCAGCACAAACGTCAATACCTAAGATCCCCAAGAGATCGGCGAAAACGTTAGCACCAGCACCGAGATCGAATTGTCTCTTTTGGAAAGATTCCAAATCTCTCTTAGAATGAGAACCAGCAGGGGCAATTTGTTGAATTTCAATAGGAGCGCAAGCTGGTTGGTTTCCAGCAGCGTTACTTTCAGCCAAGGCACCAATGGTTGCAAAAGCAACTGAAACAAAGGTGGCTTTAGAAAAGAGCATTCTTAATTATTTGAATTAAAATGAGGGAACGAATGTGATTTGTTGATGGTTGATTTTATAAGCTTCGTTAAGGATTAATTGAACTTATTAAAAGGATATAATGGTTAAAAATTGTGTAGTGATTGGACCAATTGATGATATTCAGCAAAGAATCAAAAATAGGATCACTAACGGTATCACGGAGTTGGACTTTTCAAAGTTAGGTTTTTACCTTAGGCTGTTTCGAAAGATAGTAAAAAAAGGAATTGTATCTGAGACAAATCTGGTCCGTTTTATACAATTGGAGCTCCTAGACCGACCCGCTAATTGGATTTGTTACTTGTGAGTGCTGCAGAACCAAAAGGTTGCGAAAATTTACATGTGTTTCAACTTTAAGGTTATCACTGCATGTAATGCCTTTGTGACATCAAAAGCTGCAGAATAGAGTTCGCTTATTTTGCAGACTCTAAAACAGGTAAGACATGGTTCAAAATGGTAATTTGTGAAATAAAACAGAGTTCTAAAGTTACTGCTTAAGGAGAGGAAAGCTCTGAGATTTTTCCTAATGAGAACCATCAAAAGTTTCATCAAAAAAGGGGTATACGGTAGGGGATGCCAGACGTTCCAGGCATTTTAATTAAGGGGTGCCTTTAGATCAAACTAGAATAACGTCAATTTAAGGCACAAGGTAGGGGCAAATTTCTTGGTACGGTAAGCGAAGTTTTATGTTTTGGAGTTGTTGTTAAATCTATTATTGGAATCAGTTTGAAGCAAACTCTTTGACGAGGCCCAAATTATTTTTATTTTTTAGATAAATTTTGGACCCAATACAGCTTCGTACCACCGGTTTGTGCATAAAACCTTCGGAAATCTAGCAGGAAGCATGAGAGCACCCTGTGTGGGACGAAACTTCGGCTGACTTACTTACAGTGTTGTCGCGAGCATTTGTGGTACTTGGACCAGCAAAGAAGTCGCCCTTATCCGTGAGAGAGTGGTAAACCGAGAGGCTTTTAGCTTCTCCTTATTTTTACAAAGCAATTGCTGATATGCAAAAGAAAGTTTTAGCGGAAAAGTCAAACAAAAACTACAGGGTCGTAAATGTTACGAGCAATATCGTTTTAGTTTTGGAAACAAAAGAGGAAGCGAGTCTCTTTCAAAACTCCCATTGTTTGAGCTCGTATGCAGCACATATTATTACCGTTGCTGTATTATAGTGGAATGATGATGATTACGGGAACGGAGAAGCAGCAAGCTTTAGGGCGAGCAAAAACAAATTGGATGGGGAAGGTACTTGCAATTGCGCTTACGCAGCGAGTGTGTCGAAAATACTTCATTCTTCGCCTTAAAGGCAGATCGGCTTTGGCGGTTCAGATGTATATTTGAAATAAGGCGGGAGCCAAGACCTCTTGATGGCGCGTTTAATGATAGAACATCTAACCATGACCAATCGGATTGTTTTTTGCTCTCTACTGATTGAATTGTGGGGGAACAAACACGTTCAGAATCGGACCAGGCCGTTTATTATCCCGTCATATGAAATTTGAAGAGGGAGTATTCCAGTTCAACGGCAAGCACAAAGATCCAATTAACTAATTCACAAGGAGAAACCGATTGATCATTGGAAGCCTTCACAAAACGGGGCGGGTATTCATGCTTAGTGATTATGTGAGAAAACCGGATGGAAGTTGCCACTTTCTTCAGATTTCTGAACCGACTTCCGCTTATTGTAATGCATCGGCCTGCCTCTCGTGCGTTAACGTATTGTGGTTATGCTAGAGTTCCATTTCCTTCTTTGTTCCAATGCTTCGTTCCGCGTTCCTTTCATTATAAGCGCTTCACGTAGCCTACTCTCCTTGCATGAAATAGTCAACACAGACGCCATTTCTGGAAGGTGTTGTGATCCCTTTTCGGCCTCTTCCGATGAATCCATGTTTTGACAGTACGCTGCACCAATTAGGCAGGGGTATCCCGCTCAACGCAGCGTCTCAACCGGGGGGCTGTTTATTTTGGTACCTTACGAGAAACGGCTTGTCCAGTGCATGGGTCCCTCCAAATGCACCCAATTCTCAGCAATCCCCTTACCACCCCGTTCAAGGGATGTGTGAATTTGTAGGTATATGTGTTGTGTTGTTTTTACCATATCGGTCCTAGAACCTTGAAATCTTAAGGTTTGACGCACAAAAGTTGCCTGCTTTGGTAATCGCTAGAATACACGGCTGCTATCAGCCGCCTAAAAACAGTGAGCGTGGAAACTTTCTCCATTGCCTTGTGATTTTAACATTAGACTTCCTCCTGCATACCCGCCTGAAAGCCTTTATTTTAACCTCGGGAACGCGATCTAACCTTATATCGTCCTGAGCGTTTCAGAGGAGAATCGCTATCCCATACAACCATTTTACGAACCACTTAGATGATATATCTCGATCCTATTGTATCAGATGGTGTGTGTGTGAAATTCGTGAAGAGATATATATAGCACATTCCCTCAATGCCATCGATATGTTCGGAAATTTCATTTTCGTGAATAGTGTGTGTTTAACCTTAACCGTATTGACCGAGGTCGCTTTAGGAAACTACTTTCCTCGCACCCATGAAATGACCCCGAATTTCAGATCTGGCCTGATTTCCCAATTCTTGCTAAAAGTATCCAATTGAGTATACCTTCCACGAGGATAGCACCATGCGAAAACATCAACCCAACCGTGCATCGATATGTGGATGTGAAACTGTCATTAACGTCCTTAAATTAAGGTCCCAAAAAAAAAGACAGGATCGCAAACAACGCACTTAAAAAAATTGTAAATGCACCAGCCGGGAATCGAACCCGGGGCCTAACAATGGGAATGTTAGATTTTACCACTAAACTACTAGTGCTTTTACGTCATTTCCCTATTTTTTTTGATACTTGAATAGGTGTAACATCTGAGTAGGTTAAAAGATTTCGTTCGTTAAACAAGCTCTCATCATTAGAATGATTATTATATATAGCATAGGCGAGATGGGAGTGCTAGAACCAAAATTGCTCTTGAAATTGACTGTTGAAGAAGGTTTCCATGATACACATTATTCTAGTTTTTTGGAAGATTTTCTAGATGAAGTTTCTAAATAGACCTTAAAGCTTCTGTTTTTAATCGGACAACGTACAACCAAAATTTAGTCTTAATTAAACAAAAGGATATCCATTACAGGGAATACCTGCACTAATATATCTGTTTCTGTAATGTCTAGTCACTACTGAAAGGTGGAACTTCCACACTCAGTGCTGATGTACCAGTCTCAATGTTACGCACAATTTTCAGTATTAAAAAAACTTTTCAAATCACAGCTCACTACACCTTGACTATGATTACCAAATACATGACCCACATGAAGGTGAGATTCAACCCATTCTTGCTGAGTGGAAGATCTACCAGATTGATTCTCGCTAGAATGCCACAACAAGTCAAAATCGATTGTAAGGTCTTGACCAACTCATCCACAGAAAAGTCCACCATCGAAGTTACCTTCAAGGATAAGAAGACATTGACAGCAGACCCAGAGACAATGAAAGTTACTGACATTTTTGAATACTTCAACACCCATTCCAGAAAGTTGGCTATTGAAGACGCTATCAAGGAATAGAGCTTTCTACAGTGATCTTGTACATAGACCATTTTTTACTTCATGCAACCTATTTTAATGACTTGACATACTTTTGAAACCATGTAGGCACAGCATGATCTAAAATTTTGAACTTTTCCTCCTTATCTTCTACCTTATTTAGACTCAAGGTGGTGCTTTTTAAGTCTTCTCCATTCACAAACTGAAGTTTGTGCACCTCAAACTCGTTATCTACGAGTTGAGGTTCATTGTCCATTATATACTGTACGATTTTTCCAAACCATTTCTGAAGCAATGCATGGGAGACTTCAAGGGATCCTAGAAAAACAGGATTTGCCTCGAGTAGTTCATTGATATCATTCACAGTGTACTCTTTTACAGCCTTCAATTGGAAATTATTGGATCTGAATCCAAATACACAATCTGCACAATTAATGAAAGATATCTGAGCCAAGGTCTTGAGTAGTTTGACCTGTAGCGGAAGGTTGTCCACCCGCCTATTTGATTTTGCCTGCAGATGTGTTTTCAATTCGACGTAATAGTCTAATTCTGCAGTGTGGCTCTTTGAGCAGTCTATCTCTGCAGTGAAGTGGAGAGAGTGTCCTGCAACATTGGAATGTACAAATGTGTAAAATTCCAGAGAACTGGGTTCGGTCATTATACGTTCAAAACGAAATCCAGAGTATGTGTATGCGTTTGGTGCTGGAATATCATTGGATGCGTCCTCTCGGTCAATTATCACAAGCCCACGCCAGTAAATGACATTGAACAGTATATTTCGCTGGTTTATTGGAAGCTCTAGAAGGAGAGTTAGCATTCGGCGTAAACTCACGATTCGAAAGTCCTTCAATTTTCTTTCTCCTGTCTCGATCAGGTATCGAATACAACGGAAAACATCATCTAACTGGAAGATTTCATTCGTGGACTTCATTCGAAAGTTAGCATACCCGAGTGAGAGGTCAGTTCCTAGCACTTCGTCATACGGACTTGTCCTTTTAACTCTCTGGTTTCTAGTTTTCCTTCTATATGGTGTCTTCTTGTGGGGAGCAGATGAGTCTTCTTTGCCCTCCCCCAATGTTACTTTCAAGACACTTAATCCAGATTTGTCATTAAACTTAATATCCTTATTTGTTTTGGTATAGTAGAGTTCTTGTGTAGGTTGACCATATGGTGGTATAGTTGAGTCTTCCGCATTCAAGCTAATCAAGTCATGAAGACTTAACATCGCTTAACTTTTTCTGCTTGCATTATTTTTTTTTGCTGCAAATCTACAACTGAGGAAATGGCAGCCAATGCAGAGTAGACAAAGAGACAAACACTTTCAGATAGCCTACGATTAATTTACAATCATATCAGTTGAGAAGTTCCTGACTACTTTTTTCTTTCACCATATGCTTTGGTGGCATAATCACCGTCGATAACAATCAAGTCTTGAGGTCTGTAATCATGCTTTCCAGAGAAGTACGATTCTAAAATGCTTTTGACACCAGCAGCATACCTCTTTTGAGCATCGAGGGAAGTACCTGATACGTGAGGAGTCATGGCATTACCACCACCGAATGGATTCTTCATACTTCTCCAAGGGTGGTCTGCCGGTGCAGGTTGTGGATACCATACATCACCACCATACCCACTGAGGTGTCCTGACTTGACTGCCTCAGCAACGTCGTCTTCCACACAAATGGCTCCTCTTGCAGTGTTGACCAATATGGCTCCCTTTTTCATCTTTGAAATTAAGCTTTTGTTAAAGAGACCCTTTGACTTTTCATGCAAAGGACAATTGATGGTTACAATGTCTGCCTTGGCAACCATATCCTCTAAATCAAGAACTCTTTCAACAATGTTGTCCCTATCGTTAAACAATTTGGAGGCATCGTTCAACTTTTTGATGGCAGCGTCAGGAAGGTCTTGGTAATCATAATAAAGCAATTTCCTAGGGTTAAAGGCAACCATTCTCTCCAAGACCCTATAACCAATTCTTCCAGCACCAACTGTTGCAACCACCTTGTCTTCCAAGTCATATTCTTGCTTGGCACATCCAGCAATGTCCCATTCCTTGGTGTGACATGCCTGTTCATGGGCAGGAACAAAGTTTCTTATTAAAATCAAGATGGTCATCAAGACATGCTCTGCCACAGAAACAACATTAGACCCTGTGACTTCAGCAACTGTAACCTTCCTTTCGTTGGCAGCATTCAAGTCGATGTGATCGGACCCAATACCTGCAGTGATGGCAATTTTCAACTTAGGAGCCTTGTCAAGACGGGTCTTGGTCAAGTAACCAGGGAAAAATGGGGTAGTGATCAACACTTCCGCATCCTGCAATTCCTTGTCAAAGGTTGAACTAGGCTCAGGGTCCTTGTCTGCGGTGGTGACTAACTCATAGCCATGGGATTCAACAAACTCACGAATACCCAATTCGTTTTCTAAGGTTCCTAACAATGCTGGAACCTGCCTAGCGTGCTCTCCACCTTTGTAGAGAACCAACAATACCTTTCCTTTAGCCATTTCAAATCAATTGAGTTTATTATAAAATTATTGATAGAATAAGAAATCGAGGGAGAACAATTGACCCTTTTATATCCCTTAAAATCACCAAACTGCAGTCATTATTATACTTTTGTTTCAAGAATGATCGTCCGCTTACCGTGCGGATTTACTTTCCAGTCTCCAAAGCTCGCACGGTCCCACTTTGCGGCAAAAACCAACAATTCAACCCCTCATGAACAATTTGCCCCAAGTGTGCACAATCTCCCCCAATGTCTACCCACTTTATTCTTAGATTACAATTAACCTTTCTGCACTACAGGAATGGGCATATACGTTTAATCCGGATACTTTTACTAATTCGGGGTTCAATTGCGGAGAAGGTGCTAAGAAATTGTGATCATCAGGTCATGTGACGCACAGCAGGTCTCAGCTACTCTTACGCTGTATCTTCATATGCCGTTCACGGGAGATAACAAAAAAGGCTGTTTCGTGCAAGGATATCAAGTCCCATACACAGTTGACAGACGTCCCATACCAGAAATCCCAAGAGTCTCCTCTGAGAAGAATTTCAGAATTTTACGTACACTCGCGATCCAAATAACTGGGGAAAGTTGTGATGGAGAAGCGTACTGTTTGATTACGTCTATTTGAAAAAGTCCCAATTCAATCTAGTTACAAGCAGCCACGCCAAACCAAAAAGATAACCATATATGAGGCAAGCGATCTGGACGTTCCCTGAGGACTTCAATTGTCTCTTCGAGGACTACAATTATCTCTTCAATCATGAATTATAAATAACATATCTAATCAAAAGCCAATTGCTTCTTGATTTCTGCAATAGCCTTACCTGGGTTCAAACCCTTTGGACAGGTTCTAGCACAGTTCATAATGGTGTGACATCTGTAAACAGACATGGAGTTTTGCAACATTTCCTTTCTGAGCTTGGTGGCTTCGTCTCTGGAATCAATCAACCATCTGTATGCTTGCATCAAGACGGCAGGACCCAAGTATTGTTGTTGGTTCCACCAGTA
Organism: Kodamaea jinghongensis; assembly: GCA_030556895.1. NCBI lineage: Eukaryota > Fungi > Ascomycota > Pichiomycetes > Serinales > Debaryomycetaceae > Kodamaea > Kodamaea jinghongensis. The sequence continues at coordinate 183,126 of JAKTUX010000024.1, read as the reverse complement.
GGATGGACAAGAGGTGGAACAACAAGCACACAAAATGCATTCGTACAAACCATCCAACTTAGCTCTGTCTTCGATGGATTGCAAGTTTTCACGACCATCAACTGGGTGGGTTTCTCTTTGCAAGTATGGTTGGATGGACTTGTATTGCTTGTAAAAATGAGTCAAGTCAGGAACCAAGTCTCTGACAACGAACATGTGAGGTAATGGATAAATCTTTGTATCCTTGGATGTATCGGTATCTATACGGCACAAACAAGCCAAGGTGTTTCTACCACCAATGTTCATGGCACAGGAACCACAGATACCTTCACGACAGGATCTTCTGAAGGTCAAAGTTGGGTCTTGTTCATTCTTAATCTTCAAAATGGCGTCCAAAACCATAGGTCCACATTCATTCAAGTCGACTTCGTAAGATTGCATCTTTGGCTGAACCTCTGGAGTGTCTGGGTTCCATCTGTAAATTTGGAACTTCTTGAAGTTTGCTGGCTTTGGAGTAGCTGCAGTAGCCAATCCTCTCAAACCAAATGGCTTGGTAGCTTGGTAGAATGATCTCAACATGTTTATCCCAAATTAAAAAGAAAACACAGCAAAAACTATCTTTGAGATTTTTAAAAAAAATTAAAACAGAAAATCCGACTGGTGCACCCGGAAATCAGCCCCGGGTCTGTGTTTTGACAAATTCACACCAAATGATTGGTTGTCGCGCGCACTACAAAATGCCCTTTTACTAGTAATTAATGTGGAGACTCACTCAGATCACGTGACTTACCGCATATCCGAGGCTGGCCCCTAGAGCCGTCAAAAAGGGCCGACCCTGTCACTCTCTTTAACACCAAGGACGAACCCCCTTCTTACGGAATTCACATTACTCTATTACACGCAATCACACTAACCCAATTAAATATACTATATTAAAATTACTGAAGTAAACTAGTTAAATTGTCATCAAATGAAGGGAATCCCATTGGAAAGAACTTGGATTCGTCTGGAGCCAATCCAAACGGACTAGCCCATGTTTGGTCATAGTTCTGCATCTTTGTACCAGACAATGTAAAGCATTTGAACCTACTTTCCTTATTTTCCTTTGTTTCAAGTTCAAAGGTTTGCAAAAACAATTTCTTCGCCAATTGGGAGTCAAACTTATAGTTGAATGACTTTTCAAGAACCGTACTCAAATCCGTAAACATATGAGCACCCAACTTAAAGTCACATAATCTTTCGAGCCTCGATAAGTCGTAGGCTTCCTTGTGGGTGATGTGACATTGAATTTCCCCTGTGTAAGTTTTACAGAACAAATAGAAGGTTGCAGCGTTGTAGAAATCATCACAGAATATACTGTTCAAGATAAACGCATGCAAGATTGACGCAGAGCGCGTGTACGCATAGTAATCACTGAACTGTAGCAAGTTGACAAAGTTTTGCTTAATGTGGTTAGTGATTTGGAGCGTGAATTTGGTAATTGTCCCAAAGTACAACTTGTATTCAGAATCGTTTTCCATATTGGCTTTGTGAACCGATAAGTCGTTATCGCCACGGATCAAGCACTGCAAGGTGTATGTCAATCTAGTCAACACCCCAAACAAGTAGAAGGAGGACTTTTTGATCACAGACACTATTTGAGGTGTCACAGTGAACACAAGTCCTGTTCCAAAGTAAAAGTGGTTGTAGTTGAGAAGACGATCGTAGTTTGGCAAGAACTCTTCAGTGATGACCAATAGCAACTTCTTCAAGTAGAAGTATGTCAAACTGTTATCATTGATATTCTCATAATGCATGAACAAATGGAAGTAGTTTGTCAACAAGAATAACTTGGCATTCAAGTAGTACGAGATTTGGATGGCACTGGTGTTGTCCTGGTTTGCAGCGACAAGCACGTCTCCCAAATCACCAAACTTGTACAAGGCAATCTCCAAATCTTGCAAAAGACTGGTCAATTGATTCAAACTAGTCTTTGGAAGCTTCACCAATTCGATAATTCTTCTCATCTTTAAATACACATGCTCCATTTGAGACATGGCATCTTGAACACTGAACTCCAAGCCTGCTGCTTGTATGTTTTCAGCACCTTCTTGGTAACCTCCAGAGGGGATGTCCAAGTCTGGCAACAAACTATCTTGACTACCATTTCCAATGGTAAGCCTGAGATCCAAGTACTTCAAATAGCGCCATATTTTGGCCTTCAAATTATTTGTTCTGTGGTCTCCTTCTTGAGGTTGAAGAACATGTGCTCTTGCGTACATTGCCTTGTCAAATTCAATATACTTCATAGTCTCCAATGGATCCTCGTAGTCAGCGGGATTCAACGTAAGGTAAGATCTCATCAAAGTCAATAATTGTAGATGAGGAAGCGTTGGTTCTTCTGATTCTAACTTCAAGATAATGGACCTAACAATTTCAATGGAATCAGGGTTGACATTTTGCAATGATTGGAAAGTTCTAATCTGCTCTGAGTTAAAGTTCAACTTGTTTCTCTTATCTTTCAAATCACCGTGATTAAAGTCCCTATAATATTCGTTAACCTCACGTTCTCTATGCAAAGTCGAAAGTTGACTGAGATTCAATATGACCAACAAGATACCAACATTGGCGCAGTCAATCAGACTCTTTATACGGAGCCCATTACTCATCAACTCATTTATAGATTCCTTAAACTGGGCTTCGTCAAGAAGCGGGAAAAATGGGTATAATATGGAAAAGAATCTCTTGACGTGCTCCATGTAGTTGGTAGGAACATATTCCAAAATCTTGATTTCGTCCAAGTCCAACGGAGGAGGCTTCTCAGTAGGTATAACTTGCTGTTTGAGTTCAAGGAACGACATGACATCCGACACACCAACGTCCTTTTTCTTCATGGCAAATATAGAGAACGTACCATGATTTATCTTGATAGGACCCACTGATTCTGTGGTAGGGTAGTTTGAGTAGATATCCGTTTCTTCTCCAGGATTCAAAGTTGGATTTATACCAATGACAGATTTCAAAGTCTTGAAACTGTCAAGGATAGCCGCAATACGGGCATTTGGACCGTGCTTAACTGTTCTGTTTGGAATATACTTTGCGATTTCCGACTCACCGTCTTCTGGGCCATTTGCTGGTACAACCTCGAGAACCTTATCAACTTCCAGAGTTGGGGGACTGATTTCTTGCTTAGGTGAGTGATCCATGATGTGTGGCTTAGGTGTGTTGAAGGTATTGTCTTCTTCAGGGCTTGGAGTGAACTTGAATTCTCGTTTGGCTGGATTAGCTGTGGGTATGGTAGATTTGGAAGAAGAGTAGCCAAACTTCGACAAAGCTGGACGCAGGAGCAGCTGGAATGGTGGAAGGGACGGTGTTGTGGAGGGCGTTGACTTTGCCATAGGAAGGGTGACTATCGAGGTATTTGTTGAGGTAGTCGAATTCCTGCTCGAAGTCATGTTGGATGATGAAGACGAGGCCGGAGAGATGGAAGAAGTATATCTTGGGACCTTTGACATAAAGTAATCGGAATCTGCTTGCCTCTTGAGTGCAGAAACAGGACGAGAAATAGAATATTGAGGAGTGTGTGCATCAGGAGCACTTTGGGGTGTTTGAGCGTCTGTTCCGCCTTGGGGTGTCTGCATGGAGTGGAGAGCAGTAGCGGCAGCAGCAGTACTACTACTAGTCTGAGGAGCGGAGGACGCCGCAGGTTCGGATACAGGCTGCTGCTGTATGTGCTGTTGTGAGTATGACTGATGTTGTTGTTGAGTGTCTTGTGCTCGCAGTATAGGTTCCTTTTCTTGGGTATTTGGCTGTGGGACTTGTGGCAAAGTGTCTCTTTGCACAGAGTGAGCCTGAGGAGGCTGTAGGTGATGCTGAGGAGGTTGGCCGAATTGGACAGTAAGCTGGGCATGTTGTGCGGGAGGCGGCTGTATCAGCAGAGGGGTCGGAAGTGCGTGCAGCAGAGCAGGAAGCACCTGAGAAGGTTGTTGTTGATGCTGTGGATGTACAGGCTGGTGAGACGAACCTCTAGGGTGCTGGTGAAGAACTTGCGGTTGGTGTTGATGAGGAGGTTGCTGATGCGGCGATGGTTGCTGCTGCTGAGGAACGACCGACCTGCCAACCATAGCAGATTGCGGACCCATAGGCACACCGGAGTACACCGGATATCCGTACATAGGAACGTATTGAGGTTGCCACGAAGGGTGTTGCTGGTAGACTGGATAAGGCACGTTTGGAGGCACTACTCCCATAGGCACTCCGGGCTGCTGGTAGGGTGGTCTTATTTGGTCATGTTGTACGTGCATGTGAGGCTGGGTGGGCTCGCTAGGAGGCTGCTCCGTTCCCTTAGCTCTAACCTCATCTGTGTAGGCACAGAGGTGACTCGTATTGTGTTTAACACAGGAAGCACAGGGCGTATTCCGATCACACTTGACCTTTCTTGACTTGCAAACATTACAAACTAAAGTGACTCTGTTCCTCTTCTTTGAGGGAACACTTGGAGTTTCGTCCATCTTTGATAGTTTCTCTGGTAATCAACTATTATCCCAACCCTGTAGGGCCTTTAGCAAATCTTATTAACTTAACTTTCACGTTATTGTTTTTTAGCGCCTTGAAGAAAAAAATTAACTCAAAAAGATCAGTCCAAGTTTTACCCGGAGCCAAAAATTTATTACCGATGGACGGATTTTCGAGGGGGTTCTGGAATTCCTCCAACGCATACAGTAGAATGGCAAGGCATTTACAAGCGACTTAAATTTGTTCTATAAGCGGGTATTTTGGGGTGAGATGGTTCCAAGCCTTCCTATTTTTTTTAGCTTCTCCCTTTCGATGTCATCAACTAGCTTGAAATAGCAGAGAGTTTTGTGCGCAGACGCTGTACATAATTGAAGGGACATTTCCTACTGTCGGTTTGATTCAGCATTTGATTCTAAAACCAACCATTTTGAGATATAATATGCGAAGTAGCGATTAGGGGAAGTTCTTCCTTTAATTTTATAGCAAGTTTCGGTGGGTGTTTAGGCTCAAAACGGGGACCATGCCAAATAGCCGTGCGGGGGTGGTTACAAGCATAAAATAAAAACCTACAGCAACATCAAGAACCCAACCGCCACACACATAGACGGATAACGTTGGTGTTATGGAAAACCCAGTGCGTATTTCGCAAGCATCTTCTGCGCTTTCGAAGAGCTCGAATACAAGAGGGGTCTCACAGGGTAAATTTAAAAGTCGATCCTACTTTATGCAGACACTGTACGCTGTTCCACACACCATGTAGGACGTCAGATAACTTATGCTGTGTCGGCGTGTAAAAAAACGTGTCTCGGTTATGAGAGGTACAAGCAGCAAGGATATGAGAACGCGGACCATCGACCTTCCTGTTGATAAAGGCATGATATCTCCGGCAATCTTCGTTATGGTATTTCCGAATGTACCGAGCTATTACCCGCTAAACAGAACGGAACCCGTGATGAATTTTACTTTGCATGATTCATGCGCTAACTTAGTCGACGAGCTTTGCGAAAGGATATTCAAGGCGCTGGAGATCAAAAGGAGGGGGAGCAACACACTGTCGCCAGCTGACCCCCGATACTACAGCTGACTTGCCAAGTAGTTGGTTCTAGGGTTTGGGTGTACCTTTGCAAGTGTGCCCTTGGCCTATATTGTGATAGCCCTTGGCTCCCCCACAAATTCCGTGGTGTTCCTTGATATTTTGCACTTGGCTCATCAGGTGTACAAAAAGGCGACGGCTTTGTGGTATTTTTTGCACCGACCCTTGTTCTTGATACATCGAGGAAGGACTTTAGGATTGGTCCGGTGGTGGTGTTTCCGCTAGTCTGTAGAGCACTCTACTAGCTCGTACACCAAACTCTTGCTGTTATTACTAATATGTGTGTTCGAATTCGTTCGTCGTTGGTGGTTGCAACAACAACCCTGTGAAGAGCGCATTTATGACTTGTCCGGTGGTAGCGGTCACAACTAGTGTGTAGAGTAGTGGAGAGATGCAATTTGGGAATTGTGGTTCATCAAAACCTCCTCTTGTTGTTCTTACTAAACAAGTGAAATACATTTCTTGGGGGATGTTGCATCAAAGACCCTGTGATGGAGCGCTTTGGCCGGTGGTGGTGGTACCGATTAGCGTGCTGAGCAGTATGGTAGCATCCTTTCTATTACAATTGCGCAAATAAGTTCTAAATTTCTATATATGGTAAGCATCCAACTCATGCAAGACGCAGTCGCACAATAACTTGATGGACTTGTCATTTGACCGTATACTTTGTAAGGCCGCAAGTGGACTGGCCAAGTTGTGGTGCTTTTCATAGAGCAGGGTCAAAGTCATGGACGTTTTCTTCTGGTCCAAGCCAAAAAAGTCTGCGGATTCGTCAAACAATTCGTCGTCAATCAACATGTCGCCCATACCGGGTTCCTTGGGCTGCTGCTGCTCCACCTCATCAAAAATGCTTGCAAAGTGGTCCTCGATGGACGACTCAAACGCAATTCCCCCCTTCTCACTGTCTATGCGTCCTGGAACAGCCTCCTGTCTGAGGATCGACTTCCAGTACTGCTTTTCGCTTAGTGACTGTATGTTCAAAACCGCCATGAATATTCCCAAATTGATGATGAGAATGCTGTCCTCGGTGTTCAGTCTCATCACTATCTGGTCCAAAACCATCCCAATTAGTTTGAACGAGTCCCTCTCATACAACTCGATAAAGTTGGGCGTCACGTTACCCTCACTCAAGTACTTCTTGAACCTGGCCTCCACCTCCACCTTCTTGTACCTGGGGTTTTCCCGCACGTAGTAGGTGTTGATGTTCTTTTCGGTGATGTTGATGATCTTGTGGATGTAATCTCCCTCCCGTAGCCTCAAAGTGTTCAAAAGCTTATCTCCACAAATTTGCAAGACCGCCAGGAAAATCAACTGCGAGGTGTCTTTCTTGGGGTCTTCTTCCATCAACAAGTCATTTTCATCGATAGACAAGTTGGATTTGATCACCTCATACAACACCTTCCCATATACGTTCTCGTCAATGGCAATTTTGTCAAGCAACCAGTTGATGATGCTGGCAGTACATGGGATAAGGAAGAGTTGAGACAAGTAGTCAATCCCATTGTTCAATATGTCAAAGTTTATGGTTCCGTTCTTTGTCGACATAATGGCTTGTTGGTATATTATAGGAATCAACTTGAAAATCTGCTTAATGGAGATCAGTTTGATCAACTCGTCCGACAACCCGTCATTGTTATCATCGAAAAGGGCATTGATCCAGTCAGTAAGAAGATTGTTGAAGTTGGTGATCACAGTAGTGTCGTCGTCCGTTGGTTTCACAAGGTTATTTGTCAAGTTATCCACTAGTCTGTAGAAGTACCCGTTCAAATATTCTAGCACATACGAATTTTTTATCTGGATCTTGGACAAGTCAATGTCAAAGATGTTTACCAACAACATCACGGTTAGCAAGACAACCCCAAAGTACGAGTAAAACTCTTGGAAATTCTCCTCGTCATCGTCGGTCTGGAAGTTTTGTGAGTCGATGTAGTCAATCAACTTGTTGAGTATTGGAAATGGGCCCTCCTCAAATATCATCAAGTTGATCAACTCAACGTTATTGATAAGCGAGAGCAATAATCTGTTCAATTTCTCATACTCCTTCAGAAGGATCAAGTCGTCGAGAATCTTGTTAACAATTGTGTTGAGCTCGTTTTGCTTTGCAAATGAATATTGGAGCTTTGACGTCAATTGGTTGATGTAATCTAACAAGCCCGACTCATCTAGAGATGTGAACTCAACGTTGGTGTACAAGAGCATCTCATTGAACTTATCGTTCAATGCAACATCCTCCTGTGGCTGTTCGTTCCATGGCGTTGAAAAGAATTTGGACCAGCTCCCAGGTTCCAACACCTTATTGTATATCAACCCCTTCACTACCATCTGCGAGATTTCCTGGTTCAAGTTCGGAATCTCCCCAAACACTTGCGATACGGTCTTTTCGTCAATGTTTGTGAGTAGTAACGGTAAGCGGGACCTGATGAAATTCTTCCAGTTGAACAATATGTACGGCTTTACGTTATTGGCCTTCGCGTGAATAAAGCCCGCAATAGAGCTTTTAAGCAATTCATAGTACACCAGGTGGGTTTTAACCCCACAGTTACCCACAAACTGATTTAAGAAGTTTTGGCTGTAGTTCCATGTCTTGAACTGGTGGTTCATCCAGAGGAACCGCTTCATTGTAAGGTAGTGTTGGTATTTTGACGAAAGGTTGGTGACAGAGTAGGTCAGACTCAAAGTCGGTATTGGAGTTAATGCTGTGGTGACCGCTTTTATGGGGGTTCCAATCGATTCTCCAACGATTTTGTTGTGTACAAGGGCATTGATGCTGTCATTTGGTAAAGCATGTTTAACTTTCAAGTAAAAGTAGGACGATAACTTTGGGTCTTTCAACTTGTTGAGCTGCTTGACCACCTTGAAAATGAAATCTTCATCGTATATGTCATAGTTTGTAACAAAGTTGGCAATCAAAAACAGCACTTTCTGAGTCAACTGCCCGTTACTAAAGACTGTTGATACATATTCTCTGAATCCTCGCGAGAAGAATCCTTTGGTCACCTCCACATTTGCACTCTTATATGTCGATGCTATCTTGATAACAAACCTTAATTGATCGTTTGCTGGGATCTTACTAAGACATTTCCAGAAACGGTTGAATTGCTCTAAAGACGAAAGAGCTAATCCAGTCACCAATTGAATTTGGTAGTCTTGAGTCACTGGTGACTTGCGGAGCTCTAAAAATTGGGAAATGTATTCATTGTCCAGAATTGGATGCACCTTATCTAACTCCACAAATAGCGAATTGAACTTTGTGCTGGTAAACCTCTGGGAGATTGCCCTTTTAATGAGTTGAGCACTCATAGTACTGATTGATTCCAAGTGAATCCAAGTTTAGACCGCGAAATTTCAATAGCCTTCAGTCACGTGAAAACGTCTTACGAGCCTGATTCCAGACGGGACATAGATCTTCAGAGTACACACAACACAAATGAGTAGATAGCTACGTAGTGAATCGCTAATCTCCTTCTAAAGTAATCTTGCCTACATGGAATTATCATAATCTTACATTTTTATACATAATACAAACCGGGAAACCGTTTAAACCCAAATGCAATAAACAAAAAACAAAAAAACAATCCCATCACCACATAGAACTACTACCACCAAACCCAGATAACATTGAGGAATTAGAATTGATCAAGGGGTTTGTGTTTAACAAGTTGTTGTTTGAGTTCAACGAGCTTGAGGTGGACAACGAAGAAGGAATAGCCCAAATTGAATTTGACGACGCCGAAGGGTTTGGATTATTGGAGGCAGAATTGGCAGCACCACCAGCTGCACTGTTCCAAGAGGCTTGACCATTTGCAGGTGTAGCCGCATTGGTGGCAGCGGCGTTATTGCTCCAACTTGCTGCGTTTGTAGACGAGGAAGGACCCTTGGCTGACCAGTTTGACGACGATGTCTTTGTAGGCGTGAACAAAGCAGGGCTTCCTAAATTACTCTTGTTGGCGTTGCTGGTGTTGGTGTTGTTAGTAAGAAACAAATTAGGTGGAGAGTTTCTCACTGGCGAGGTGTTACTTGGAGGTAACATGATTGGAGAATTAATTAGACTGTTGTCATAATCGAACAATTTCGAATGCAAAGGCGTTTGCGTCAGAGAAGTTTGGTTCAGAGAGGACGACCCGGCAGAACCCCCAGTTTGTTGCGGTTGCTGAGGTGGAGCCATGTCTCTTCTGTCCAATGCTGTAATCTTTGGTGACGACACCGCAGAAGTTTTATTAAACATCATTCCATCTGGCAATAAATTAAGTGTATCGAGATTAAATTGTTGGTAAACCATAGGTTCTTCAACTTTTTCATAATATTGTTGTTGTTGTTGTTGTTGCTGGTGCTGGTGCTGGTGCTGGTGCTGGTGATGATGATTTTGATGGTAGCCTTGTTGTTGATGTTGGTGTTGGTGCTGGTGTTGATGATGATGTTGGTGGTGTTGGTTAAGGTGGTGCTGCTTAGGGCCAGTATTTTGCTGGAGATAATAGTTCTGATGCTGAACGGCAGCAGCAGCAGCAGCCACGGCAGCAAATGCATACTTATTTTTCCCTTGCATTTGATTTTGGTTTTGGTTCTGGTGCTGGTTCTGGTTTTGGTTCTGATAGTTTCTATTATTGTACTGTTGGTACTTTGTCTTTGTACCGTTCAGTATAGCCTTTTCAATAACGCTAAACTGTATTCCAAATGCAACAGATTCGATTTCCCTAGCGGGATACTGTATCTCTTTATCTTCCGTAGTTCCTGTCATTATCTATAATTGATCCATGTAGTTATTCAAAAGTGTATAAAAAAAAAACTTGAAAAATCCCAAAAAAAACCGAGGAATAGAATGTAAGCGAATGTAGTCTAAACAACCAGATACTATTTTCCAGATACAAATACGTTGTCTTTAGCACCAAGAAAGGATGATAGGCTGTAGAATAAAAGAAGTTATGGAAAGGGTAATTTTTTTTCTCCAACTTCTCTTCGTCGAATTTTTTGGCTGAGAAAGGATACGCAAACACGATCGCAGCCGGCGTGGAGGGAAGGTGATAGCTAGGGGCCGTCAAACACCAAATACGAGAGTTCACATACTCCTACACGAGCACCAAGTGCATGAAATATAGTTAAATACATTAAAATCGTCTTCGTTAGGGTAGAATAGCTAAGTTACCACAAGGGACAGCTTTTATGCCACACGAGTCTAGGAATTGCAACCGCGAACATAGCACCTACATGCAGTATCCAGATTGCACTTGTGTCAGTGTTTACGAGGAAGAAGCATTCAACTGCCATGCAGGAATCCCGTCTTTCTTGTCAGTGTTAGCGGTTGCTGGGGAAGAGGAGCTAGAGGCATTCAATTGCCAGGCCGGCACGCCCACTTTGTCGATGGTCTTTTGGACTGATTCGTCAGAGGTGAGTGAGCCAGATGGAGGAGGAGCAGACACAGGGGTTGCAGCTGCAGCGGAGGCAGCGGCGGCTTCAGCCTTGGCTTTGGCTTCCTGTTCCTCCTTTTCCTGGTGTTGTAATTGCCATAATGGGATCCCGCCCGCAGTGACTCCACCGTAGGATGTTGGCTTTGAGACTTCTGGTGACTTTGCAGCCCCGTTCGATGGTGGTGAGCTTGCGCTAGGCGAAGCAGACGTAGCGGCAGAAGTAGCTGGTTCTGCAGGAGTGGCTGGGGATGCAGCTGGGGAGGCAGCAGCAGCCTTTTCGCCGTCCTTGGCCTTGGCTCTCTTCAAGATCTCAGATGCTGAGGGAATCAGCGACACAGGAGCAATCTTTCTGGGCTCAGTGCTAGCAGTAGTGACGCCTCTGTTCTTTAACAATTGCTTCAAGGACTGCAATTCTTCGTTGATCTCCAGCAACTCGTCCCCCACATTTTCCTTCACAAGCGACAAGTTCTTCTGGATGCTGTTGCTCAAGTTGTCAATCTCCAACTTCATTAAACGCAAGTCGTCGTCAAACTTCAACTTGTCTTTATTGTACTTTGAAAGGAAGTCGTTGACGTTGTCGATGACGGTGTCGATTTCTTTGAGTTTGGACTCGTTCTGCTCCTTGATGTCCTCCTGGTCCTTTGACAACTGCTCCAAGATCTTGTCAATCTTGATGAACTCTTCGTCAATCTTTTCCTTGTCCTTTTCGATGGATGTTTGGGTAGGTGGAATGATACTTGGGATCAAGTATTTCGTGGCCACCTGGTACAACCCATATGTGATTCCCGCAGTGGCAGTGGCCATGATGAAGTAGTCTTTCCACGATCTTTCTGGAGGAGCAGGTGCAACATTGTAGTAATCAATTGGAGGCCCTGCCAACGCCTGTTGTTGGTTCACAAGAGTGGAAGTGCTGGCACTTCTGCTTGACGCACCCAGGCCAACGGCCAGGGTCTCTCCATTTGCTCTCTTGAGAGCCTCCTCAATTTCCTCCTGATTGAGTCCCTTTGTCTCCAAAAACTCAATCCTTTTGGCCAACGGAGCACCCAGAACGTTGGAGTCACGCAAAAACGTCACTGCACTAGCAATCAACTCTTCATTCATCGTGGTGTCGTCGAATGAAGCAGTTTGTTCAACTAATTTATAATTTTCTTTTTTGTTTTACTGCCGAGGTAAAAATGCGGAGGGGATCTCCAGTCACCGTTTTTGCGTACAACCTGATTTTTCACTGGAGGTACGGGCGGAATATGACCTATTGTAGACGTTAAACTCATTAAATATGTACAAGTAGATAGACATTAATTACATGACAGTTGACTAGGATGCCAATTTCTTTGCACCCTTCAAGTCAAAATCCAACTTTATCAACTCCTCGTAGATGCACCAACTAATTCCTGCACTAATACCCTTTCTACTTAACCTCAACAGCAACCCTCTAAACATGTTTCTGATTCCCCCTTCTTCCAGCAAGAGCGTTTTGGCTGCGCCGGAAATCGACAGCTGCGACGTTAATTGTAGTCTTGTCTTGATTGCATCGAACGGAGCGGTGATGGTGGTGGAAACACATGCTGCGAGGAGCGCAGACGACGAGTTGACTACCCCGGAGTTGTAATCTTGGAACTTTACAGGTAATACGAGCGAAGAAACCGTAGGCATCACATCGTTTTTGAACCCTTCGTAGAAGAGAACATAGAGCCCAGCATACGGACAGTCTCTGGCCAAAGTGGCAAGCGAACCTTTGAAGAAGTTTCTCATCGATTTCCTGGGAGAGTCGCCCGATCCCAAGTAGATACCCTCGATTCCTTCGTACATGGAGTTGTAGCTGTACAAGTTGGACTCGAACCTAGTCTTGATGACCGTGACGGGCATGGTGACCATTCCAGCAATTGCCCGGACAATTGCCCCCGTCATCAAGTTTTCAAAGGGCGACAACTTGGGCAAGATAGAAGTTCCGCTCACCTCCGAAACACCTGTCCGTGCTTGCTTTATTTCTGCCAAAGTACCTCTCATTTTGGACAAGATAGAAAAGTAGAGACCGGCTCCAATCGAAGTTCTCAACATCGACGGCAACGTACCTCTCCAGAGGTCCTTGACCTGGGTCAATTTCTTCAACTCCTTCAACACAGTAGTACGTACTTCTGTCTGGGAGCTAATTTGCTGCTGCTGGAGACGGGTTTTCAACAAGTCAAATGGCTGAAGCATGACTGCAGAAGTCATGCCCGCCAACCCCCCAGAGAGCAAATGGATAGACACGCCAGGCTTCTTGGTGGTAGTGGGACTGGTGCTGCCTTCGGCTTCGAAACTCGTTGCTCCATTAATGCTTTGAGACATGATATATCGTGCTAGTAACTGAAGAGCAGTTACTGGTGGCCTTTTTTTAACATTTACCATTTACGCCGCGAATTTATTGTTGCAAAGTTGCCGGACGCAAGCGGGCATTGTTTGGTTTCTCCGACTGCATCGGCACGGCACTTGCACTGCTGGACCGTAATCGCCATTCTTACAAGATTCTGATGCCATGGAGAGTCGTTAATGAGCAACGTACAGTGCTTACCTACTACCAGGGGCGGGCTGGACTTTGCGCTGCCCCGTCAGCCATTCTCAGCGCAAAGGGTCAGCTGCACTAACATGCTCGCTACTGAACAATCTACTGAACCAATAGGTGGTACTTGAGAAAGTGCTCTTCATACTGTCTATATCTATAACTATGTAGCAGCTTTAGCGCTGTGTGTGGATTAAAGTCATTAGGAAGAATGGTCGTGAAATATCATGCTAACGCACAAAATCAAACTCGTGCTGCGTCCGAGCTAATCAGCGTATATCACGGTGTCCAAGAACGCTTTCAGCTCCAAACTGATGACCAACTCTTCGTCAATGCCGTCCAAGTCAAAGCCACCATCGTACGTGTCACTCTGCTGCCACAATGCGAGACTTGCCAATGCCATGAACGAGTGGAATGGATCTGGGGTCGAGTCTCCGTCCTTCTGGAACCCTCCCAAAATTTTATTCTGGGTAACACTTAGGAGGTATTTTGCTGCCTGCAGCAAGTCAATGAGTTGCAAATTGTCGTTATGTAAGAGCTTCAATGTCGAGGTGCACCACCAAGAGTAGCATGTGTCTCCAAACTTGTTTTCGCGGCCGTTGAAGGCACCAGTGTCGATAGGATCGTAATAGTCATAAGATTGGCCACGGAATACCGGAGAATCGTAACTGACCTGCCTGTGGATCAACCAGTCCTTTGTCAAATCAAAAGAGTCTACTTTGGAGAGGTCAAAACCAAGCAACTTCAAACACGCAATTCCGCAGAAGGTGAAGCCCAAGTGGCCCTCGTCTAGATGGCTCGAGCTAAGAGCACCGTTGTACTGAATTCTACTCAACACAAAGTCAATCAACAGCTGGACGTTAATGTCATGTTTTCTCTCCTCTTGAGGTAAATTGTCGTACTTGACTAGCTTACGGATACAGGCAGCCACATAGCATAGACGCAAATCCAGTTCTCCAAACTTGTCGCCTTCCGAGTCAATGGTGGGGACAAACGACCCTTGCAAGGGGCCCGTAGTGTGCTGGCACTTAGACACAAACTTCATAATCTTGTGACGATCCAAGGATTTGGAATAATCATAACCCAAAGAGAGCAAGTTGGAGAGCCCAAACAATGTAGCCGATAAATTAGGGGAATCGTACGAGCCTCCCGACCTTTTGAAGTAGGAGGTGGCTCTGAATGCAGTGTAATCCTCGTTTTGTATTAAAAATTGGTCGACGAGAAGGGCCAGCTGGTGGGCCCGTTCTTGCAATGTCATATCCAACTTCTTGATGATGGAAAGCCCATTCAAACAGAAGGATATGAACGCCAATTTGTTCGAATCCTCCGACTGGGCGGCGGCTGGAAGCGCCATCATACACCTCTTGAAAAACCGCGCATGCTGGTCGACATACAATGACTCCATTCTGCGGCAATGAAGAACGTATTGAGTGTAGTGAAGTGCGCGTTGTGTGGGTGGCAGATCAGAGCATGGAAAATGTTCGCTGCTAAGGTCACGTTAACACAGGCATGTGAGACGAGATTCTAGATCTATGTGCGAAATCACCTAAACCGGCGAGGCTATGATTGCTAGAAAGAGCATAAAACAAAGCCCAGCAGCGACTGTGGCCCGCTATGTGCGCATAGCAGCTGCAGCAATACATCATAGATGACATCAGGAAAGGTCTGGCCTAAAGTAGTATTGTACTAGGTATTACGTGAGATCATCAGCACAGCTGAGATTTGTTTCAGAACAATGGTTTGTAGGGGCACTTGCATACCAGCAGTCGCTAGGCAAAGAATTCGTGTCTTTTTTATTTATTTACCTTTTAGCGGAGAACTCCTATTAACTCCCAAAGCTCGGGGTACAGCTTAAAAATAGCAATTTAGTTTCTTTTAGGGCTATGCTTTTAGAGTAGGAAGGTTTCACTTACGGCCACTCCTGGGTCTTGTACGCAGGAACAAATTTGCAGCTCATACAACTCACCCATACCTTTGGGAATCAGCAACTCCTATAACTCCAAATAGAGTGATATTGGTTTGGTGCACCGAAGAACACCATTTAATAAAGATGACAGCTAATTGCAAGCAGGTACAATCAGTCACAGCCACGATTTGTGTGTGTGAATTGCGATTTAAGCAGTGCTCACCACAGTCAAGTACTGAGAGCAATGTTTAAAAGCAGGCTTTATGGTTATGAGTCCCTCCACACGTTTGGCTTGCGAAACGCTTTTGAAAAATGCCCTTACAACAAAGGTCTAGAAAAAGAAAAAGAGACTGTTTGTCGTCTGAAATTGTTTGGAGCAATCACACATGGTAAAAAGTATATAAGGAGAGCCAATTCGAGGAAATGCAACTGGTTATTACAACACAATCCCCTTATAGACTAATACATCATGAAGTTCTCCACATTAGCCTTGACTTTCACAGCTGCAGCAATTGTTAACGCTGACATTGCTCCAAGAGCTGACTCTGTTGTTGCTGCCACCACTGCTACTGGTTCAGACTCTGGTGCTGGTGCCAGTGCTGCTGCTGGTGACGGTGGTGCTGCTGCCGCTGCTAGTGCCACCTCCGGTGGTAACGGTGAACCACAAGTTGGTGGAACCGACGGTTCTGCTCCTGCTGCTGGCGGTGTTGGTGGTTCTGCTGCTGGTGATAGTGGTTCTGGTGCTTCCGCATCTGCTGACGCTAACGGTGCTGGCGCCGCTGCTTCTGCTGGTGCCTCTGCTGGTGGTGCCTCTGCTGATTCCGGTGCCTCTGCTGGTGGTGCATCTGCTGACTCCGGTGCCGGTGGCGCCAGTGCTTCTGCCTCTGCTGGTGTCGCCTCTGCTGCCTCTGGTGCCGCCTCTGGCGTCTCCAGTGCTGTTTCAGGCGCCTCCTCCGCAGCTGCCTCCATGTCCTCCGCAATCTCCGCAAGCGGTAGCGGCCCACTTTCCTCAGGGTTCATCTCCTCAGCCCTCTCCTCCGCTGAAGCTTCACACAGTGCCTCTGGTTCAGGCTCCCACTCAGGCTCCGGTTCCGCTTCTGCTTCGGGCTCCGGCTCTGCTTCGGCTGCTGCCTCCTCCTCCCACTCCAAGAACTCTACTGGAAATGCTGCTGTTGCTGGTGTTGCAAGCTACGGTTTTGCTGCAATCGCAGGTATCGGTGCTTTATTGATCTAGACTTGTCAGTACGACCCCATCTCTTTATTTTCTTTTGCCCCAATACAAAAAGCTACTTCGTATTTTTAGGATTAATTAACTGAGTTTTCGTATATTCCCTTTTGCTGTACTGTATATCCTTGAAAAACTTTTGTTTTCTTTTGGTTTTTGCAACTGTGGCATGGATAAAAAGGGTCCCCTTTGCCAAAAAGCTTGTTAGCGAGTACACGTGCCTAGTACTCTTTCGAAGTTAATATGGTAACTTGAAACCTGGGGATCATCTGATTGACTAATAAAGGATAGAATCACAGGTAGGTCCACCCCATTCCCAGATTTTATTATGGTTGAGTAACACTTAAACTTTTGCTTATTCAATATAGTTAGAAACTCATTTTCTTGAATAGGCTCAACATTTATACTACTGTTTATGGCCCAATCTAGTTTAAGGTTTCGAGCTTCCCCTCCGTGTAGGCAAAGTGGGCACAGCTCGATCGTCAATAGGCGAGAGTCTAATTCAAACGCAAACTTGGACAAGTCTATGTTCAAACCCGATCCGATTAGCTTGGTGAATGCTTCTTTAAGGGTCCAAAGATAGTTGAATGCAAAATACCGTTCCTTGGTATCCTTGAGTGCAAGTAGTTGTGCCCTTTCGGAGGCATGGAACATGGGGTCGAACTGGTCCAAAAATTCCGTGCTTGAGATTGACTGTTTGGAGTGGGATAGGTCGATCCCTATGGGTGTGTTGTCGTTAGATATTTCGATTGCAACGGTGGAGAAATCGTTCGAGTTGCTAGCGTTGAACTGTAGACTGGTGGAAACGCCGTTGATTGTGATGTCCAACAATGGCTTACCATATGCATTGTACTTGAACGCAATTGGTTGGAATGGCTCAAATCTACTACCCTCTAGCTTCGATCGTACAAAGTTAAGAACCAATCTAAGAAAGAGTTTGGATACTAACGACCGCACTCTGATATGCTTATCTTTTATTGACGTAACTCGGACCTGTTCTTTCAAGTCTTGGAGTAGCCGGAGCGCCCCTTCGAAGTTAAAGTCATCGAAAAGGTATCGATCGAGAGATTCGTCCACCTCTGTGGTGAATATAAACACTCCTTCCTTTTGTAGGTGGACCTGTTCAAACATACTATTTTTTTTTTCAGCCGGACACGATAAGTTCCGCAGGGACCTGGGGACACTAAGAGAGTGTTAAGTTGAACATGATAACTGAGCGCACGATAACACATTAGGAACTTTGGACAAGCAAATGGAAGGCATAAAAGCACAAATACCCAATACTACAGATCAGAATCGTCTTCAAATACTATATCTATGAACGTCGCTAAAACAACCTTCGGATAAATCTATACACTCTATTGGTTAGTATAAATGGTAGAGTAGACATGGCTAGAGTAAGGGTTCTTCTTTCCTTCTTCAAAGACCTGCAACAAAATCTTCTCCAACTTGTCCAAACTTTCATCAGATTGCTGATAGTGGAAGACTATTCTGTCCAACCAGACGTTAAGACCGGCCTCTTTGGCAAGCTTTTCAAGGAACAATGGATTCAATTTGTTCTTCTTGACGTCAATAAACACCATGTTGGTGTGTACAGGGTTCTCCAAAGAGATACCATGGACTTCACACAACTTGGCGAATCTCTTTGCAGTTTGGTGAGTCTTGGCTAACTTGCCAAAGTTTTCATCAATGGCAACACCGGCCATTGCGGTCAAAACACCGGATTGTCTGATCCCACCACCGTTTTGCTTCTTGAAGTGGTTTGCCTTGGCAATAAACTTTGATTCTCCGACCAAGACGGACCCCACAGGCGCACCAAGAGTCTTGGAAAGACATAGTGAGACACTGTCAAAATGGGAGCAGTACTCTTCGATGGAAATGCCTGTTTCAGCGGATGCGTTCCACAAACGAGCACCGTCCAAGTGGAATTTGATGTTCTTAGCCTTACAGAAGGCCGAGATCTTCTTGATCTCTTCGAGTGGGAAGATGATCCCATTGAGGGTGTTTTCCAAAGAGATGACTTTGGTTGGAGCCGAGTGGATTTCGCCGTCGTCAGGCACAAAGTTTGGGATGATGTCGTCTTCCAAAGTCAAATGGATTCCGTTTTTGGGATGAATTGTTTGCACCATGGCCTGGGACAAAGTGGCCAACCCCCCGGCTTCGTGGACAAAGACGTGCGCCCTGTAGTCACACAAGACAGAATGAGGAGGTTGGAATAAGTTGGCACGAAGGGCAACCTGGTTGGACAAGGTTCCAGACACACAGAACAACCCAGCTTCCTTCCCAGCTAACTTAGCCACCTTCTTCTCCAACTGGT
The DNA here is from genome assembly GCA_030556895.1 of Kodamaea jinghongensis. NCBI lineage: Eukaryota > Fungi > Ascomycota > Pichiomycetes > Serinales > Debaryomycetaceae > Kodamaea > Kodamaea jinghongensis. Next base: position 164,171 of record JAKTUX010000024.1, on the reverse strand, counting down.
TCGTGGTCTCGTCTTCATTGTAGACGGCATCCCCAGTCGATATATTGACTAACAGCTGGAACATTGAGGGCGTTGGAGTGGTGAAAGTGTCACTACGGAACTCATTGTGGGCAGAACTGCGGTTGAACTTGGAATAGTCGTCGCTCATTATTAGTAATATAGCTTTGAATTTTGCCACACAGCTACCGGGCAACTTTTCAGGAAAGATCGTTCCGATCCTTGTCACGCGCTCAGTATCACGTGCACTTTGACACTTTATCTTAGCGCAATTAAGGCTGCACCTTCCGGTTTGGGCTTTTTGCGCGGAACGTGGAGAGCCAATCGCCATCAGGGCAAGACTTGGGGGGGACGCAGGAGAGTGAATCTAGGGAGCATAATTACATGTGTCTGATAGGAGTTAAGAAGAACCTAACCACTCCCAGCAGTTATCCGGTATCTGTATGGGGTATACTGACCATTAGCGTCGGTTCGGGTGAGTTTTTTTATGGCAAAGGAAGATCATTGCCGGTCCTATCTCTAAAACCGGAGATTTGGAAATTGCGCTAAGCGAGCCCTTTTCTGGACACATTATCCTTCCAATTAAAGTATAAAAGGGAAGAGCAAACCCCAAGTTTCAAGAAGTATCTATAAATTAAATACCACTGAATTACTAATGACCAAGCCATTGCAATACGAAGTCACATTACCAGACGGTAAGAAGTACACCCAACCAGCCGGGTTGTTCATTAACAATGAATTTATTCCATCAAAGGCAGGCAAGACCATTGATTCGTACAACCCAGCTACTGCTGAGGTCAACGGGTATGTGTATGCTGCAGACAAAGACGATGTTGATCACGCAGTCAAGGTTGCCAGAAAAGCATTCAAGACGTGGAAGAAGGTTTCAGGAGTCGAGAGAAGCCGTCTCTTGAACAAGTTTGCCGACTGGATGGAGGAGAACAGAGACTTGCTTGGGTCCATTGAAGCCTGGGACTCCGGTAAGCCAAAGAACACCAACGCCGTATACGACATTGACGAGTCCATTTCCTGTTTCAGATACTACGCCGGGTGGGCAGACAAGATCCAAGGTCGTGTGATCCAGACCGACCCTGCAAAGTTCACCTACACCATTCACGAACCATACGGTGTTTGTGGACAAATTATTCCATGGAACTACCCCATCTGTATGGCTGCGTGGAAGTTGGCCCCAGCCTTGGCTGCCGGTAACGTTGTTGTCATGAAGACATCTGAAATCACTCCATTATCCATGTTGGTTATTGCCAAGGCGTTCAAGGACTTGGGATTCCCTGCTGGTGTGGTGAACATCATCTCTGGTTTGGGTAAGGATGCTGGTCAGGCCTTGTCTGAACACTTGGATGTCGACAAGATTGCCTTCACAGGGTCCACTGCCACCGGTAAGCTCATTCAAAAGGCCGCCTCCGCCAACATGAAGGCCGTCACCTTGGAATTGGGTGGTAAGTCGCCATTGATCATCAGAGCTGACGCAGACCTCGACCAGGCTGTCAAGTACGCTGCACAGGGTATCATGTACAACATGGGTCAGGTGTGTACTGCCACTTCCAGATTCTACGTTCACGAAGACATCTACGAAAAGTTCATTGAGCAGTTCCACAAGCACGTGCTCGAAGAGTACAAGCAAGGTGAAATGTTTGAGGACGGAGTCATTGTCGGCCCCCAAGTGTCCAAGGACCAGATGGAAAAGATCTTGAACTACATTGACATTGGTAAGAAGGAAGGTGCCAGATTGGTTTTCGGTGGTGAGAAGAACAACGAGGGTGCCCTCTCCAAGGGTTTCTTTGTCAAGCCCACCATGTTCGCGGACGTCAAGCCAGAAATGAGAATCGTGAGAGAGGAAATCTTTGGCCCTGTGGTTGTTGCAGGCAAGTTCAAGACCGACGAGGAGGTGCTTGAATTGGCCAACGACTGTGACTACGGTTTGGGTGCATCCATCTTCACACGTGACTTGACCGCTGCCCACTACATGGCTGCGGAAATTCAATCCGGTATGGTTTTCATCAACTCGGCCAACGACTCGGCTCCTTGGGCTCCTTTCGGTGGGGTCAAGATGAGTGGTATCGGTAGAGAGTTGGGTGAATACGGTTTGACCACTTACACACAAGCGAAGGCCGTTCACGTCAACATGTCCAATAGATTGTAAGTATATATGGGGTTTATAACGATATCGTTACGAAAAAAGTGTAGATGTCACCAACATGTCAATAGCTAGTATATATGGATTTTAGTTTATACAGCGTTATTAGCAAACAAAAGTATGCAGAAATGGGTGAATACGACCAAACGTAAGCAAAGGCCGTTCTCCATGTCCCCAGCTTAATACATAAGGGACTTAGTATCATTCAAAGTCATCGATACGCTGCAATATTCAAATTTGAGTTGGTGAGTACAGATTGACCCCTTAAACACATTCAAACAGTTTACTCATGTCTAATAGCTTAGTATGGGTCTTTTACGTTACGCAAAAAATGAGACAGTTGGCTGCGAAATCAGGCTGGTGAGCTGATAACACAGAATTACTAATGCTGCACCTTCATGTAACCCTGGAAGGGGCATATCGGTAGGTGTATGGGGTCTACCCCATTTTTCGCCGTGCCTCAAGCTACACCAGAACACTAGCGGAAGAGTCAATCCTCTGGTAGTCCTCCTTTTATTTTAGGTTTTTACTATCCGTGGTTCCGGCAATTCGGTTGCTACCTTGGTTTTTTTTTCTCTCACCTCCACACTACCCCTATAGTCCGATCTCCAACAACTTATTAAAAGAGAATAATGATACATGACGATATGAGCAAGCTAGATACCAAACGAAAGATCTCAGACGACGACTTGAAGTACCCCATATTGCAGTCGTGTCTTGCGACGTGGGAGCCGTCCAGCGGAGGGGAGAGTGACGCGGAGAGCGACTACAGTATCACGAGTGATCCTGCTACGACCCTGCTTATTGATAAGCTCTCACGACAAGACGACCACCTGATAGTGAAAAGACTCCCGCACAGCATTCTCGACCAGATATGCCAGTACGTTGACCAGTTTGACTTGCTCAATTTGATGTTGACGTGCACAACCATGTACCCAGTGGCGGTGGAGAGATTGTACAAGCGGGTCACGGTGATTATCAACCCAGAGGTGCCCATCAGATTCAATTCGGACAAGAAAGAGTACGTCCGTGAGTGCGGGCTAAAGTACATGGACTCGTCCTTGATCCTCAGCATGAGCAATTTGATCAAGTTCATCACGTCGTTGCACTGCAACCCCAAGCTCATCCAGAAAATCAAGTTCTTTGTGTTTGACAAGTGCTTCATCACCGAACACGTCGACGTCAACTTCATACAGAGCAAAATCATAGAATTCTTTGGCGTCAACTGCCGCGAGTTGAACTTTTTGCATATCACCTTCATCGACTTCATCACAGGTATTCTCAAGCTCACCAAGTTCCTCAAGAACGAGAACGTCAGGAACAAAATATTCAAGTTGTTTGTGACAAAGTCAGAGGATTTCTACGAGCCTGTGGTGCCACAGAGCTTGACCAACTTGTTTTTCATGTTGAACGAGTCGGAGATGATGGACATCCGCGACGGCAAGCCACTCAAGAAGCAGGCCTTTTTTGACTTGACTCGCCAACCCTTTGAGTCCATGAACAACCTCCTCACATTGACCTGCAGCACAAACAACCAGCTAGGCTTGGAAATCCTAGACTGCGTCAAGTTGTTGGACGACGACTGCAAGCTCAAGTTGCGTGGATTGAGCATTTTCCACTGCCACAGAGAAAACTTTACGAGAGAAACCGCATCAATATCGGGGTTCAACAGCGACAGGGACGAGGACTTGTTTCTCGACCACTTGAACGCCATCAACAAGCGCTTGTGCTTTGAAACAATGCGGGCAAAGGTCGACTTGACGTACTTGGGCCACATCTTTTTGAAAATGGACTGCGCACAGGACCACCCAAGCGACTGCCAGTGCTTCTCCACGTTTTTCAAGGATTTCACCGCATACAGCCACGAAAACGGAGGTTTGCCCAACTTGATGAGTTTTTCGTTTGAAAGCTACCCAAACTCCGAGTGGTTCAGACCGTTGCAGATTTTGGAGAACATTCTCACGCCGTTGGGCGGGTTCATCAAGTCGCTAACCAAATTGAGCAGGTTGACCATTGACTTTTCCACTCCCTGGTTCAAGATGTTTGAGCAGAATGTAGCCATGTCGCTGATCTTGTTGAACAAGTTGAACGAGCGGTTGATGGACGCCTTCTTTTTGAGCTACTTTGGCCACAACACCAGTCTCACAGCCTTGCAGTTGCCCGACTTTTTGACCAGCTTCATCTACTACCGGCCCGACTTTTACGAGTCGCTTTTGCACACTTGCAAGTGCCAAGGGTGCGATATCGTGTTGCACCGGCTCAAAGACTTGTTCCACCCAATCCGCGACATAGACAACCCCGACGCAGACGAGTCCGACCCTAGAATAGACAGAGAATCCGCATACTACTTGATTGGATACATTCTAGGCAAGTTGCAAACCGATAGAGAGGTTTGCATACCAATCAAGGAAAAGATCCTTGACTACAAAAATTATCCGATATACAAGGGCCAGCCTCACACTCTACACCATGGATTCCACAAGGAAGAAGACAGCAACGAGACCGTGTGTGAGTGTGACTTGGAGTCCGACCCCCACGGTCATGATCCAATGAACATTGATAACTTGGTCACTACCTACGTTATCCACCAGCTAAGACCAATCGTCAAGTACTTGCACCTGGTATTCCCAAACTTGGAGACGTTGATGGTTCACGGCATCTACTACGAGATTGAGGATGGAAAATTACAGCTGATATTCGATGTGCAAGACTATCCATCACAGTTGTACACCATGGAAACTGTACAGAACGTGAGGTATGGGAGTTTTAAAAAGTACTAGACATATCTAAGGACACTGAACCTCGGTATGGTTGTGTAAGTACTAGCGACTCCCACCTGGAAACTGAACGTGGGTATGGCTGCGTACCAGTGACGCTCACCATAGACACTGAACCCGAGGTATTGGTGTTTTGAACACTAGTCTCACCTAGGAAACTGTGAAGAGGTAAAAGCCAGTCTCACCTTGGACACGGAACCTGGGTATGACTGCTTTAAAATGTACTAGACTGGAAAGTATGTGATGCAGGTACGGTCCGAGCGTCTTCCAGCATTTTCATTGCACCCAATGGTTGCACAGTGTAGCTTTGACTAGCACCTTGGTTGATTCAAGGTTCTAAGTTGTCAGCAGTGACTTTCTCATGAGGCAATCCAGATCATCTTTACATCTTTCTCTCCATAACTAATATTGTATACTATATATCATAATGCAATCAGCTGCATTGATAGGCGCTGAGCTCCTTTATAGTAGCGCACAAGTTAGGGACACTGTGATTACAAGCAGATTGTTGCAAAAGCCAGGTCAGTCCGATATAGCCGTAGTACTCACACTCGTACGCTACTTCTGGGCTGAGGCAAGTTGAAAAATTCGCAACTTGGTTCCCCTCAAGATTTCGTAATCTGGCCCGGTTCGTATTTACAGAGTCTCCGAATTTTTTTTCTGAACTTTACGAGAATGTAGAATGTAGGCTAATCAAGTTGCTATTGTCCAATACTGGCACAAACATAACGTACAGAAAGGAGCGTGCACTGGACAATCCAATCAAGTTCGCATATTTTAAAGATAAGGTATGTTTGAAGAAATCCCTCGAACCGAGCTTGTTAAGAGCGAGAATCTAGAAATCCTCAATGTTCGTAATTTTTTTTTTCCTCTTCGTCAGAACGACAGCAGGACCATCGTTCATCCGCCTTGTGCCTCTCGAATCTTTACGTCATCCGCCTGAGGCTGCCCAACGTTCTTCAATGGCATCGCTTTGTGAAGGAAAAGGCGAGCGATTTTCTCACAAAGACAATCTTAAAAAAGGGTCCAAAAATGTACTGTGCAGGCTATCTCTGAAGCTTAGATGAATTCGTGTATTGAACAATGTGTGACTTGGACACGCCGATCTTAGCTTACACCCTCATCACAGAGGAGGGGTTACACGCCACGTACATTGGCAGCAACTTCCATGCCTGGTTCTGTACCCTCACCACACTTTATCTTTCGTCAGCGCCCCATTGCCTCTCCTTAATTATGCCTCGATAAGTGGTCGTTTCACTGCATCAGTGAACGTTTTTAAATACCTAATGCGAGGGATGTAGAAACGCACTCAATTTTTGTTTTGTTTGCCAGAGTTAATTTTTCACGTTTGTGTGTCGCTTCCTATTTTAATTGACAACTAGTCACACAAATAAGGTCAACAAAAAAACCAGAGATATCGTGAAGTTTTTGAAAGCTATGAGATAGGGAAGCAAGTGGAGGGAAAGCAACAATAATACGAGAATATACAATGTACGAAAACCAAGCAAATGGCAGTAGAAGGAAGTTGACAGGATCATCACTCGCGCCCAATGTTGTGAGTGATGTGTTAGCACAAGACCTACAACAACTATTGTTTGCACACTTATACAATTATTTGAAGGAGAATGGAATGAGCGAGCTGGCCAAGCTGTTGTTGATGGAAGTGGGCGGAAAAGTGCCGAATAATTCGAATGGCTCGCCCTTACAGCTGCCCAATGGCCCCATCGCTACACAAATGCTTATTGACAGTAGCGAGACTTTCTTGTTGGAGTGGTGGAGCTTGTTATGGACAATGCAGCTGAGTATGAACCCCAACTTGAACCAATTATTCAACCAGCCTCCACCCATCCAACAGGACCTGAACCCACAGCAGGTCCAGTTACAGGTCCAGATGCAATTACAACAACAACAGCTACAACAACAGCATCTACAGAACCAGCAACATCTTCAGCAGTTACAGCAAATGCAAAACCCAACCCCCTTGCAGAAGCAGCAGCAGCAGATGCTCCAGCAAAGACTAGTTTCCCAGCAGCAGCAGATCTTGGCCAACCAACAATTCATGAACCAGCAGCGCAGCGAAAACGTCAACTTTGTTGTGCCTGCCTCCAACAACGCAAACAAGATGTTGCCTCCAAACGGAAAGAACATGCAGCAGTACCAGCACCAGTTGAGGCTCCAGCAGATGAAGTTGCAGTATCAACAACAACAGCAGCAGCAACAGCAGCAACCCCAGATGCAGCCTCAACAGCAGAAGCCCCAACCGCAACCACTACAGCAGCAGCAGCAGCAGCAACGACAGGCACTCCAGAGACCACAACAGCAACAACCACTGCAACAACAACCTCAAATGCATCAAGCTCAACTTCAGCAACAAGCTGTGCAGGCGGCCCAGGCTGCTCAAAACCAACTTCCCCCACAGCCTGTTGACTCTCTTCAGTCGCCATTGTTGGCCCAAAAATCAAACACTGGCAACGAGGCCATAAACGATTACCAAATGAATCTCCTACGGATGGAAAATCAAAATAACTTTCAAAAGAAACAGTTTATGATGAAACAGCAAAGCCAACTGGCGCAACCTGGCGCAAATGCAATGATGAACAACCCGCAGTTTAATTTTGCGCAGCAGCCTCAGATGCAGCAGCAAATGATGATGCAAATGGCCATGCAGCAACAACAACATCAGCAGGCACAGCAACAGGTCCAGCAACAACCTCAACTCCATCCCCCTCAGTCAAGACCTTCAACATCTGGAATGTCTCCAACAGACAAGACTGGCGTTGACATGTTGGAAAAAGATGATCTGGAGATCATTCCAAACCTAAGTGTGAACGATCATTCAGGCTTGACCACCCAACAGCAAGTGCAAATGAACCTTCTGAACCAGTTCCAACAGAGAAGATTAAAGTTCATGCAGGGCCAGATGATGGCCAACAATGCCAACAACACTAACGTTAACAACAATAACACAAACGGTAAAAGCAACGGCAATGGCACAAACAACAATAACAGCAATTCTAACGTGCCAACCAACGGAAATGGTAACTTGAATGATGTCATGGGCAACGATTCCAGCCTCTTGGACTCGAATATGAACCAGATGTTTATGAATCCTACTTTAATGAATAATGAGTTCCTGAAAGATCCATTCCTTGATAACGATTGGTTCAGCCAGATGGGGGGCCCAGGCTTTGCATGAGCAAAATTTAGCACATCTAGTGCGGAGGTGTAACGCAGGGCCGTCTGGCAGAATAAGCTGATTTAGAACCGTTTGGCCGAGAACTCCAAAAGAGCTCGGAACCAACCTAAACTCAGAACCAATATTTAATACGAGGTACTACACGATAGGGAAACAGCACAGTCACTTAAATTCAATTCATATCATACGAATCTCCACGGCTTTGGCATATGAGCGGAAATGTTTCACGGTTTGTACATAGAGAATCGAACCACCTCCTAATTTCCAAACTTACCCCAGGGTTTCTTACCCAATCATCTCCAAAAGGGTCGCAGGATTACACACACCAGAATGCTCCTGCCCCTACTTGCACATCACATTCTAACGACTTTGCCATTATGAGGGTATTATCTAATCTTATTCTAAAGGTTCATAGAATCAAATCAGTTGAGTTATAACGATGTAGGACTGTGTCGGATAAAGGCTGCAACGGTGGCTGCCGAGGCGAGTAATCCAATTTCCTAAATAGGAAGTGATTTTTTTGCAAGAGCTACAGCACACAAGAATAGTCAATTAGGCACCTTCGAGGCACAATTTGCACTGCAATTATGGCAGAATGGCTATAAACCAGGGGCCCGGCATGTGCTTCTTGCTTTTGTAGAACAAAATAGGCAAATTTTGGGGTGTTTTCGGTGTAGACCCTTCCCCATTGATAACACTTTTTGGGATGCACATGCGAATCAAAACAATTAATAGCATGAACTTTGACATGCTTCATCCATTAACATCATACCTCTCGAGGAACGGGGTAGTGGAGAAGCAACCAGAGATGAGTGATTGGGGAATAGACGATGAACTGGACTTGTACCAGTTTGACCCACCGCAACCTGCGTTCCAGCAGTATCACTACGAGCAGAGACGAGATAGCACAACCACCAGCCATGACTTTCAGTACTACTACAACATGTACAACCCCAACCCAATCCCGGCCAGTACAGACTCGTTCTCCAAGTACATTCGCAAGTACTTGAATCTAGGGAATGCCAACCAGGAGTTTTGGGAACAGTTCAAGTACAATTTGATTGTGTCTAACTTGCTACAAGATTCGATGATTCTATCCAAAAATGAGCAGGCTTTGGCCACCTTGCAAACGAAATTGAAAGAACCCACCCGTGCATATTACTCGGCGCCTGCGATTGATCTTCCCGTCTTCATCCAGTACCTTAATTATGATGGTTCACAACTTGCCATCGACAAGCGCTACAACTTGAGATACTTGAAGAAGTACGGCAACAGCAAGCATTTAATTACCATAATATACCTCATAATATACTTGCTTAAACAGATTCAACTAGGCGGAACTATTTCCAAGAGATCCCAATTGAAAATGTTCAAGATTATCCTCATTATCTCCACCAAGATCATCAAGTTCAAAAGATTGAAAATTGCCATTAAAACCAAGCAAACCATCACTGCATTAAACGAGTTCTTATTGAACAGTTACAAGATCAACAAGAAGTTGATCACCAACTTAATTCAATTGAAAGAAGTGAGTGTCTTTAGCAAAAACGAGCCTCATGAGCTGGACTTGATCTCTTTTTTTGATTCCACATTATACCAGTTGAACTTCAGCTTAAAGCATTCGATATCCAGATTACTAGGCGTGCTCAACGGAGAGATTTTGGAACAGTATTGCTCAATCAATAACATCAACATCGAGATCCTAAACATGAGTTATTCGCAGTTCAGTCTCAGAAACCAGGAAGAAGATATTATCGGAGACAAGCCCGGCAAATTGGACGAGGTTGTGTTCAACATCAACAAATTTAACCAATTGAGAAAGTTTCTCATCTGTCAGCTACTTTCTATCCACGAACCGTGCAAGAAGAACTTTTTTGTGTTCAAGCTAATGGATCTGTTTGGGGGGAAAGACGTTGGGTACATGAAGAGTTTGGACAAAGTCGATCTATTAATCGATCTTTTACATGATCAGACCAGCGTATTGACGTCACTAAACTCGATCTTTGAGAAGTTCCCTACCTTAGAGACTGTCACCTCCGACGCATCCAACAATCCGCTCAAGGTTGAGGCTCACGAAACATCGATGGAATCGCTCATCAATAAGCTTTCCAACCTCTCCACAAATCTCAAATACTTTAACAAGTACAACCAGTCTACTAAGAGCATCAAGAACGTCGACGAATTGAACGAAAAGTTACAGATATTCAAGCAGTTCAATGATGAGCTCAACAACATCCGCGAGTTGTACCAGGTAAACTTGACTGAGTTGAACAGTGACATCTTCACGCAAACAAACCAAGGACCAGTTTCACCAATCCTCTCCAACTCAGACTCATTTGCATCTCCACGATCGTCGATAGACGCCTCCACAGGCTTGAAGATGTTCCACAACAACTCCATCAAGAAAAGATACTCCATACCATCGAGCTCCAATAACGGAACTCCAAAGCAACCGGAAGAACCTTCTTCAGGAAAGAAATTTAAAAGATTATCTACCGGTTTACAACTATTACAAGTGATTGAAGACAAGAACAAGAAGAAATCGCGTCTTGAAGATCCTTACGAATCCTTTAACCAACTCACACTCGACCAGCTTTCTTCGGGTAAAAAGCTTGGTTTCATGCATGCTAACCGCTTTTCTCTAAACTCCGTCAATTCCAACTTGAGTGGCTTGACGGATTTGATTAATTCCACTCAAGTCACTAGTTTCGACGATGAAGTCGAAGATCCTAACGCCGTTAATTTATCCCTGCAAATATCCAAGGAAGAGCTTCGTATAAAATTGGAGGAGAGTTTCAACCGAATATACAACTTGGAAACTGAAAATCGCCAATTAAAGTCCAAAGCTTCTTCCGAAGAAATCGTCTCTCGTAATAACAGGTTGAGCAATTCCTCAAATAACTTGACTATTACCGACAAACCACAACTGGCGGATCTAAATAACGCTTCATTTCTCTCGGAACTAGAACAAAAGATCAATACTAAGATCAATGGCCCAATAGCTATTCCAGAAGAGGATGAATAGCATACTATATATAGTTAATACATCAGCATTTTAAGTAGATTTGTATCTGGCATGAGGCAACTCTAGTATAGTTGGCATGGATATTTTGTACAAATATTGGCAAGAATTTGAAGTTGCAACAGGCTGCTACGCTATTCATCACCCTTCATGACTACTAAATCTCTTCATTTATGTATTACAATAACCATTCTCTATATCTCTTACATACTTGGAGTTCCATTTCTAGTAAAGTGACCCTCATCTTCATGATACATATCTTCAAGCTTGGAAGTATTCAACACTACGTTTCCAAACTTAGAAGATTTCCCAAGCTTCTTCTGCTTCTTCTTCTTTTCGTCACCAGGGGCAGGAGTGTTTTCCTTTGACGTATCAGCAGGGGTGGCATCGGTGCTTTCAGTAGGAGCATCACCACCCAACAACAAAAAGGCTACATCCTTCTTCTTGTTTGCAGCCTCTTCCTTCTTGTTGATCATACCCTTTCCTTCCATGACCACCTGTTGAACTTGTTCCTTCTGTTTAGCACGATCTCTCATTCTCTCTTCAATGGTACCTCTGGCTAATAATCTGTACACAGTGACTTGACGGGTTTGACCCAATCTATGTGCTCTATCCATCGCCTGCGAATCTATAGTTGGGTTCCAATCGGAATCGTAGAAAATAACTGTATCTGCGGCAGTCAAGTTGATACCCAACCCACCGGCTCTAGTGGAAAGTAAGAAGATGAAGATTTCTGGCTTGGTTTGCCAGTCGTGCACCAAATCACGACGGTCGTCTAACTTGGACGAACCATCCAATCTGATAAATTTGTGTTGTCTGTATGTCAAATACTCCTCCATCAAGTCCATCATCTTGGTCATCTGGAAGTAAATCAACACTCTGTGGTCTTCCTTCTTCAACTCAACCAACAATTCGTCCAACTTGGCCAACTTACCGGCATCAGTGATAAATCTATTCATAGACGGCATTCTGATATCCGAGTAATCAATGAACTTGTTGACGGTGTATGGAATCATATCGGTGGCTGGGTATTGGCTTATTGGAACCTTGTTCTTCATGAATTCGGCTTCGCTTTGCAACGACATTGGGCTCAAGCTCAGTCTAATTTCCTTGTCAAAGAGAACATCATCCATCTTGTTGACGTAGTTGGCACTGGAGCACAATGGAACCACTGGTGGTGATAAGGCATTTGGTGTTGTTGCTGGCCTTATAACATTAAGGTACATCTTCTCGGCAGTAAGGTTGGTGATTGAGTGCAATTCTCTCAAGTGAGGTGAGTTTTCAACGGTTGCATATTCATTATTATAGTTGGCAATTAAAAGACTTTGGTTCTTTGGTACAAATTCACCCTCATACAAGTACTTGAACCTATTTTGCTTATCGTAGTTAATGCTGATGTAACTATGTCTGTCGATAGCTCTTTGGATAATGTTTCTCTTCAGTATTCTTCTCAATTCTCCTGGGGACTGATCGACAAACCTGAGCCACCCAAACTCGTCATTCGACTTTGTGTTTTCAGGATCGTAAATGCTGAATCTTTCAAGAAGGTTGGACCCTGCGTCGTTGTTAAAGTTTGGAGTGAGCAAGTCATCGTATACCAAACGTGGTAAGCCATACTCAATAATGTTCTCAGATGTGTAGTACAATTCCAAATCAGTTTCCCTCAAGAACGACCCGGTTTCTGCAAACTTTACAAGCGAGAATGGCGACTTGACATCCGCTCTTTCAAATAGATCAGGATGGTTACAAACCTTTCTGAACTGCATAACCAAATTGATCAACGACGTTCCGTCGTCACCTGTGGAGTTAGCAGATTCAATCAAGTCCATGATAGAGATTTGGGATTTAAGCATTTGGTAGTACTTTTGTTGTCTGTTTGTCAAGTCACAGAAAATATCAATCTCTACCTTGTCACCCAATTCACTTTGGACGTTCTTCTTGATACGTCTCAACATGAAAGGTTTCAAAATCATATGCAATCTTCTTAACTGCTGTTCATCCAAGTTGGTGTTGGACTGAGCATGACTTTCAATATCCTTGGAGAACCAATCACTAAATTCGTCGTGAGAATCAAATAATGATGGCATGATGAAATGCAATAACGCCCACAATTCTTGCATCGAATTTTGGATTGGGGTACCGGTCAATAACAATCTGTTACGACAAGAGAACGATAAGAGCGACTTCCATCTTGACGATTGTGACGACTTGATTGCTTGTGCTTCATCAAGAATCATGTACTGCCACTTCATCTTTTGGAAATATGCGGCATCTGCAACAACCAATTGATACGAAGTGACCAACACATGGAATGGTGCATCCTTGCTGTATCTGACATTCTTACGGTCCCAGAACTTTCTCAAAATCTTACGGTCCTTAGCACTTCCCCAATATGGCAAAACCTTAAAATCTGGAACAAACTTTGTGATTTCTTGTTGCCAGTTGTGCAAAGTAGAGGCTGGAGTAACAACCAAAAATGGACCCCAGATGTTATGGGTTTCGGCCAAATAAGACAAGACAGAAATACTTTGAACGGTCTTACCAAGACCCATTTCGTCTGCCAAAATACCGTTGATACCTTGTTCATACAAATTGGCCAACCAATTCAACCCCTTGATTTGATATTCCTTCAAGGTACACTTCAAAAGCTTAGGTTGCGTGATGGACATGTCACCAATCAAGGTAGGGTTCTGGAAGTTCATTTCTTCACCATTAGTATCAGGATTCTTGAAAGGATCTTCTTCCTCGCCAAAGTTCTTAGCTCTTTCCTTAGCAGCATCCAAGGCACTTTGTGCGTTGGCAGCAGCAGCTCTATGCAATGCATCGTCATCGTCGAGTTCAAAGTCGAGATGTTCGATGTTCTTCTTTTCTTTAGCATCGATATTTGCATATTTATCAAGGTTCTGGTTGGCCTCGGCCTTGAGCTTTGGATCTGACGAGTCTCCTTCAAATTGATCTGTTTTGATCTTTTTACCAATAAAGTGAGAGTACAATTCTGTTTGAGTAATCAAGAAATTCAACTTTCTCAGTTGTCTTCTTGCTTCACGATCTTCTTCCTCCTTCTTTGCCTTGTCAATCAATTCACGCTCGTACTTCTTACGTAATTCACGCTCAACCCTTTCGTTACGTTTCCAAAAGTTGAACATTTCTCTCATTGCTCTTCTGGCCTTGGTGGTCAAATCCTTCTGGTTCTTGGTTGCCTTAAGTTGCCATCTCTTTGCTTCTCTTGCAGCCAAAATAGATGTTTTCTTCAAATTGATCAACTTTGCTTGCAGGTGCTGTTGAAGCATTCTACTCACCTTAGGACCGTCCTTTCTGGACAAATCTCTGTAGATGGAAATATAAGTGTTATCATATTGTTTCATCATGATCTTGTGCTCCTTAGTACCCTTTTGAGGAGAAGGTATAGGAGCCGACAGAGGATCTAATTCATCTGTGCCGAATCTAGCAGAATCCACGCCCGGAGTGCCGTCGCTATCAGAGGTAACGTCATCTTCGCCAAACTTGGCGGGTTTTCTTCTGATTCTCTTGTTTTCATCGTAGCCATCTGCAGTAACGCTTTGGGAAGCAGATCTCTTTGGTCTGGATCTTGGCGGCGTGTCGTCACTTTGGAGAGCACCATACTTTGTTGGCAGATCATCGATAGTTGACGTCAAAGACGTAGTGACGTTGGGCCTCTTTCTACGGCCCTTAGTTTCAACCTTGTGGACTTCTCTGGTGGTTCCCCACTTGAATTCACGTCCTCTAGTGGTGTTGTGATGTAAGGGTTTCGAAAGGTCAATGTGATGTAAGTCTTTGTTTTTGTTGGTGTCCGAAATCTTGTTGTTTCTAGAAGAGATATCTTCGGCAACAACACGCTCGATATAATTGGAGGTCAACAAGTTGGTTTTGATCATGGTGTTGTTCATCTTGACTTCATCGAACTTCAAAAGTTTGATGTCATGGGAAAGCAGGAGTTGCTGATCCATTTCATTAAGAATATTGACATTGGATTCAAAGGACTGTTTGTAGGACATATCACTAGGAATGGATGATGAATCCGTGTAATCATTTATGATATCAGCAATTATGTTGTTGGATTGATGTGGCGAGAGGGAGGATCCAGAATTGCCGTTGAGACCAGACGTGCCATTTCTGGTGGCCGTGGCCCCATTGGAGGCTCCATTCACACTACTGCTGGATAACATCGACGAAATGTTCATTCTTCCAGTCTCTATGGAATATAAACCAAGGTTCTAAAAGATGGATTACACGCTAGGGCGGGAGGGTGTGTGTGTTTCTAAACAAAAACTTTTTTTGTTAGCAAGTCCTTTACCCAATCGTTGAAAAATTGGCCAACCAAACGGGTCTCAAGCGTGGTGAGCGATTTGTCCCCCAACTGCATGATGAGAAAAAGGCGTCTTAGAGTAGGCCCATATAGGCCCTCCTTTGGCGTAAAGTCTACATATACTCCAACTACCTCTTGGCTACATTTTTGTCCGTCCAGTTTTGTTGGATATGCTACCCGACACCAGCCAATATGTAGGAGGTGTTCCGGGGGAAGGAAGGGCCCCCAAGGTTCTCGCATGCCGTTGGTAAATCACGTCCCAGATCATGTGACTTTTGCATTGAACCGACTACGTTTTTCTGCTTTTCGGTGATCAACCCTCGCTTACTAAATATTTCAAACACTCACTTACGAAAACATGGAACACCCTGCCTTTACATTATCTGGACTTTGCGCTGTTGGAGGAATCATTGGCTACAGTCGTAAGGGATCCATTCCATCATTGGTTGCTGGTCTTACCATTTCTGCCTTGTATGGTAGTGCAGGTTACCTCTTGAAGCAAAACGCTGACTGGGGGTTGGAACTCGCTTTGGGTACTTCCACCACTTTGTTGGTTGCTGGTATCGGTAGAGCTATTCCTACTCGATTCAAGAAGCCATTGCCTTTGGTCTTGGTAGCTTTGGGTGGGTTGTCAACCGCGTACTACACAAAGAAGTATAATGAATTTTATCCGTTCTTGTAGTAGTTGAATGATTGAATGTATATATGAATTGATGTTTATTGTAAATACTTTAAAGAAGATTTTGCTGCTTTTTGTAGAGTTTCTGCATTATATGGAAACCTAAAGTAGGATTAGCAGTTAGAACGTTACTAATCAATTGAGCAAAGCATACAAGATAAAAATTAGATAAGCATTGTCAAAATGAGTGGCAAGGGGGCACCGCAGTCGGGTTCCCAGATCAACTTGTGTACCCAGATCAGCGCTGATTTTACGTCTGTAAACACAATCCCAACTGTAAAATCACCTTGTTGTTTGGTAGGAGGAACAGCCCATTTCTCATTCTTTGCAACACGCTGATCCCTAAAGCAAAAAGTGCGCCAGTGTACACCCAACTTGCAGTTCCAGCGCGGCTCCAATATCTCTACACATCTACAAGCAAACTCTTTTACTTCATGTATTCGTATTTCGTAACCTAACATAACCTAGTCCTCCAGGGACTCCAATAAATATAACCTAATTTTCAACCAAGTTCAAACGTGGGAGCTTGGATTCAGCTTGTTGTGCCTTCAAATCTGGGGAAGAAGTTGGCGAAACGTTAGGGATGATGAAAGGTTGGGAAACTTCATTACCCAATGGCAAAAACTTCATACCGTACATGTTATTAATATATTTGAGATGTTTGTAAAAACGTGGATGATCGAAAAAGAGACGACTGAGGCTACATTTATATACCCTTTCATGGAAATGTTTTGTGGCTGAAGACTCAATGGGTATTAAGTTCCGACTGCAAAATTATAAACGGAATAAGGGGAAGCAAGACTCCGAAAGCCGAGGTTAGTCATCCTTATCATCCTTTTCAGACACAAACTTGCGTATGTTGCATCAAAAACACTGACATCATAGGTAGTGTGCAGTCCATCAGTTTATCTGCAGGATGACCGTGTGTTTTAATAGGCCGATAATTAAACTCCGAACTTCCACACAAGGTGATACGATCACGCAAAGTGGGGAGCATATGCAAATCAATTTCGGAAGTATACTTTCGGGAGTCATGTTGTAGTCATCTGTCGCGGATGTGGGGGCAAAGTTAAAACAAACAAGAAAGGAGTAATATTTCATCGTGCCATCCTCGATGGTTTGCTTAATGATGAGCTGATACCGCAGCGAAGGCGCTGTAAAGGCTAAAAGGAAACTCAGCGCTCAAATGTGCCCAAATGTGCCCAAATGTGACCCCTTAAATGATGGCTAACTTCACAGTAGTAATACACTTGTGCGCCTAAACTCTACTACGGGAAACCATGTTTGCATATGCCAAACAGACTTATAATAAAATCTTGATTTTAAATCAATTGTGGGGGTACATCGAAAGATTTAGTGGATACCCTAGGGGATCCTCACAATATTTCACCACTCAGAATTATTGCAATAATGTAACAGCATTTAAGAGAATGATAGGGCGGTTGAAATCCATAGGTATTCAAGGGGAATGCAATACTGAGTTGCACTTAGAGGATTTTGGATGACGTAGTGATTTAAATTGTTAGACGAAGTATCAGATAGCATTTACAAGCTTTCAAAATGATAGATAACGACCACGTGGAGTTGACTACGGAAGCGTCTTAAAATGTCAAACCTCAATCTTGATAATAGATGTGCCAAATTAAGTTTCTAGGTTGAAGGCACCCTGTCACCTTAAACAGAGTTGGAGTTTATCCTATCAGTTTGCATTCGGACATAAAGTTTGTCTGAGGTGCTTATCATTTCTGCTAATAAAAAGAACTCCCTGCTACGACCATTTTGTAACTACAAACTCAAATTTCTTAAAAGATAGAAGCTATTGATAGGCATCAGTCGAAGTTTGCATCAACAACCTTCCGTCCTAATATGTTGCAGCAAAATAAACATAAAGCAAATAGCTTAGTCTGCACAAACGCCAAAAATGAATGCTGATAACAAATTGTGGTCCAATTGACTGTTTGACAGAAATCCTCTCGGTGGCCAAGCTGGCTAAGGCGCGAGACTGTAATGAGTACCTCAAAGTGATCTTGAGATCGGGTGTTCGACTCACCCCCGGGAGATTTCCTTTGCCTCTATGGCCAAGTTGGTAAGGCACCTCACTAGTAATGAGGAGATCGTCAGTTCGAATCTGGCTGGAGGCATTTTTTTCTGTACCAAATTAATTTTTTATTAACACCGGATGCTTTGACAACACGAATTACATTAACACTGCTACATTCAGTTTGTTAAAATTAATATTACCTAGATAATATACATAAATTAAGCAGAAGCTTCAACCTTTTCAACCTTCTTGTGGGAGATGACGGATGGAGCTGGGATAACTTCATCTTCATCCTTGGCTTCGTCAATCTTGACAGCATCTGGCAAAGATCTTGGACCGAACTTGTTGGTGGCTGGGTCTCTCATAATCTTAACCTTAATACCCAAAACACCTTGTCTCATCAAAACGTGTCTGATAGCAGTGTCAATGAAGTCCTTGGTTGGTTGACCAGAGTGGATCATGAAACCGTCAGCGTACTTTTGGGACTTGGCTCTAGCAGCTCTCAACTTACCAGAGATAACAACTTCAACACCCTTGGCACCGGCACCCATGGCGAATCTCAAGACACCGTAAGCGGCTCTTCTGATTGGCAAACCGTTCAACAACTTAGCCTTCAAAGCTTCAGCTTGGACAGCAGCAGACAAAGCTCTTTCTTCAACTCTTTCAGCGTACAAGTGGATGGTGTCCTTGTTCAACTTGAATCTCTTGACCAACAAAGAGGTCAATTCGTGGATTCTTCTACCTTGTTCACCCAAAACACCTTGAGTGTTGGAAGCCTTGATGATGATTTCCAACTTAGCTGGGGTCTTTCTGACTTCAACACCAGCGTAACCTTCTTCAGCCAATTCTCTGGTGAAGAATTCGTTAATTTCGGCGTAGAAGACACCATCAGCGACTAACTTTCTGGTTTTAGAGACTAAAGCGTTGACCATTTTGAATGTGGTTTGTTATAAGAAAAGAAGAAAGAAAACTTTTCACTCGCGCCCTTTGAAAATTTTTTTATTGCAGTATGAAAAAAATTTTCAACTTTTTTTGATCGCGCACACGACTGTTTTTTTGAGAAAAAGTGTCCCAAGATCAAAGATTAGGTAAGCCATGAGGTAATCGCACAGTTTGTGCAGGTGGTTGCAAAAGGACGCTTTTGCTGCTACAACTAGTTTCGTACATCTTCATATTATCATTATATTACAAGGTTAATAGTTGTCACCAACCCATTCTCTGGCGGACTTGAACAATTGAATCCATGGACCATGAGAACCCCAGGCAACAGCTTGTTCCACTGGGTACCAAGAGTTTGATTCTTTTCTGGTAACTCTTTCAGGGTGAGGCATCATAGCAAGAACTCTACCGTTGGCGGAAGAGATACCGGCAATACCACCTGGAGAACCGTTAGGGTTGTATGGATACTGAGTGGTGACAGCACCGTAGTTGTCAACGTATCTGATGACGTCACTGTTGAAAGCATAGTAGTCGTCGTCAGACTTGAATTGAGCTCTACCTTCACCATGTGCAACAGCAATTGGTAACTTGGAACCCTTCATCTTTTGCAAGAAGATGGAGTTGTTCTTCTCGGTCAGGTCGACTTCCACCATGACAAATCTGGCTTCGTATTGTTCACTCAAGTTTCTTTCAAAGGTTGGCCAGTGCTCAGTACCTGGAATCAACTCAGCGATTCTGCTGAAGAATTGACAACCGTTACAAGCACCGAATGCAAAGGTGTTGTCTCTTTCTTGGAAGAACTTTTGGAACTCTGCACGGGCAGTTTCGTTGAACAAAATGGACTTGGCCCACCCGGCACCAGCTCCCAAAACATCACCATATGAGAAACCACCACAAGCAGCAATACCAACAAAGTCCTGCAACTTAACAGCGCCAGAAATAATGTCGGACATGTGGACGTCGTAAACATCGAAACCGGCTTGCTGGAAGGACCAGGCCATTTCTTGTTGCGAGTTAACACCTTGTTCTCTCAAGATGGCAACCTTTGGCAAGCGAGATGCACTTGGAATTTCGCTCTTGACATCAAAAGTCAATTGGTAGGACAAACCAGGGTTGGCGTCATCCTCGATAGCCTCGTATTCCTGGGCGGAGGTTTGTGGGTTGTCTCTCAACTTTTGAATGTGGTAGGAAGTGTTACTCCACAAGCTTTGCAATTCCGCACGAGAGCTCTCGTAGACGACAGAAGCATTGTGAGAAATCTTGATGTTGTGGTTGTCAAAGACTGGTCTACCGATGACCTTAATGTATTCTGAACCAATGTTGTTTGTTGAGAAGATCTTCTTGAAGCTATCTACTTCGCTCTTCTTGACTTGGAAAACAGCACCCAATTCTTCAGCAAACAAGTCGTCGTACACGTTGGAGCTTTCAATCACCAATTCAACACCGCATCTACCGGCAAAAGCCATTTCAGCAATGGTTGTGAACAAACCACCCTCGGAGACATCGTGGTAAGCCAAGACATTGAACTGCTTGTGCAACACAACAAGCGATTGCAAGAACGACTTCAAGACAGAGTGAGAGTGGACAGTAGGGGCAACGTTACCGACTTGCTTGTAGACTTGGGCCAAGGCAGAACCACCCAAGGCCTTTTGTGGTTGAGTGGCAGCCAAGTCGACCCAGACCAAAACGGTTTCTTCTTGCTTCTTAAGCAATTGTGGGGTCCACGTGTTGGAGGTGTTGTCAACAGGACCGAAGGCAGTGATGGTCAAGGCCAAAGGAGCAGTGACCTCCTTGTCGTTCCACTTCATCTTCATGGACATGGAATCCTTACCCACAGGAATAGAGACACCCAAGTCTGGGCACAAGTCCATACCAATGGCTTGCACAGCTTCGTACAACTTGGCACCTTCACCTTCGTGCGAGGCTGCAGACATCCAGTTGGCAGACAACTTGACGTGTTCCAAGGATGGAATGTCAGCAGCAAAGAGGTTCAACAACGATTCGGCCACAGCCATCTTTGCCAGCGCCGAGGCAGAGATCAAGGCCAATGTTGGCTTCTCGCCCATGGCCATGGCTTCGCCAGTAGACAAGACGGTTTCCCCGAGAGATGTGGCGGTCACACCAACATCAGCAACAGGAACTTGCCAAGGACCGACCATTTGGTCACGGTCAACTAAACCAGTAATAAATCTGTCACCAATAGTGATCAAGAAGGACTTGGAACCAACAGATGGCAATTGCAAGACTCTGGAAATGGACTCATCAAGAGACAAGTCAGAAGTGCAAAACTCTGGCAAGTTCAAGTTGGCAGTGACAGCGGTACGAGACATCTTTGGAGGCTTACCAAACAAAACGGACATTTCCAAGTCAATTGGAGTGGTTCCTAAGAGAGTGTCAGTCAAGACCAATCTTTGTTCTGAGGTTGCTTCACCTACAATTGCAAAAGGAGCTCTTTCACGCTCGCAAAGCTTGACAAACAAGTCCAAGTTTTCAGGCGCAACACCCAAGACGTATCTTTCCTGGGACTCGTTACACCAGATTTCCATTGGAGACATACCTGGTTCCAAGGACAAGATGGATCTCAACTCAAACTTGGCCCCCAAACCGTTGTCGTGAACCAATTCAGGCAAGGCATTGGACAAACCCCCAGCACCGACATCGTGGATAGACTGGATAGGACTCTTTTCTTTGCCCAAGGAAACACAAGCATCGATAACCTGTTGAGCTCTTCTTTGCAATTCTGGGTTACCTCTTTGGACGGAAGCGAAATCCAAGTCGACGTTACCTTCGCCAGACGAAACGGAGGAGGCAGCACCCCCACCGAGCCCAATCAACATCAGCGGACCACCAAGCACAATCAACTTGGAGCCTGGGGTGATCTTGGTGTCCTTCAAGGCCAAATCTGGTCTGATGGCGCCCATACCACCAGCCAACATGATTGGTTTGTGGAAACCTCTAATTTCGGTGTCGCCCTTGGCGTTGGTGACTTCAGTGGTCAAAGTTCTAAAGTAACCGTTGATGGCAGGTCTACCGAACTCGTTGTTGAAGGCAGCAGATCCCAAGGGAGCATCGATCATGATATCCAAGGACAGGGCAATGTGGTTAGGCTTGCCAACATTTCTTTCCCATGGTTGAGGCAAAGTTGGGATGTTCAAGTCGGAAACAGAGAAACCAGACAAACCGGCCTTGGACTTGGACCCTCTGCCTACAGCACCCTCGTCTCTGATTTCACCACCAGAACCCGTGGCAGCACCAGGGAATGGAGAAACGGCGGTTGGGTGGTTGTGAGTCTCAACTTTGACCAATGTGTGGACACGTTCCTTAGTAGATCTCCATTGCTTGGAGTTGATTTCTGGGGTAAAGTGGTAGCCTTCTGGTCCCTCGAAAACGGCAGCGTTATCGGAGTAGGCCGACACGGTGTACTGTGGGTTCAATTGGTGGGTGTTTCTGATCATTTTGAACAAAGACTTGTCTTTTATGGCGCCATCGATGGTCCAGTCCGCGTTGAAAATTTTATGACGGCAGTGTTCGGAGTTGACCTGGGCAAACATGAACAATTCCACGTCGGTGGGGTTTCTGCCTATGGTGTCCTTGAAGGCGTTGATCAAGTAGTCCATTTCGCCCTGGTCCAAGGCTAAACCAAGCTCTTTGTTTGCCTTGAACAAGTTTTCAGCGTTGGACAAGATATCAACGTGCACCAAAGGCTTTGGCTGGTGGTGAGCAAACAAGTCGTCGTACACTGGTTCCGACCCAATGAAAAGGGTCTGGGTCATTCTGTCGAAAACAATGGACAATAGATCGGTGGTGGAGAAATCAACGTGTGCAGAGGTTCTGATGGCCAACAGCAACCCACGCTCAATTCTTTCAATAGTGTCCTTCAATCCACAGATGTGTGCAATGTCAGTGGCCTTGGACGACCATGGGGAGATGGTTCCTGCTCTTGGCAAAATTCTAATCACTTGTGTGTTGGAGTCCAAGGTGGCATCTGAAGTCATCAATTTTGCTGCAAGTTGGTTCGATGCGTCCACGGGCGTGTCGTACTGCAACAACACGTTAATCAAATCATGCTGTTTTGCAGTTGCTTCCTTATTCAAAGAAATGTAGTGAGTATACAGTGAAGCAATCTCCAAAATAGCACCGGTAGCCCCAAGCTTCTTTTCAATGTCTTGAATCAAAGCATTGATTCTAAACTGAGAAAGAGCTTTCGGCCCGGGCAAAACAAGAAATTGGGAACTCATCTGCAAAGCAATATGAAACTGGGGATCTTATGTGGTTGTGTTTTATTAAAAACAAGTGCTGTTGAGATTGCGGAAGAAGTCTAAAAGGATTTCTGGCGGATTGTGCCACTAAGCTACCTTTTATAATCTTTATCAATTTCGCAGTTAATAAATTTTTTGACTTCTCCAGTATGGAGTGGATGAGAGACAGGACCACGCTTTTTTTTTTTTGCGCTACAACCTCATCGCTAAAACACATTATCAAATGGCACAAGCTAGATTAGGAGTTAAGACTAAAGGACAGGGGAGAGTCACCAAGAAGCAACAAAATCCAAAGAGAAACGCTCCAAAGATTATCAAGGCTAAGAACACTAAAGCTAAGGAAGCTGCCAAGTTATCCAAGGTTCACCAAAGTCAATTGATGAACTCCACTGAGAAGTTGATTGCTTCAAGAGTCGGACATTTGGAATTGATCAAGGGTTCTAGAAGAGAAATCGAGAAGGAAAACAAGGAAGCTAGTAAGAAGAAATGATCTGGGCTGCATTTCCTAAGAAGCGAGTAGAGAAAGATGAAGATGGGAGCGATCACAACACATCCACAGAACCGCAAGTACCACGCAATGAACCTCAGCAAGATGCCGATCTGGAGGACGAGATCCTTAAGAAACCTAGGCGCAAAGTGATTGCAAAGGCCAAGGTGAAGTCAAAACCGCCATCCAGCCTGAAGAAGCTGAAGAAGCGTGAAGTTGAGGAGATCGCTCCTACCTATAAGTACACCAGCTTGGACCCGGACTACAGGGCCGAGCAAGAAAAGAAGAACAGAAAGTTTAAAAGGGTAAGGTATCAATAAATACAAGGAAACATCATTTGTAGAGTTGGTATTTGTAGTTGTTCTACCTTTCTAGTAACCCCTGGTTTCGATTGAGGAGGATCCCTTTTCGGAAGTACTTAGTAAGTTTCCTCACTACCAATTAGGAAATGTGCACTACATTTGTATTTTCACATTTTTTGCAACAATTTTACAATTTTTTCTATAACCTAAAGGACAAATCCTCTAAAAATGTATAGCCTCTAACAAGATGTCCTAAGGAGGAGGGAACATATAGACCGACTACTTCACGGCTAAACGGCCGAAATAAAATCAAAGTGTTTGAGATGAGAAGTTTTTAATGAGGCAAGTATCTGTTCGAAGCTTCTTGCGCTTCCAGCTCCAATCTCTTGCGTTGCAATTCGAGCTCCTGGGACTTGACGTACCCAATAAGCAACAGACCAAACAAGACAGTCAATGCCAACAAGACGGCATTTACGGGAATTGGGTTTAAGTGGAAGTACTCGTGTGTCATCTTATCCATGAATTGCTGTAATATGTTACAAATCCCACTGAATGAGATGATAGTCCCGTAAATGGTACCGAAATTGTCATACCCAAAGACCTTGGCACAGAAATCACTCACCGCAGTATAGTAGAAAGGTCTGTACATGACCAAGAGAATTATACCAAAATAGGTTCCAGGAAGCCACGACAAGAGGCCCATTACACCAATAGTGAACGAAACACCCAACAAAATGTACAAAACAGTCAAAGTGGTGAGGTTATCCAAGATAATGCCGATGAAAGGAATGGAAATCAACCCCCCAATAGGCAAGGCTAAATCAAAGAATTCGTTGATGAGGGTCGCAGTGGCATCGTCTCCATACAAGTACTGTTCTTGCGACTTTATGGTTGCTACGAAGTAGTTGATTCTCAACATTTGGATGGTGGTGAAGAGGGCCATCAAGTAGAACCAAGGCGAGTTGAATTGCTCCCATATTGGCTTGTCGTGCAAGATCCCAAACACACCTCCAGTGGACTCAATCAACTTGGAGTCCGCGTCCTGCTCATAGATAGACTTTGTGGACTGCACGGAGGCCCTCAGCATCACTGAGGATCTTCTTCTGGATTCAGACAACAACAATTGAGTGGTTTCAGTGATGGTAGGTTGAGCCTGCGGAGTAGAGTCAATTGCACTTTCCACATCCTGGGGAAGCAACAAGTCCTTGTTGAGTGGGAACCCCGTCTCATCAATTCCAGTTTCGGCAATCTTTGCCAAGGTTCCTACCGTCTTGTACGAACTCAGAGGCATAATCGTCATTTGACAAATGAAGATAAAGATAGGAACCACAATGTATGCCTGGAAAAAGGTCCCGAGAGATATTTCTTTCCAGTTAGTGTATATCAATCTGTACACCAAGAAGATGGCAGAGGACGAGTCGAACGCACCTGTCAACAAAGCCAAGACCAATCCCGAGTTCTTTGGAAAGCTGTTGGCCAATTGAAAGCACGGAATAAACACAAACGGTCCACTCAATGCGAGCATGGTGTAACCAACCAAGTACCCATCAACAAAAGTGAACTTGGATGCATTCTGCAATACGATCGAAGCGATGAATAATAGAACTGACCCAATTGTGGCAGTAACTTTAGGTCCATACGAGTCGAGAATTGATCCCACAGGCAATGCAGAGATGTTGGTAACCATACACGCCACTGTAAACAACAAATTCAAACTCATGTCTTGATCATTACAAGGACGTGGTGAGTGCTTGTGACATCGGTCAGCATATATTTCTTCGTTTATGAGGATGGGTTTCAAGGCTGCAAATCCAAACACCACTCCTGCTGCTAAAAGACACCAAATGATGGCACAGAGGATCTGTGCAAGACGGATCGATAATGGTGGTAGCTGCGACATGATTATTGTTGGTGAAAGGTGGGGCGAATAGAAGTCTATTTATTCTTATCGGTTGCGCAAACGAAATTGATTGCGGAGCGCACCGAAATTGGTGATAAGAGCACGGACCGATTGGCGGCGAATGGTTAGAATAGCTGAAAAAAAATTAGCTTGAGTAGCTAACGTGGTGAAAAGTTGATGAAATGAAGCCTGAGTTGATCCTCTACTCCACATGGGTTCAGCTTTTAGTGTTATCCCCCGATTAATCCAGGGTAAGGATAAAACCTCGTGTGATGGTTCCCCCCCGCATTATTCTATTTTAGGGGACCTGGGTGGAGCTGGGGTAAACGAGATCACTTTCTACTGCACTTGGGCACGCTAATTACTCTGGATAGTCTAGGCCCTTGGCGGTCCTGAGTCGCGAGAAGCAAATGGAGTTCCGAACCAGGCTTACGTAATTGCTTACGTAACGTCTTTGGATACATCAACAAACGCAAACTAGTGAAAGGAGGCTCAACCTAAGCGATGAGAGGGGGAGAGGGATGGGTTTAAGGAACACTACATAGTACATAATACGCTTGAAATCAATTTATTGAATTATAACCAGAACCTCCCAAAAGAACTAAATATTTACATCACCTTAAAATGGTGAGATATGCTGTTCGACATTTCTGTACTGCTTGTCGTTTCGGCTCAACCTGTGAATAATGTGGTGGATAGAGATGACAACAAAGTTCAATAAGAAGAATGCAACAAGGGCAATAGCTACTCTGACACCCCCGTTGGCCAAGATCTTCTGCACTTCTGTCTTTGGCTTGCTGTTACTGCTGCTGCTACTGTCACTGTTGTCGCTATTGTCACTGTTGTTACTATCATCTCTCTTCACATCTCCAACTACGCCAATGTGGATAAAGTCAAAATCACCCATGGCTTCTGTAAAATCATTACCGGTCAATTCTGTATAAGTAGTGAGGCCGAAATCCCCATCACACTTAGAGTATCCAATAGTCAACATTAAGGTGAAAAGAACACCGAAAAATATGGCCAACTTTTTGATGGTCGATCTGGTTCTGTTTGGCTTGGTGGTGGGCCACTCATTGTGGTTTTGATCCAAAGTTAATTCAGCTTTTTCGGAGTCCATGTTGTAAACGAAGGGAAAGGGATCAACTCAGATGCTGGTTACTTTCTTATTTAGAAGTGAAAGGAAATCAGCCAGTTATAAAGGGGGAAGGAAAAAAAACTTCCTCCTTTGAAATCGCAAACCAGCACTTTCTAAATTTAGGTTTCCCAATCGGGAACCTTAGAGTTGAGGTGTCTGGAATGTTACACGTGATTTGAGCTTCCATTCAAAGTACACGTGACTCTTGAACCTCATCTAGCATCAACGAAAAATTATCTTTCACTGAGCTACACCAACAGAGCTACATCCAACTATGTCAGGAATCTTATTTGAAGATATGTTTGTGGTTGAATCCACCGACGACGGTAGATACAACAAAGTGTCTCGTATAACAGGTCACTCATCAACCTCCCAAGATGTTAGAATCACATTAGATATAAATAAGGAATTGTTTCCAGTCAAAGCAAATGATTCGTTGACCATCACTTTGGCTTCCAGCTTAGGTAATGAATCTTCCACCTTGACTTCCAATGGTTCTTGGAGACCTCCAAAGCCAGATGATAGATCATTGGCTGATGACTACGATTACGTCATGTACGGAACAGTCTACAAGTTTGAAGAAAACGAAGGTAACGACAAAATGGCTGTCTACATCTCTTTCGGTGGTTTGTTGATGAGATTGGAAGGTGGCTACCGTTCTTTGTCCAACTTGAAGCAAGAAAACGCTTACATCTTAATTCGTCACTACAAGGACAATTAAACTAAAAAAGGGTAAATCTAAAATATTGAGGTGCTTTTTGTACCTACCAAGTATAGCATGCCTTTAGAATCTCATAGGGCCGTCCCTTAAGTAATCTGTGTACAATACAAATATATACATATACAATATATATATAAACATACTTTGAAAGAAAGTACATGAAGGGATAATATTGCAACACACCTTTTTGCAGCGGAAAGACCGATCGTATGAGTGCTCTCCCAAAAAAATAAAAATAGATAACACACCCTTCAACTATGGATGATACTGAAAGACGTAAGTACTAGCATGTATATACAATTGAATGAAGCAAATACTAAGATGAGATAGCTGACCCTATTTTGGCGCAGATTCCATTGATTCAAAATCCTTCATTCCAACCCCCTAAGCCGGTCACGCTAAGGGATAATTACGAGAAGCTTTTGCCTTCGCTTCACAAGACCCTGATTCCTCCAAAGTTCAGCTTATCGCAGCAAAACTTGGACGATTGGTTGGACGAATTGAATCGTTTGAAGAGTCTGGTCGAAACATTGTCTAGCAACAACATTGCACAGTACGAGGAATGGATAAGGTCTCAACAAAGAAAAATAGCGCCAGGGTTCGAATCATTTGATGGGATTATGAAGCCTAGCAAAAGACCCACCAGCCAGGACTTATCGATCAAGGAATCCGATAAACAGCATAGTGAAGAAGTCAACGAACTAGACCAAGTTTTTGGAGAGAAAGTCAGCATAAAGTGAGTGCTGTGCGGTGATCTCCGCATTTCTTTTTGTCTACATAGGCTAATAGCAAAAGGCCACCGCATATGTGGAATCGAAAACGCAGACACTTGAAACGGACCGCTCTACAGCAGCCTACTCATACAGTTCCAGGAGTGTAGGTACACGCCAAAGCCCTTCATGTCGAGAGCTAAAATCTGTATAGCCTCAACGACAATGTCGGAAAACGCATATGGGAATTTTGATTTTCGGTTATTTAATGATGTAATTTCCCCTCCTGGAAAACCATATAAATTGCCCAATGTTGAGTCAAAAGCTACCACTGATAAAGATCAGTCGTAATTACAGGAAGAAGGCTCTCATATTACCACTACTCTTGTTGATATGGTTTCTTGTGCATCAATTCAACTATTTTTTTGAATTCAGTCAACACCTGAGGGTTGGAAAACAGGCATACGAGCAACTTCCAAGGTCTGGATCTTTGAAGAGCAAGTGCCAGAGTTACATCAAGCTCACGAAAAATGACCAATTCCATTCCTTCCAAGAGACCCTTGACTTCCAATTTAACAACTTGGTGTATAAGGAGAAGAAGTACAAGCGGGAAATGACGCTCCAGTTGAAGAGTGATCCCAGCTACTCCAGGAAAGATTTAGAAAAGGTTGTGCACGAAATGTACACCAACGACTTTATGCTCACGACCGAGTACGAGCAAGATATGAAATTGAAGATCCAAAACCTGAAAGTATGGGGTAAATGCATAATCGAGAACTCGTATGGGATGGATTCGTGCCGCGATTTTCAGAAGCAGTACTATCCGTTTCTTTCTGGGGAAGAGCCGATAGTGGAGGACATGAAGCTCCGCAAATTGGGGCGGACAAAGCACCATTGCATATTGAATAGCCTCAAGGGCAAGGGCAGCGGGCTAGTGATTCCCGTTTTCCCCGAAGCCTCGAGGAATGTTCAGATTGACAACATTAAGCGCTTGATCAGGGTGTTGAGGGTTCAAGGAAACGATCTCCCAATACAAATAGTGTCATTTGGACAGATTCCTGTACATGATAAGAGAGCGTTGGTGAAGATTGCGCAGCGGGAGACGGTGAACGTGCCGCAGGACCTTGAGCTCAAGGTCAAGACCGTTGAAGTGACGTTCCTTGACTTGGAGCCAGTGATATCGAAAAAGTACTTGAGTTCCAAGTTCACCTCCAGTGCGTTTGTGTATGGGTTGAGCGGGATCTTCAACAGCTTTGAAAACGCCATTATCCTCACGACCAAGATCATCCCGTTGATGGTGGACTTCCACTCGCTCTTGACCAGTGAAGGGTACCAGAAGAATGGAGTGTTCATGTTCAAGATTCCGAGCAAGATGGAGTACAAGCAGCAGAAGTTCCCACCGGGGTTCCATGAGATCGAGAGCATGATCTTCAACTATTTATTGCCAGACCAGGCGGACTGGGAACACTTCCAGATCCCACGGCTCGCCAACAAGGAGCTCGCGCGGTTCGAGCAGGACTTCCAGCGGGTGATAGACCCCAACATGATGGTGGTTCACAAGCGCAACATCAATGGGCTCTTGATCGGGTTGAACTTGCAGTTCTACGATAAGGCGTTAGGAACACGGTTTGGCAGCGCGTACGACGATGACCTCAAACTCAACGTCGAGTACCTCTGGTTGGGGATGACGATTTCAGGGGTTACGCACGTAAATGAGCACGAAGCAATCATGGCGGGAATCAAGACGCACCGGAGTAATGTTCCGCATAAACTCGCGACGATGGCTACAGAAATATGTTCGGCCTCGTGGGGTCAGCTCTACGCCAACCAGCTCCTCTACTTGACCATCCACCAGATCGAAACCCTGCGCGAGGACGCTTCGGTTTTCCAGAAGTACGTCAAGGCCAAGTACGACTTGGTGGAGTCCAAGGTCGTGGAGAACCCGGCCAACACCGATCCGTCCAAAATCGAGTACCACGACGTTGTGCACCGCGACGTCTCGACCAGGCTCACCCAGGACCCATTGTGGTTTGATACCATCTTGGAGCCGCCGTCCCTAATCTCTCCATCGTTGGAAAGCGAGTATAAAGAGCCCTCCATTGCCTGGATCAAGCAAGAATTTAAGAGCGCCTTTGGTCACCAGTACTGGTGCGCCTATGACATTGTCGACAACCCCATGAAGGAGCCCAAGGGTAAGCTCTCCGAGGTGAAGTCCGAGTTGCAGAACACTTACTGGGCCTGGATCGACATATGGTCTAAGATGAAGCGCTACGTATAGCTCCCTTGTTTAGACTAGACCTGTATATTTATTTGACGCGCTTGAAAACTGCCCTTGGAAAACTTCTATTTTTTCTGCCACTGGGAAAAAAACAAACTTCCATGCCGGACACCATTCTTCCTAACCACCCCACCCACTCCGTGAGAAGCCTAATTTATTGGTCACCACAACTCCGTAGATCTATGTGGTAGTCGAGTGCAATTTGCAACTTGACCTGAGCCAGAAAGGGACGTGGTTTTTGTTCTTCTTCTTCTCCGCTTGCGCGTAGAGCCAACTAAAAGTATTTGTGCGTCTTGCGAAGCCCGCCTCTGTGAGACCTGCCCCGACATCTCCCATTGACGAGAATGGGCCCCTGAGCACATGGGTGACAGCTTTCTTTTCTAACGAATTTCTCCCACGACGTGGGATGCTGACGTTTTGCTCGTCTCTGCTACAAAAAAATCTACGCTTTTCCCCCCACGGGTGCCCCCTTGTATCACTCCCCATGTAGATTGATCTTCATCCTTCACATAATAAAGTTCGGTCCTCCTCGTGCGTCCTCCGTGAATTGTGGGGAGCTTCTGTTCTGCCCCCTCCTCCCCCCTCGCTTTGTACCAAAGTGGACAGATTTGTTGGCTTTGTACTTGGACAAAAAAAAGTGTGTTACATTTTTGTTGTCTATCGATTTTTTGAGTATATAAATATAACCATTGCTCACCTTTTTTATTCAACAACCAATAAAATGGCAACTCCAAAGAAGCACAACAAGACTCAATCCACTTATGTACGTTTTGAATTTCGAGCCACGAAGGAATGCAACGAATTGGACCGCAGACGCCCGAGGCATCTTGGCGCACTCAGATCAGGCTGTCGGTGATTGGGGCAGACGCCAGCCCAATGGCAGTTGGAGCACACGCCAGACGCTGTGTTAGTGTCTCGCTGCGCAGGTGGCCATGTGGCCCGCGGCACTGAAGTGAAGCATACTGCCGCTTTTACGTAGTACCCGGTTGCGGGCTTCTCGTTCAGCCTGTTTGAGCACCATGTTTTGCGATCATCGATTTCGTTCATTCCATTCTAAAACCCCGCTTTTTTATACTAACCTTGCAACCAGGCTTTTGACAATACAGCAACTACCGTTGCTGCATCTCAAATGAGAAATGCATTGAACAACTTGGCCGACGACGTCGAGGACCCAGACAAGCAAAGAAGATTTGAAAACGAAATGGACTCGTTTTTCGCCTTGTTCAGAAGATACTTGAGCGACAAGGCCTCGGGAAACACCTTGGACTGGGACAAGATCAAGTCTCCTTCGCCTAGCGAAGTTGTCCAATACGACACCTTGAACGACTCCGACTCCACCACCAACTTGTCCAAGTTGGCTGTCTTGAAGTTGAACGGTGGGTTGGGTACCTCCATGGGTTGTGTTGGTCCAAAGTCCGTCATCGAGGTCAGAGACGGAAACACCTTTTTGGACTTGAGTGTTAGACAAATCGAGCACTTGAACAGAAAGTACGACGCCGACGTTCCATTGTTGTTGATGAACTCCTTCAACACCGACGCTGACACCGCCAAGATCATCAAGAAGTACCAGGGCCACAGAATTAGAGTCAAGACTTTCAACCAATCCAGATTCCCTCGTATCTACAAGGACTCCTTGTTGCCTGTCCCTCAATCCTTTGACGACGACTTGGACTCGTGGTACCCTCCAGGGCACGGTGATCTTTTCGAATCCTTGGTGCAGTCCGGTGAATTGGACGCTTTGTTGGCCCAAGGTAGAGAAATCCTTTTCGTCTCCAACGGTGACAACTTGGGTGCCACCGTCGACACCAACATCTTGAGCCACATGGTCGAGACCGGCGCCGAGTACATTATGGAATTGACAGACAAGACCAGAGCTGACGTCAAGGGTGGTACCTTGATCAACTACGAAGGTGAAGTCAGATTGTTGGAAATTGCCCAAGTTCCAAAGGAACACGTTGAAGAGTTCAAGTCCATCAAGAAGTTCAAGTACTTCAACACAAATAACTTGTGGATCAACTTGAAGGCCATCAAGAGATTGGTTGAACAAAACGCAATTGAGTCCGAAATCATTCCAAACCAAAAGACCATCTCCAAGGGCTCCTCGGACATCAATGTCTTGCAATTGGAAACCGCCGTCGGTGCTGCCATCAGACACTTTAGCGGTGCCCACGGTGTCAACGTCCCAAGATCCAGATTCTTGCCAGTCAAGACCTGTTCCGACTTGCTTTTGGTCAAGTCCGATTTGTTCTTCTTGGAACACGGTGCCTTGAAGTTGGACCCTACCAGAGATGGCTTCTCCAACCCATTGATCAAGTTGGGCTCCCACTTTAAGAAGGTCAGTGGCTTCCAATCTAGAATCCCACACATGCCAAAGATCTTGGAGTTGGACCACTTGACCATCACTGGTAACGTCAACTTGGGTAGAAACGTCACTTTGAAGGGTACAGTCATTATTGTTTGTAACGACGGTCAAAGAATCGACGTCCCTAACGGTGCTATCTTGGAAAACGTTGTTGTCACTGGTAACTTGACCATCTTGGAACACTAGGTGCACGCATATAATAAAAAATCTTATCGTTAGAGTGTAGCGTTCTGTAAATTATCATAAAATGAGGAGGTACCTTAATACGAGCAACCACTAACACGAGCTACCACTAATACCCTGCACAAGTCCTTCTCTCGAAATCTACTGAAATACATCAAAAGTCACGTGCCTCCATTACATTCATTTACCTATATATCTAGCCGTACCCCCACTTACAAGAGACCCTTGGCAACACTCACGTCTTCATCACCCTTGTATGTGGCCAAAAACTGCGCCAACGCTTCTCTGTGCTCCTTGATCTTTTGCGTAACCAGTGGGATCATTCTCTTGGATTCTTCCAAAACTTCAATCTGTTTCTTTAACTCATATTCGTCGTGGTCACGGGCCTTCATCTGTTCAACAAAGCTAACTTGCTCGGCAACCTCTTGTTGGTACAACCCTTCTTCCTTAATCAACCTCTTCAATGCGTTAACTTTGATTTGTAACGGAGTAGGAGACATCTTGGTTCGTATTCTTTTTCGTCTTCGTTTTCGTGTTTTTTACTGCTTTCAACAAAAAAAAAAAACATACATTATTATACTGCATACAAACTGCAGGTACCCAAGTCTACACGAGAAGGACTGACAATGCCCTATACTTAGCGCTGCACCAGCCTGACAGAATGCAAATCCACCCGAGTATGATCAATTAGTTTTAAATTGGTAGCAGAGCTTTTCGGGATTCCAACTTCCCGACCCCTTGCCCGTGTTGTAGCCACTCAAAACCTCGCCAGACTTAATCAAGTAAAGAGTCTGTTTGCAGTCAATCTCAACGACAGAGTTGTGCCAAGGGGTGGGGATATGGAGCAAATCATCCATGGCAGGGGTATTATAGTCGTCCAACGAGCTGATAACAAAACAGTCCTTGGAGGCAATCAACTGGATTCCAAACTTAGGGCCATTGTTCTTGTGTGCATGAATGGATAATCTCAAATGGAATGGAAAAACCAACTCAACCAAGTTGGAGTAGGCGTCATTTCTTTTAATCATTTCAAAAGCAACCTTGGCTACAATCTTCTTGAACTTCTTGCGGGAAACCTGCTTGACAATGGGGTGCGTTTCCAAGTCCTCAGTCATAAACCTGGAAAATCCTCTAAACAAGTGCAATCTTGGGTGGTTGGGGGTATTGATATCCGATTCCAATCTCCCGCAATCAGTGTCACAACTGGTAACCAAAATTTTTCTACAAGCCTCGGCGTTTTCGTCAATCTCCGTGTTCAACCAGTGTTCCAAGGTAATATCGTCAAGCAACGAGTAATCAAACCCCAACTTTGTCAACGAAAAAATGTCAACCAACGACGCAAACAGAATTGGGTCCGAGTCCGCCGGCTTTAACCGCTTGTACAACTGCTTGAGTGCATCAGAGTATTCTTCAACGCTTTTATCATCAACCGCAACTAGTACTTCAGTTAGTATTTTTTTGTGCTGCAAGCATGCTGCAACCCCATTTCCCAAATCGGAATGGGTGCGAATTCAATCATTTATACGTACTGCAGTCGCTAAAGACATGCCCGTCGCTGACAATCCAAATCTTGATCCCAGGTGGATACATCTTCTTGATTGACTCAGAAAATGAAATAAGTCTCTTAATAGCCAATTCCTCCCCCATATCTGGCATTGGGCCAGAAACTTTGTTCAAGTTGGACGACTTGCAAGGAAACGCGGGCAATACAGCTTCAATAGTAATCCAACGGCTGGTGAAAAACTCAACCACTTGCTTAAAATACACTTCCCCAGAAGCATCCCACTCGTCATACGAGGTGGTGTTTTTTAGTTCGGTAGCAAACTTCTCTGCAATAATTTGTGTCACCAATTCGGGCCTCTCGACCCACCGTGGTGGGAAGTCAACGGCACTAGTCTTCAAAAGCAATCGAATAAACCAATCTTCAAATTTTGATGTCTCGTCATACCCCTCGAGAATAATACCAGCCCACATGTTTTCTTCTCGCTTAAACTCCCAAGCAATCAACAGATCGCCAAGCTCAATCTTGTCTATATTGTCTTCAAGTGTCACTCTCAGTTCACCATCAAAAAGACGGAATACAATATCGTCGCGTGCCTCAAACT
This sequence comes from Kodamaea jinghongensis, assembly GCA_030556895.1. Classification (NCBI taxonomy): domain Eukaryota; kingdom Fungi; phylum Ascomycota; class Pichiomycetes; order Serinales; family Debaryomycetaceae; genus Kodamaea; species Kodamaea jinghongensis. The sequence continues at coordinate 128,593 of JAKTUX010000024.1, read as the reverse complement.
GAAACTCTCTCTTGCTCGTAATTTCTTTAACATCCCTGCTATATATTAATCTAATCTTTTCATATGCGGTAACTCCTTCGGAGTATTGTGCTTCGCTGGAGGTAGAAGACTGCTCACTCATTCTTAATTTGGTATGCTTTTTACAATCCAGTGTCAGCGTAACCTCTATATAAACTTTCGCCTGTAGAGCCAGCGTACAACTACAGTTTCCTGTTCATGTTAAGACAAGTAGGTTTAGCACGCGTTCAAGAAGGAAATTTTTCGGATGCAAGGTACGCAACTTTAACAGCTGTAAATGCCCTCTTCTCAAAGGCCGCATTTGGAAACAACTAAGAAACGGTTGAAAAAAAATCAGTCCATTAAATCACATTCTCTGTCATTGGTCATTGCATGCCACAATTTCGCATATATAAATAAGCAAGAACTGCAGGCCCATTTTCTAAAGGCAACCAAAAGCTAAATCATGTCTTATTTCGATAGTACCACAATCATCCAACTTGCTTTGATCGTCTCAGCAAGTGTGGTTGGTTATCTTGTCTTAACAATAGTTTTGCCACCTCCAAACTTTCCAGCTGATATTCCCACTATTCCCTTCTATGTTTCCTTTTTAGGCTCGTACACTAGCATGGACCAAGGTGATGTCTACAAAAAGTACTTGCGGGACAAGTTGGAAAAGTACGGAGCAGTCAAGATTTATTTTGCGTCCAGATGGAACATCTTGGTTACCCGTCCCGAGTATTTGGTGGACATTATGAAGCATGAAAATATCTACAAAAAGAGTGGAAACCAAGAAAAGATTCCTCATGCAATCATTTCGCAGTATACCGGAGCAAACGTTGTCAGTATTCCCGGCGACGACCGTTGGAAATTATACAGGAGTGCAGTAACTCCAAGCATCCAGTTTGCAGAGCGCGACCCTGTACTTGAAAACTGCAACAAGTTTATGAACATTTTGCAGGAACAGATATCTAGGGAAGGCCCCACGGTGATGGTTGCTCACCTTATTCAGAAGTATACGATTCAAAACGTAGGTCAATCTGTGCTTGGTGTTAACTTCGGAATGATGACTCGCGAAGACAATTACCTTCAACGTCAACTTAACTACTTGAAGCTGCAAATCTTTAAACCCTTCTACATGAACTTTCCAGTGTTTGATATGTTTCCAATTCCAAGTCGTATCAAGACTAGAAACGAAGTGGCCAAGTTCAGAGAGTATTATGTCAAGTTGCTCGGCTCATTAATTGTTCAGGACAACCTGCATGCGAAATTTGCAGCCAACGTTTTGGTGGATGCCCTCAATAATGGAGTCATATCAGAAAAGGAATTGACTGATAATGCAATGATCTTATTGGTTGCTGCTCATGAAAACCCCTTGTTGTTGCTGCTTTCGTGTCTCTACATGATTTCAAAGAATGCTGGCGTCCAAGAAAATATCCGGAAGGAATTGAGCTCTGACAAAGACCTGGATATGCCTTACTTGACTTCTGTCATTTATGAAACGTTGAGAATGTTCCCTCCTTTGGGACAGATTATTAATCGTAAGACTAAGGAACCAGTTATGCTTGGCGATAAAATCAAAATCCCCAAGAACGTGTACGTTGGTTACAACAATTATGGTACTGGCAGAGACAGAGGAGTTTGGGGTCAAGATGCAGATGAATTCAAACCTCAAAGATGGGGTTCCTCCATGTCTGATATTCAAGCAAAGTGGAGTGACGACAAGAGAACTGCTAGACTTCCCGCATTCCACGGCTGGAAGCGTGCATGCCTTGGTGAAAAATTCGCTTTGTTTGAGGTTAAAAATTTACTTATCAATATCTTGAGAAAGTACAACATTTCCTTGGATCCTGATTGGAAGGAAAGAATCTCTTCAGCTGGTCCTATTTTCCCGGTTAAAATGACTATTAATTTTGAACCTGCCCAAGAATCTTATGCATCACCTGATGAAATTTGAGCAACTTTTTTCTATTGAGTAAACTAATATGGGGTCTACCGTTCCCATTGAGCTTTTGTCAATGCTGGGCAGTTGCATTCATATATTTTGTTCCGCCATATTCAGTATAAGAACAGCGAGTAGTATGTAGAAGCATTTTCAAGTAAGCCGCTACAAAATGAGCAACGCAAATGCGCAACCATCAACTACTGTGGTACCTAGCACTGCATCACCTCTGGTAACAGTTCACTCCTTGAGGTTTCCGAAAAGTCAGGAAAGCGAATTCTCAGAACGGGAAGCTCCGAACCCAGACTGCCCCATTGCTGCGAATTCGGATTTGGAAAAGGGTCCTTGCGAAAAGCCTCGCTATTGTGGCTTTGCTGATGGCAAGCGACGTCTTATCATGTGGATTGTAACGGCCGCTGGATTTTTAGGTCCGGTCAGTGGTAACATCTACATTCCTCTATTGCCACTCTTTCAACAAGAATTTAACGTGCTGGTTACTCTCATCGATGGTACTGTGTCAGTATTTATGGTTGTGTTTGGTTTAGCTCCCTTGATCTGGGCCCCATTTGCAGACTTTGGGGGCAGAAAGACTTTGTATTTGATTTCCCTTTTGATTTACATCACATCAAACATAATATTAGCACTAATTCCCCCGCATATCTCTACTTTATATGTTTTCAGAGTACTCCAAGCGGTTGGTATTTCCAGTGTTATTTCCGTGGGTACAGGAACGGTTGTTGATTTGTACGAACCGAACGTAAGAGGTATAGCACTTTCGCATTTCATGTTGGGACCGCAGTTGGGCCCGGTTTTAGGTCCCTTGCTCTCTATAATAGCTGCAAAAAACCAATGGCGCTGGATATTTGGTTTTACATCAATCTTGGGAGTTATCATTTACTTGATAATTATGTTTCTACTACCTGAAACATTGAGGTACCTTGTTGGAAATGGAGAAGCACTTCCGAAAGGATGGATAGTAAGGCCTCGATTGATCCAACAAAAAATTGTTCCAGAACTGCCTCTTTTCCCTAGGCCTCCCAAACCCTCGTTGAAGGTATGGTTGAAGCTTATGAAATTTAAACCCTCCCTTATATGTTCTTTAAATGGTGGTCTAATATTTGCAAGCTTCTATGCTATGTCGGTCACTTATTCGCACAAGTTGAAGTCAGACTACAATTTCAAGAATTACCAAATCAGTCTACTGTATCTATGTCCTGGTATTTCATTAATAGCTGGTTCAGTTATATCTGGAAGGTTGTCTGACTATCTTCGAAGCAAGACACCAGATGAAGAGTACGTCCCAGAGCATCGCTTTTCGAGCCAAGCAATCGGCTTGATAATTTCTGTTATTGGAATTATTGGATACAGTTGGTGCATTGACAAGCACTGCCATGTAGCCTTAGTGTTTATTTTCTTCTTCTTGGGAGGATTCGGTATGTCTTGGATGTTTATTCTCACCACCACTTATTTGACAGAGTGCGCAACGGGCCAACCTGCAACAATGGTTGCAATTGGTAACATAGCGCGAAATTTTGCAGCCGCTATGACTTCATTTATTATCGATTCATTAATTAAAAAAATGGGATTTGGTTGGTGTTTGAGTGGGTTGGGCTTACTAAATCTCTTTAGCATGACTTTTATCTGGTTGATTGTCAAGTATGGAGCTAAATGGAGAAAGGAATACCAAAGTGCATGAACCTGTGCAACTGAGCAATTTTTTTGCACCTTAACTAGAGAATAGAAATATCTCAGCATATGAACTTGGCATAATGCAAGACATGCAGCATAAATCGGAGAGTCACCTAGAGGAGCAGGCCCAAAGCAGATAGCTTTTCTATACGAAGAAAATAGACCAAGAGAGTTTGATATAAATTAAGAGACAATTTGCATTGGAAGAAGTAGTATGAAGAAGGCAAACAGGCTTCCCACATTTGGAGACATATCTATTTCTGAGAATAACAACCCACAAGGAACTCAAGCATCCCTATGGAGCAGGAAATCATTTTTCAGAGCATGGCTGTGCTATGCTTTAGCACTGGTCCGGTAGCGTCAATGACCAGAACTTATATTCCTGCAGTTATACCGTCTATGGCCCAAGCGGTGGGACAAACTAGCGGTGGAGGAAAGTGCTTACCCACCGGAGATGATTGTTTTATTAACTTTGGAGCTTTAAGGGTTCACTACTCCTCGTATGTTTTGTATATTAAGGCAATATCAACTGCTTTGGAAGGAGTAGTTTCAATTTTGCTCATGAGGGTTGCAGATTATGCCAATTACAGGAAGTGGATACTCATATTTTCAATAATCTTATACGGCACCCTAGCGCTCCCATTTGTTGCAATGTACAAAGAATCCTATTTATCTTTGATGGTGTTGTCTGTTTTGTACATACTGCTTGGAATTGATATGCAATTTATCAAATTTTGGAAGGGTCATACATACCACTTATCATGAGAGCTGCACCGCAAGAGCGAGAAGATTTAGCAACTGCTCAGATGAGAGAGGACGCAATTTTAAAGCGTGAAAGCAAAGAGAGCGTTTTGGGACTTCTCGCAGGTAACTTAGGGGGAGTTGTGGCATTGTTGATTGGGGTAGCACTTTCGTACAGCACTAAAAAGGAATTAGAAGGGAGCTATCACTCATTTTTGCTAGCAATTAGTATTGCTAGGGCTATGACTATTGGTTTTACTATGGTTGCATCAGTGTTTATTTCGGATGTCATCAACAATAAAAAGAAGCCTGAGGGAGAGTGACTTCTCGTACTAACTATCAAAAGATTTATTGCATCGGTGAAAGACATTCAAAGATATCCAAAAGTCTTCTTTACTGCATATCTTGGGTTAAATGGAATGTCAGTTATTCTAACTTCTTGAGCGTATTTGGATTGTTGTTCCGGACCCTAGGACTTGGACGGTCAGATTCATTGTTCACCGTATTTCTTTTTGTCTCAATAGTGTTAGGGTCTGCTGACTCACTTGCGTGGATGTACGTATTTCCGAGAGTGGGCATCTGTGTTAAATCTTGGGGATACTTATTTTTTGCAGCTCAATTGTTTTCTAATGCGTGGGGGGCTATAGGAATATCTACATACAGTGTCATTGGGTTCAAGAAGGCTTGGGAGTTTTGGGTGTTTGAGGTATTGTTCAATGCTTCTGGAACTTCCCTAAGATGGTTAAACAGAGCAGTGCATAGTACTTTGCTTCCTGAAAAAAATGATGCTCAGTACTTTGGCTTGGGAGTTATGTTGGGCGTTGCAACTGGATGGATTGGAGGTTTGGTGAATGCAACCATGCAAGATAGAACTGGTTACGATAGGTTTCCCTTTATGCCCAACACATTGGTTTATCTATCTGCATTAATTTTATTTTACCTCGTGGACATTGAAAAGGGTATGGAGGATGTAGAAAGGCTAATCGAATGGGAGAGAGTGAGCTATGGAGCACATGAAGAATAATTTGCAGCTATTTACGGAGTTGGAAAAACCTTCCAAAAACTTGAATATACTCAGTTTCTGTAAACAGAATAGATGTGAGCTTAATTATTTTTACTGATTAACGTTTTTTTGATATCATTAATGTAACATGAATCAATAATGTCAGTTTTCATAAAAATAACATCAATTGTGACACGCACAACATATACCATGGATAATTTTGAACGGTAGAACTTCGTTCCTCATGGCCCAATGGTCAAGGCGTCTGGCTACGATTTGTAACCACTTCTGGAACCAGAAGATTCCAGGTTCGAGTCCTGGTGGGGAAGTTCTTTTTTTCTTTTAACAAGCCGAAGAGACTACAGCTTTGCTACAACTAGCCCACAGTCAACAGCGAGTAAGCAAGTAATAAGTTCACTAAGACTTTTATCTAACGTGGTCTGGTTCTTGCCACCGTTTGGAGTGCTTTCACGGTTGCATATAATGCACCCTTTCTTCAACAACGGCCTCACGTGACCAAAGGCCGTATATACCGTGGGTTAGTCATGATCTGATAAATTAAAAATCTCCAGATGCTTATTCCTCCCATTAATATCAAGAAGTGGATTGCTGAAAACGAGCACTTATTGCAGCCTCCAGTCAACAACTATTGTATTCACCGTGGCGGGTTCACGGTGATGATAGTTGGAGGTCCAAACGAGCGTACGGATTACCATGTAAATCAAACCCCAGAATACTTCCACATGTTCAAGGGAAATATGTTACTTAAAGTTGTTGACGAGGGAGAATTCAAGGATGTCCACATTGAAGAAGGGGACTCATTCCTTTTGCCACCAAATGTCCCCCACAACCCAGTCAGATTTGCAAACACCATTGGACTTGTGATTGAGCAAGACAGACCAAAGGGAATCAACGACAAGGTGAGATGGTACTGTACTAACTGTAAGGAGATTGTGAATGAAGTTGAATTCTATTGTTATGACTTGGGAACCCAAATCAAGGAGGCTATTCTTGCGTACGACGCTGACTTGGAAAAGAGAACATGTAAAAAGTGTGGTACTTTGAATTACTCCAAGCCTCAATAAGATAGTTGACACTGAATAATAAAGGGAGTATCAATGTGTATATGTATTTCTAAATATAAAAAAACTACTGTCCTATGGGGGAAGAGTCACTGGCGAACCAGAACACACAAAGGATGATGAGATTACTTGGACTTGAGGTATAATTCTTCACCCTTGTCGAAGACCCAATCGATGGCGATTTCACAAGGCTCATCAAAGACATAAGGTAACAAAGGCACAATAGCCAAACCGATACCGACGGGACCATAAGTCTTCAACGCCTTGATGTTTGTGTTTTTGAAGAAGTAGGAGGAGTATCTAACGGAGGAATGGATGGTAAATGCAGGTAAACCCATGGAGGCGACCGATTGGAAGATCCCTCTTTTAAGTGCGGCCAACCTCCAATCGGTTTCCACCAATTTGTTTTCGTTTTCAAGGGCAAACGTCTTGGCGGCGATAGGGTCTGCTGCAGGCGTGGGGTCCCACGGTTTCAAGCCAGAGTAGTAACGGCCCTCACTCTTCATCTTGACCAACCAAGAGGCATAGGAGACGTCACCCAAAATATAACCCCAGGAAACCCCATACCCAAGGGTGACCAACTTTGGATGAGCAACAGGTCTAAAGGATTCACCGATATCAGAAGTGTAAGCAATATATCTGTGAGACGCACGTAAAATCGTACGAAATCTGTTGGCGTAAGCTGCATATCTCAAGCCAGACTCGTCATTGGAGACTTGGTCACTGGTAGATACAGTGCTCTGAACAATTTTATCAACTTCTTTAGACATTCTTACTAGCAATTGGTCGGATATTGAAGGTATTAATTTTCGCCGCTGGGGAAATGCTTCTCCCATGCATGTTTCTCCTACTAGGCGTGCTTTGATCAAGCATTACGTAAGCTGCTTGTAATTCACTATAGTCCAGAAAAATTAAGAATGTAAGCATACCCAGTATCAGCCATGAGACTAAGTTTTGTAATCAGGTTCACGAATTCGTCCAGTGCAAGGGAGCAGATACGTGACTTGGAGATTCCTTTGAACATTAATTTGGAGCAGGATGATGTCAAGAAGATGGTTAACGCCAAGTGGCTCAAAAGCTACATTCGGTCCAAGCACCCAGGATCATGTGGCAAAAATAGATTGAGGTTGATTTACAACGGGAAAGTATTGAATGAGTTGGTGGATTTCAAGAATGATATTATAGAGCCTAGAATCAAGAACGGAGACGATAAAATATACATCCACTGTTTTATTGGGGAAGAGTTGACGCAACAGCAGTTGCAAGAAGAAAATGAATTAGACAACACGCCGCAAGAAAGAACCAGTTTACCGGAAGCCATAGGGCTCGACCGATTGCTCGGTCAAGGATTCAGCCAAGACGACATCGAGGACTTCAGAAGACAGTTTGCTCTGGTTTACGGGGGAATCACCGATAGGTCCTCGCGGAATGAGGTGGTAGATGTGGAGGAAGAGGAAAGAAGAAACAGGTCCATCAGACAATTAGAAGAGAGATGGATCAACTCAACAGTCAACGGAGGTGCGGAAACAGAGGACTCCAACAACCATGCGGGACATGGCGATGACTTGGATGTAGATACTAGGCCCCACCATGGAGACCTTGAAGAACGCGAGTACGAACTGGATTTGCTTCTTGGTGCCATGTTGGGCTTGTTTATGGGAATCACTAGCACCATCTTCATAATAGCAGATGATACGGTGTTTAACCCCAATCAACAGAATGGGATTATGCTTGGAATATTCATTAACTTAGTACTTCAGATGCTTGTTGCTGTGTGTCCTGTATTTTCTGCTGCTGGTTATTAATAGAGACGTCGAGCATAAAGGGAATAGATAAATTGGATGCAATTTCGAGCCGTTTCGTTTAAGATGGTAGAAATGTAGATTGCTGCAGCTGCAAATGACTGTAATGTGCGCGAAAGAGGATACCGTGTATTAGGGAAAGCGCGTAAAAGGGAAGGTCCAATCAGGATGTCCTCCAAGGAGATAAGCAAGGGGCATCTGAGAAGCCTAGCTGCTCGAGGGACGCCTGATGCAATAGTCTCCTCAAGTGCTTATCACAACTCACTTAATGGCATTCCTGTCATTCACCTAATCAGCTCTTCGGGAAGACACGGTTCCAAAGTCCGTTCCCCTCATTGCAAACGTCATCGTAGTACTCCTTGTTGGGTCAGGAACATCTACTGTGATAGCTAGGGTAACAGAAGCACAGGCTATCGCTTGTCAAGTAAGCATTATCGGCCAGTTTTTGTACCTTTAAACTGCCCATAGCCTCAAGGCTGCGGGAAGCCATAGCCAGAATTTCGCAAGGGTTTTCCCCCACAATGAAAATTTACAATAGAGATGCATTCCCTGTAGGAAGTCTAAGACCGATAAACCCATATAGCCTCAAAAGCCGAAAGGTCGTCAGTTCTCCTCCTGAAAATCACTCAATGATTGTACGTAACGAAAGGGACTTCCTGCAACCTCCTATTCCTTCCTCATCTTGGTCAAATTTTTGTCCGCACAGTCCTACAAAATATCCGATCTACCAGCCCTTATTTATCCAACATGCAAGCACAGACAATAAATAAAAGGGCACTAAGATGATCATTCTCCGCCTCCGGATGTTGTTCTCGCCTGATTAACTTGACGCTCGTCAGCTCGTTGGGATATCTGAAATTGACAAGCAACACGGTAATAGCTAAGGCTGCCGCACAAAGAAGAAAAAGAAAATCTAAAATTTTTCACATCCTCATGCTTTTATATCTTTCGGAGTTAGTTACCCGGATTGGACTCTTTTCTGGCAGGTGCCCTAAGACCTTTTAGTGAGCGAATAGTGAGACAGATAATAGCGAGCACAAGGGTGGGAAGAACAAGAGCGACTACAAAATAGTGTGGGGGTGGTTACGACCGCGGGATTCCTGAGAAGGAACATGCTCGTTTCGAATTATATTTTGAGATCACGCCCAAATATAATCAGCTGGACGTCTAGTTGTTGTCCCGGCAGCAGTATTCAGCGCTCTCGCTCTCTCCCCCACGTCTAGGGTCGCACGCTCACGTTACGGAGAGCGGTGTCTTGTGGACGTATCTCTTGCGCGCACTTGCCGTTAACGGCACTGACTCATATTTCCCAATCTTTTTCCGCGAACAGTTAGCGACCCACAAATCCCCGGACCCATCCGCGAGAATCTTATAAATGAACTTCTAAATCACAAGATTCCAAAAATTTTTAAATTAAAAATCATAGTCAAACACTTGATCCAATGTCAGAATTACCATTCATTTATCAGTTTGCCTCAGGGGCAGTGGCCGGTGTCTCGGAGATCTTGTTGATGTACCCATTGGATGTCGTTAAAACCAGACAACAATTGGACAATACAGGAGCTTACAATGGAACTATCAATTGTCTCAAGAAGATTATCAAGGAAGAAGGGTTTTCTCGTTTATACAAGGGGATTTCTGCACCAATATTGATGGAGGCTCCTAAGAGAGCCACCAAGTTTGCAGCAAACGACAAGTGGGGACAGTTTTACAAGAAGCAGTTTGGGGTTAGCACCATCACACAGCCGTTGGCTATTTTGACTGGGGCCACTGCAGGTGCAACCGAGTCCTTTGTGGTTGTTCCCTTCGAGTTGATCAAGATCAAGTTGCAGGACAAGACCTCCAAGTTCAACGGGATGGGTGACGTAGTCAAGCACATTATCAAGAACGACGGTGTCTTGGGGTTGTATAAAGGAATGGAGTCCACCTTGTGGAGACACATCTGGTGGAACGCAGGGTACTTTGGGTTGATCCACCAAGTGAGACTGGTTATGCCTAAGCCAAAAACCTCCACTGAAAAGACATTGATTGACTTGACCAGTGGTGCCATTGGTGGTACCTTTGGTACCATCTTAAACACCCCATTCGACGTGGTTAAATCTAGAATCCAAGCTGGTTCCACAAAGTACCGTTGGACCTATCCTTCCTTGCTTGTCGTTGCAAGAGAAGAAGGGTTTGGCGCATTGTACAAGGGTTTCCTTCCAAAGGTCTTGAGATTGGGCCCTGGTGGTGGTGTCTTGTTGGTGGTCTTCACCGCCTGCATGGACTTTTTCAAGAAATTTCACGAGGGCAACTAAGAATGATTTGACATTGTTCTGTTTACAGTCTTTCAATAGATTTATTTAATGGGATATAGATTATTCAGATATGTAGATCACAATCAGCGTGTTTTTATATGTTATGAGCGAATTGGGTTGGATCAAAAAATCACTCCTCGCAGATGTCAACTCCCAGCCCACAGCTCTACTTCAGCCGAAACAAATTGATAAATAGCTTCAACATCGTCTCCAGCTTAATGCCATCGTACGCAAATGTTCCCTTATACTTGTACTTGACCCCATTCACCGGGCTTTTGTCCACCACCTTTCTCTCATCAATGTACTTGTTAATAGCCTTTTCAATCACAGGACTGTCAAACTCCATCTCAAACAAGTCTATCTTCTTCTCGTCTTTCTCTTCTTTCGACAACAAAAACGTGTCCTGGAAGAATTCAAATGAACTTTTCAAGTTCTCCAAGCCTTCATGTGTGTGTTCTGAGTACAACTTCTTGATCAAGTCGTAGTTAAGCAAGATTGCGTAGAGCAAATCATATGCAAGCTCCTTTTCTGATAACCCTAATAACGTATCAAGTACAACTAACGTCTCCTCCACTAGCGTTTCTACGTGTGCCTTTTGATGGTACTTGTAGTTGAACAAGTCCTGGCTGTTAATGAACTTAAGAAGTTGAATCAACGTGTTACTAAGCTCTGTCCATTTATACTTTGGAATCTGCTCAATGACCTTAGCATTGGTGGTAGTGGTCAAGTCATGGAGTATCTGATTGATAATTGCAATCGCCAATGTGTAATTCTCCACATTCAACTTCTTGGTCAAGTTGAATCTCAAAAGGTTCTGTACAATGTCCAAGATATAGAAAAGTGACAGCTTGAATCCAGTGTTGCCTATGTTTGTAGGAACAATAGGGACTTTCTGATGACACAACTTCCACTTGAACTCATTGATTTGATATTTGGATAAGTTGTCAATAATCGAGAACCCGTCCTCGGCATTGGTGTGTGTCATTTTCAACAATACAATTAACGACAACTTCGAGATAGACTCAATGAATAGTGACTTGTACTGGTATTGAAACAAGTACGACAACAAACACAACCAAATCTCAAACAACTCAATTTCTTTGTCTTTGGGTATATCAATGTTTTGTATCTTGGTGTCTGTTTCGTGCGCCTGTCTGGTGAATCTAGACAAAAAGGTGATATTGTCTTTGAAAGTGTAAAGAATCAAGGTGATGGACAAAAGTTCGGCCAACTCCAGAGGGTCGGACTCCTCGAGCGTCAATATCCTCAACCGTTGGTCGTATACGTGCTGTATTTCACGGAGATAAGGGTCTGAGTCGCTTTTGATCAAGCTGATCGTGTTCCAGTTGGACTGAAAGCTAGTGAGATCTTCCAAATCGTAAAGGACGTAGTAGTTATCTCCAAACCTACTGGCAGTAAGCCAGTTGAAAAATGATGATGAATGAATCTGGTTTATCAACAAGTCTTCTCGGTACTTGTAAAAAAAACCAAGGCTGCCTGCAAAAATAGGCAACAACTTCAGTTCAAAGCTCTGTTTGTAGTTGATATTGTCGATGATTCTTTCCTTTGTGATCAATTGATGGTACACATTGGGCGACTCTGCGTCCAAGTTGGTTATGTCTGCCGATTGGCCAATCGAAACGGGAAGCAAACTAGATGGAGTGTTAGCCAAAGTTCCAATAACCACGTACAACTTGGTGAGTGAATCAAGCGATATCATGATCTTGGAAGGCTTGTATGTTTCACTGACTCCGTCAAAGGTCGGATCAGACATGTCAAGCAATGTCTGAAGTGAGGCGGAGAAGTCAACAGTATAAAATGCATATAATAGCGACTTGACTATAGCCAACTCATTCAGGTCCAGCTTGTAGTGCTGAGCCGAGTAGTAGAGAGTTTTCAACACTTCAAATAACACATGTAAAATCTCTTTGATTATCGCCAAGTTCTTGAATTGTGTTCCGTCGGGCGAGGTCTTGACAGTTTGGGTTATCTTGTCAAATTGCCACTTTAACTTGGTGAATAAGTCCACTAGAACTGTGTCACTTAGCTGTGCAGAGCCTGGAGGCGTCCACACCATTGAAGTGATGTCGATGGAGTTAAACAGAACTTTCGACTTTTTGAACTTAGCAACAGAGTTAACGTTGGTGTCATACAAATTTTGGAACCATACTCTATATATCCCAAGTATGTTGCAGACTAGTTCTGTTCTTAAATCTTCGTCAATGCCGTCAAAGGTCTCGTCGTGTCCTGGAACAGAGTTCGATCTACTCGCAGGTTGGTTGGTGATGTCTCCGTCGTCTTCGTCATCTTTCCCATCAATTGGGCCCTTTCCATCGGACTTGAACTCTAAGGCATTCAGTAAGAGGCCCAAACCTTCGTTGAAAAATTCCCTTAATGCCGATAAATTAGGATGCTCAAACGTCGTGGTTCCGTTGATCACAATCTCAGTGTTTGAAGTCAACACTGATAGCAATGCCTCTGCATGGAGCGGTGTGGTATATATGTTTCTCCAGTACCCGTCAGGCTTCACCTGGTTGAAGACTTGTGAATACAATTGAATTGGTTCTGCCATACGTGAATAATATCAATTTGATGTTGACTTGTTCTTAAAATGTCTAAAATGCTTTTGCGAGGGCTTGTGAATAGGCTTGGACAAAAAATCAAACTATCAATTCGGTCGTCTATTGAACGTGAAATTTAAACTTTTGTTTCAATTATATCCAATGTTATGTGATATGTCCAGCAGAGTTTGGCTAGGACTGGAGTATGTGTAGGTTGATTTAAACAAAGCGAGTTTGAAAAGTACCACGTGATTTACCTCTATTCAAATACTGCAAATTTTGGAGATGGCAGGGTCCCACATGGGTCGACCGCAATTGCTGGTCCGGAAAAAGTATCACACTCACTGCTGTGAAAGTCAAAGAGTAACTCTAGTCGACTGGAGTCTCACTTACGACCTACCGTTTGGGTCATTTGGTACAACCAAACACCATTACCGAGTCAGTCTTTTGCAGCCTATGTAACAAGCCTGCGAATTCTTCATCTCTACGAGACAAGGAAATCTACAATGTGCCTACTGTTGAGTAGATACTTACTTTGATGAAGGGGTTACTCTGATATGTTTGATACGAAGGAGTTACTTTGGTATGTTTGATATTTAGCTTCAGTCTTCAAAATTACGATATGCCTGGATGATCATTTCTTCGGCAGTAGATTCTTGGCTACCCTAAAATAGTCAAAAAAGGAGTACTTCCAAGAACAAGCAGTAACTTGAGATGCAAAAGAGTAACCTAAAACCTCTACAATGGGTTGAAATGTTTCCGTGGAACTGTGAAAGTCTTCTCGTAAGCTGATCCGATTTAGTGCGATCATACATATCCGTAGATCGAATTAGATGTTAGTTATCCAGCAACACGCTGGAGTTCACGCCATGTATTGGGGCATATACCATGTAAATGTGAGGGAGTCCAAGGGTAATTTTTCACTAACACGTATGTACTGCAGTAGCACACATGGTAACTAGCTTTAAGTGTATCATAAATTCACAGCACACGTATTCGGCAAAAATCAATTTATATCAACACTCACTTACACATCCACACGTTTTATAGAATGAGCGAGCCACTCGAAGAAATCGAGATGGTTGTTCAACCGAATGACTCTGAGACTACGCCCAGCTCACCGCGGTCGCGATCGTCTGAAGACTCAGAGCTGTCGTTGCTCTTTGACGACATTGATGAATACAATCAGGAAACAGACGATTTCAATAACAGTCCGGTATTCTACCGTGCTCTACAGAGTTACAAAGGTAATAAGGGCATAAACAGAAAGATATGCAGCATAATATGCTTTGCATTCATAGGAATATGGATAATTGGAGTCATTGTTTATTCTAGAGGAAGTGTGCTCCGTGTGCACCAACACATATTCCCTCAAACATCCATTGAAGTCAGCGGGAAGAATGTCCTGTTGAACCAATACTCCCCTTCATTTGCTAACATTACAATAGACAACTGGAGAAAGGGTACGTACATTCCATTCAAGCATTACGTCAATTGGTTGGATCGGCCCCAGTTTCCAAAGGGGAGCCTGCACGGAGGCTACTACCTTACCAGATCAAAAACAGGATCCTTTGAGATTAGCCAGGTCGACACCAAATACTCGTTGACCATCATTGAATCTAAGTCAATACAATTTGCTTACAACAACAACTTTTTCTATATCAGTGATATAATATTGAATCCTGCTACGCCAGTCGATCAGACAAAGAATTTCCATATAGTTGTGACTGATAAGTTAGACCAATGGAGGCACCTGAGTTTTGCACTCTATTGGTTGTTTGATGTGGATGCGTTAAAATATACACCCATCGTTCCTCCCAACCACAAACAGAATGAAGATCTCCAAAAGCTTCATTTTGCCGAGTTCTCTCCCCTTGGAGACAAAGTAATCTTTGGCTACAACCATGATCTTTTTGTGTTAGATGTTGCTAGTGGGAAGACTGAGACCATAACAGATACAGGGTCTCCAGACGTCTTCAACGGAAAGCCAGACTGGGTGTACGAAGAAGAGGTATTGTCTACCGATAAGTTAGTTTGGTGGTCACCCAACCAGGCAACACTATTGTATGGAGTTCTTGACGATTCGAAAGTGGCCGAGTATGAGCTCACCTACTACGTCAAAGATAGAACTGAAATTGGCATGCTGTACTCAGAACGCGATGTAACCCCACTGAACGATTTGAACCAATATCCAATTAAGACAAAGATCAAGTATCCAAAGCCTGGTACTCCAAATCCTATAATGAGGACCATTTATCTGTACCTGTTTGAAAGTAAGACGAGCAGTCCTTCCATTTCCATACCGGAAGAATCCTTGGTTTATGATGTCACATGGGTTGCAAATTCATCTCTCATCATCAGGTACACTGACAGGTATTCCAAGGTGCTCACGAAGGACTTTTTTGATGCTTCCACGGGAACGCTAACCACAATATCAGTCATTGATGCAGGAGAGGAGTACAATGGGTGGATAGACAAGCTTGAACCGTTGACCCCAGTCAACAATGGTTACATTGAAAGGTTGGTAATTGACGGCATGACACATTTGGTGTACTTTACCAGTTGTCTGTCTACTGAATACCAAATCTTGACAAAGTCTTCGCAGTGGGAAATAGTGCACAACACGCAGTTGACCTTCAACAAGATTCGAAACACGGTATATGCAGTGACTCTGATGCGGTCCTCCATGGACGCCCATGTAATTGCTATTGACCTTAACCTGAAGGACATCCAAGAGATCACGAGCTTGAACAATGATGGCAGATATTCCCCATCGTTCAGTCCAGATGGTCAATATGTTGATTTGTTCTACGAGGGACCTGGTCAACCATGGCAGAGACTTATAAATCTTAATACTCTCCATGAGGAAATGGAAGAGAGTGGTAAGAATGTTGATTTAGATACCGTTATAGCCGACCACAAAATCGTCAACAATTATGACATAGCCAAGTCCAAGTTGAAGGAAACCAACTTCCCAACCAAGGTATACCGTCAAGTGCAGCTCGCAAAGTTTGCTGATGGGAGTCCTATAAATGTGAACATGATCGAGATACTTCCACCAAACTTTGATCCCTCCACAAGAAAATACCCAGTATTGGTTCATGTGTATGGAGGGCCAGGTAGCCAGTCAGTGGACAAAGGCTGGGGCATCAGCTTCCAAGACATAGTCAGCGCCAGTCTTGACGCTATAGTTTTGATTATTGATCCAAGAGGCACAGGCGGGCAAGGATGGAAGTTCCAAGCAATCGCAAAGGGAAAACTTGGATGGAATGAACCAAGAGACCTCACCACTATTATGACAACCTACATCAAAGTTAACAAGAAGTTTATAGATGAAGATAAAATCGCCGTCTGGGGATGGTCGTACGGTGGTTTTTCAACGTTGAAGACTCTTGAGTTTGACCAAGGAAACACGTTCAGATTTGGTATGGCAGTTGCTCCTGTTACGAATTGGTTATTCTATGATTCGGTGTACACGGAAAGGTACATGGGATCTGTGAAGGAGAACATGAACTATCAAGATACAGCCAGAATCAACGACTTCCAGGCATTTGCGAAGGTCAACAGATTCCTCATTATGCACGGTACTTCTGACGATAACGTTCATTTACAAAACTCATTATGGTTGTTGGACAACTTTGACAAGGAAAGGATTGAGAACTACGACGTTCACTTCTTTCCAGATAGCGATCACTCCATATCCTATCATAACGCTAATTCAATAGTTTACGATAAGTTATTGAATTGGTTGCGGGATTCATTTACGGGTAAGTTTTTATAGGATAAGGGATAATTAAGTTATCTGAGTGTAGATTTGAAGTGATGGTTATGCGACATGTTTTACGCTATCGCAAAGACCTTGCGGCAATCTTGATGTATTTTGCCAGGTGCGGGCAATAGGCAGAGAAGAAGAGGGCAAAATCACAGAATGAAAGGCAAAATCACAGTAGAAGATGGCACGGCTGTACACGACCCAGCATCCCCCACTTCTGCCACTTCCTGATCCGGTGCTAGCCTGCCTCTTGAGTTAATATTTGACACCAAAAGGAATCGGTTTCCTAATTAGGCAAGCCAAACCGTTCGAGTTGGGCTAACGACCCTGACAAAAGCCTTCCATAGCATGCAGTTGAGAGCGAGGGTTCCGACGTCTCCACGTAATTGTACAAAACCCTGGGACCCTTGGAAGGCTATCTTTTGCAATATTTCAGTTGGGGAAGATACTGGAAGTTCAAGAGGTTATCTCTATCGCACTTGCCTGATTCGGCTAATCTTTTGACAGCATTATAAATTGGCAGGGTGTTCCCCAAAATTCCAACATCATGTCTTCCAAGAAAGAAATACAAGTTATTATCTCGGAAGAGGTTGACTCCAAGGAGTTGGATGAGCTTTACATTGATCCCGAAGAAGAAGCAAGAGTTGTTCGCAAGATAGATTGGAATGTCTTACCAATTTTATGCTTGTTCTACTTTTTAGCAGCCTTAGACAGATCCAACTTGGGTAACGCAGGTCCAGCAGGTTTGACTAAAACGCTTCACTTATCATCCGCACAGTTCTCCAACAGTGTTACCTTATTCTTTGTCACGTATATCGTTTTGGAACTCCCAGGAACCCTACTTTTGAAGATCTTGAGACCATCTCGAGTGTTGCTGTGTGCCGTTGTTGGGTGGTCGTTAGTTTGCATTGGAACTACGTTTGTCTCAAGCTACGGATCCTTGTTAGCATGCAGGTTACTTCTTGGTGCCTTTGAGTCGTGGTTCTTTCCATCACTCAGTGTTTTGGTTTCTTCTATGTTCTACAAGAAGGATGAGGTTGCAGTTCGCATGGGTATTTTGTTGAGTATGGCCGCGCTCTCCGGGTGCGTTGGGGGCCTTATCTCGTACGGGTTTCTTCACGTGAAAACCGCAAAACTAGAGGGCTTTCGTTTTATCTTCCTTGTGGAAGGGTTGATCACGTTTGTTTTGTCGCCTATTATTATTTGGTGGCTACCTGATGATCTTACCACGGCCAAATTTCTCAATGAGAGAGAACGCGAGATAATCAAAATTCGTGCCAAGCAACGCGCAAAGCACATTGGAAATCAGCACTTTGAGTGGAAGGAGGTTATCGCTGCGTTTAAGGAGCCTCGTACGTATCTCACCATGGTTACCCAGTTTTGCCAGGATACAATTTTGTACGGGTTTTCTACCTTTCTTCCAAGCATATTAAAGTCTGGGCTAGGTTTTGGAGGCTTGGAGGCCCAGTACATGACGATTCCGGTGTATTTCGTTAGTGCTGTATCGGTGTTATCTCTTTCGTGGTGGAGTGATCGAATCAACCTTAGGGGTCCATTTATTCTTATCTCCAATTTTGTTGCGATAGTGGGATATATCTTACTTATTGCTTGTCACAATAATGCGGTCAAGTATTTTGCATGCTATCTTATCAGTATTGCCTTGTACTTGGGACCAGGCATCAATATCTCGTGGACAGGAAACAATACTGCTCCTCTCTACAGAAGAAACACAGCTATCGGGTGCAACCAAACCATCGGAAACTTATCTGGTGCAATTGCCGGTCAAGTGTATAGAAAGTCTCCGTATATTTTGGGACATGCGTTTTCTTTGGGATGTTTGTGTGTTGCAAATATTTGCGTGGTTCTTAACACATGGAGGCTAAAGCATTTGGAAAATGAGAAGCATGCTGTTCTTGCTGGTAAAGAAGATAAACGGAAAGATAGGTCAGGCGATAATGCTCTTGATTTTACATATTGTTATTAAGCTTGTGACTCTTTAGAGACTTCAATGGAAAGCAGTGTGTACAGTTGTAGAGTTTTGACCTTGTGCAGAGAAGACGGATAAGCCTTGGATGCAAATCCTGCACATAGTAACTGACTGTATACCCTCTAAATATCTCCAACAAGCAGCTCACAAACATGCTGGAAACGTAGATTCAATAGTTGCTAGAATACAGTAGAGTATCCTAAAGCCTACATCTATGTTTTAAGGGTCTTTTGCAATTTCTGTAGACTCTCACTGTGGGTCCTTGCATTATGAGTGAAAGATCTAACAAAATCAAATTATTAGTACTCCATACAGAGGTACTGAATAACAGTAAACACAACAAACAGGTACCAAAGTCCAGAGTCCATACGATAGGCGTTGAGTCCTGGCCCCATGAGCTGGCATCGCGATTATGTAAGCTTTTACATAAGCTGTAGCATAACCTCATCGCCAAAAAAAAAGGTCAAAATTTAAGATCTCTACAACCAAGATGGCTAAGACTTCCAAACAAACCAAGAAGTTTCAAAATAAACACTTGAAAGACGCCATTAAGCAGAGAAAGGAGGGTCAAAAGCACAAGAAGTTGGTTGCTTCTCGTAAAAAGAAGAGCTCCAGCAAGGAAGAAGCCGAGCCTCAACCAACCACTGCTCAAAAGGAAGTTTTTGAAGACATGCCAGTAGATGAGTTTTTCGACGAAGGATTCAAGGTCCCAAAGGAAAAGAAAAAGAAGAACTCCAAGAAAGATGAAGAATCTTCTGAAGAAGAGTCATCTGACGAAGAAGACGTTGAAGCCATGCAAGCTAGTATGAAGAACTTGGCTGAAAAGGACCCAGAGTTTTACAAGTACTTGAAGAACAATGACGACCAATTATTAGACTTTGAGCCTGTGAACCCATTGGACGCCATGGATGAGGATGAGCAAGAAGAAGGCGAAGAAGAAGGCGAACAAAAAGAAGGTGACTACGAAGCACAAGACGAGATTCTTGAAGACGAGGAGGAGGAGGCCGAACAGGCCAAGGTCATTGACCTTGATAGCGTTAAACAGTTTGCCAAGGACCTTAAAGAACCAACCCCTAAGAAAATCAAGAATATTGCTGTTGCCTTTAGAGCAGCCGTAAACACCAACAACGCAAACTCCAGAGCCGAAGACTCTCAGTACAAGATTACCGACCCAAAGGCATTCTCCGAATTCATGTTATTGGCTTTGAAAACACTTCCAGAAGCTATCCAGTCATTAAATAAATACAAAACCAACGCTCGTGGCACCAGATCTGTGAACGACAAGAACCCAAACTACAACAAGTTATCTGCAATCTTAAAGTTCCACGCATCTTCATACATCACCTTGTTGAAGGATATCTCCAACACCGAGACCGCAGCCATTGTTTTGACCTCAATGCAAGAATTAATCCCATACTACTTGCCTCACAAAAGAATCTTGAAGAAGATCTTGGGAGCCATTGTCAATTGCTGGGCCACCACACAAACCCTTGAGACCCAAATTGCTACTTTTGCATTCTTAAACAACGTCAGCAGAGAATTCCCCAAGGATGCCTTGGAGGTTGTGTTGAAGCTCACCTACTCGTCCTTCTTGGCCAACTGCAGAAAGACCAACATGCATACCATGCCACTTATCAACTTTTCCAAGAACTCTGCAGCTGAGTTGTTTGGCATTGACCCTACTTTGGGGTACCAGGTAGGGTTTGAGTACGTCAGACAATTGGCTATTCACTTGAGAAACAGTATCAGCGCTACTTCAAACGCGAAGGAGGGCTACAAGAACATCTACAACTGGCAATACTGCCACTCTTTGGACTTCTGGTCTAGAGTTTTGGCATTGCACTGCAACCCAGAGAACGAAACCAAGGAATCTCCATTGAAGCAATTGATCTATCCTTTGGTCCAAGTCACTTTGGGTGCTATGAGATTGATTCCTACTGCCCAGTTCTTTCCATTGAGATTCTACTTGGTCAGATCCTTAACCAGATTGTCCCAATCCACTGGAGTATTCATTCCAATTTTCCCACTTCTCAGTGAAATCTTGACTTCTTCTGCCATCACCAAGGCCCCAAAGAACAACACCAATTTGAAGCCATTCTTATTTGAAGACAACATCAAGGTCAACCAAGCCTACCTTGGTACCAGAGTCTACCAAGATGGTGTCTGCGAGCAGTTTATAGAGTTGAGCAGTGAATTTTTTGCACTTTACTCCAAGAGCGTTGCATTCCCCGAGTTGGCAACTCCTGCAATCTTAACTTTGAGAAGATTCATTAAGAAGTCTAAGAACATCAAGTTCAACAAGCAGTTGGGACAATTGATTGAAAAAATGACCTCCAACGCTACCTTCATCCAACAGAGAAGATCAAATATTGAGTATGGACCTTCCAATAAGACTGAGGTGGCTTTGTTCTTGAAGGATTTCAACTGGGAAAAGACTCCTTTGGGTGCCTACGTGGTTGTTCAAAGGCAAGCTAAGGAAGAGAAGTTGAGAATCTTGAGAGAGACTTTGCAAGACGAACTGGACGAGGATGATGAAGTCATGGGCGACCTCGAAGCTGACGATGACGTTGACATTGAGCAAGATGACGAAGAAGAGGATGAAGAATAGTTATAGAGAGTACATAAGAATAGATCAAAAGTAAGTTAGAAAGTGTAGTGTGGGCGAAATCTTAGCAAATACATGGGACCGGTGATTTGCTATCACCAGCTTTGTTGCACCGCCAAGGCTGCAAATGCTTGCGCTGCTCTGCAGCTCGAGTGCAGCAAAATTTGCAACATCAGGAAAGAAGGTAGCAATTTTCACTGTGGGACACGTATCGCAAACGTGCTCTTACCACACTGATCCAAGGAATGGCGTCAGATTAGCAAGAGATACACGAGATTACATGCGTTGAGGTCCGGGTCGCAAGAACCCCGGACACGCACCAGTTCGCGTACAAAAGCCGCGCCAAAGCCTCCGGTATACCCCAGGTCTCGGCGAGTCTCCAGAGATTCCAGAGAAAATCGCTAGAGGAAAGGCTCCAGAGAAAAGATTCAGGGGAAAGTACTATGTATTTCCCAAAATACAGAATTTACTGGCACCCTACATAACACTAACCCTATATGTATTCAATTTTGAGCTTCCTCCTTCGACATCTACACTGATCTTCCTGATAATACAATATAATACAAACACCATCATGGATCTATAGGAATAAAGTTCCCAACTATGCAACTTGGAATGTTGTACCTATCCCTTCTGATAGTAAAACTAAAACAACAACTCTTTCTCTTTATACCATCTCTAGTTCTTAGGTTACAAGACGTCAAGACAGCCTTCTGTCCCTTGTCGAAGGCAATTGCACCATACTTTTCCCAGAAGTTGACTGCACTTTCTTCGCTCATCAACTCGTATATGGCCAACTTGCCGTCCTTTAAGTCATCAGTCATCACACCAACCAATGACGCAAACTCCTTGTTTCCTCTATAAATCTCTCCGGTTCGTCTCCACAAACAGGCAGGAATGGCCATGGAGGTGAAGACACGATCATAATCCAACAACATTCTCTCAAAGTTCTCTTCAACCAACACCAAGTCCACATCTTTCAAAGTTCTTGCGATGGCTCTGAACGCCGGCCGGAAAATGGAGAGTGGCTTTAAGATTCTTTGTCTGCTGGATGCATTCATGTAATTGTCCATGTAATTTTGTAAACGGGCATATCCCTTTGCGTAATTGTACGGTTGCAACAACCCAGCCTCAAGCTTGGCTTTAATGACTTGTTTCAATCTTTCCTCAGGCGAAATTTCCGTAGTTGGATCCGCTGCTGTGAGGAAAAACTTGTCTCTAGCCGAGTCAGATATCACTGGCTTAGGCTTTTCTGCTTCTATGGTTGTAGGCTTCAAAAAGTTGGCGTTGATGTCATTTGTTGGGTCTTCTGCTATGGTAGCAGGGAACACCTGCGCCGAAGGAGCGAAACCTAGCAAGTTATTAATGTTGGTCTGTTGCTGTGGTTGCTGGTGCTGAGGTTGTGGCTGTTGCGGTATAGGTAGCTGTTGTTGTTGCTGGTGTTGTTGCTGATGAAGTTGTTGTTGTTGCTGCTGATGCTGTTGTTGCTGAGCTAGTGACTGCTGATGTAATTGTTGTTGTGGGTCCTCTACAGCGGGCATGGTGAAGCCGTCCAAGATTTCATTACTGTCATCGTTCAAAGCTCCGTTGACCAACTCCGGATCATCGATCATGGATAAAAAGTCGTTCAAAGAACTAAATTCGCTACCAGCATGTTCGGAATAAAAAAATGGCTCCTGGTTATACCGAAGTGTTTGACTCAAAAGAGAATTAGGCTTTCCTTGTTGTTCCTGTTTTGTCAGGTTCATTATGCGCTGTAAGGGGAGTGGCTGTGGGAGTGGCAAGGGCTGGGAAGCAGAGTTGGACTTGGGGGAAGCATTCTGTCCTGAAGGTGAAGCTGCCTGGGGCAGCTGTCCTTCTGTGTGTCTTAATGCGGCAGCCTTTTTACGCTGTCTCGAATTTGCAGGTTCGTCATAACAAAGGTGTCCTATTCCTCTCTTGATACACCTCTGGCAAGGCCTCGACTCGTCGCAGATCATATGCGACCTACGACAGTAAACACATGCTATCTCGACCTTCTTCTTTCTTTTCTTGTTTGTTGTTGTAGGTGTGGACTGTGCAGTGGTAGCCGCACCATTGCCGTTTCCATTCCCAGATTCGAGTTCCAGTGAACTCTTCTCGGGGATACTCGTGGTAGGGTTGCCGGGGGTGGACATGCCGGGAGGTGATAACGTCGAAGATTCCGCCTGATCTTGTTCCGTACCGTCGTTTTTATACTCCATGGTTTAAAAGTTTTTTTAGAGAGGGAGTTTGTGTATTATTTGTTCGATCACGTGAGCAACGTTGTGGGGGGACCCTCCGTAAAAAGCCGGGTGAGTTTTCCAGCTCGTGTGAGAGGGTACGAGAACGAGGAAGGACGCTAGCGTTGGTGGAATTGCCAGAGAGTCACGCTCTGCGGTCGGCTACACTACAATTGAGCTTGCAACTTGGACCGTGTCGGTCGAAATTAGTTCGTATACTTCATCATTTCATAATCAGATATTCTTTATGGCTCAACAAAAAACATGGATATCGGAAGTGGGGACACTGCCCCGGGAAAAAACAAATATACCGTTATCGCTCCTCTCTGATCGTTTCAAAACTGTCGTTAGCAATCTCCGAGGACTCGGAGGTAGAGTTCTTGCGGAAGTCTGGGATTTGCGAGTCTATGCTCATGCTGAGTTCTGCAGTAGAAGAAGTATTGGAGTAGTTCAAGATCTGCAGCGGACGTGAAAAAAAAGATGGCCGAATGTTGGTTTGGGCCAGGAAGTACGAGGTTGTCAGCGTTCCCGAAGGAGAAGGGTGTCTATCTGGTTTGACAGATGCCTGAGGCTGTTGCTGTTCGAGTGCGGTTGGAGCCTGCTCCTGACCTTGTGCCACCTCTGTAGTGTTCGAGATTTCGGGCTGTGTGTCCTCGACGTCAAACATTTCGTGCTGGGGAACATGTTCCACCTCAAATAGCTCCTCCACATGTGTGTGCTCACCAGTGCATGCTCTACGTATTGTGCTTGTTCCAATTGGAGCGTCATCGGAAGGGTTGTCGTCAATATCGCTGCTTTCCAAGTCGTCCGGGCCAACAATCTCTTCGTTGTCAAGCTCAAGTAATACATTTTGATGGGGTGGAGGTCCAGCCTCCAAGTCGGGAGCAACAGTCCCATAATTGGCCTGGTTCAGCGCGTTTCCAGCCAAGAATAAAAACTCTGAATTGGTTCCTTCGCTGACACTCCTCCTCAAAACTGTGGCATTGCACAATGGACATGTTCTCCTAAAATTAATCAACCAGTTACTTAAACAATTTTCGTGGTAAAAGTGCTTGCACTCTAAAATCAAGACTCTCGACTTGAGCGGAGTGTATTTATCCAAGCAAATCAGACATTTGTATGACGGATAGAAATCGGACGGAGTCGTCAAGAAATCCTTGGGTGCTTTGGCGTGGAGTTTGCGTATGTCCACCCCATTGACTGTAATCTTATTCATGGCCGAAATTGACAGTGCATTGCTAGACAAGGTCGACTTGGACGGCGAGTCAATGTTCTGCCGCGTCATCTTGAGATATGCTTTAAATGCCAGCGTACTGACCAAGTGATCGGCTCCACAGTAGATATACACTTTGAGTTTCTTGACCAAATTCATGTTCCGTAAGTTCTCTTGCCTCTTTTTTAATCTCTGCCCACACACAATGGCCACGTAGAAGATCAAGATCATTAGCGGTGGCGATAATATCATTGACAACACAATCAGGAGCCAGGAACCCAAGCTTGCGGTTTGAATAGTCAACTTGATATCCTTGAGTTTCTTAAGCACCAAATAGTCTTCGTTGGTGATAAACATGATGGGTATTTGTAGGCTTCCGTCCTCGTTGAAGCTCGACGAAAACATGGTGATAAGCCCTTTGCCTGGGATATCGTTTGCAATAATGATGGATTTGGGTGTGATGTCTGAGTCTAAGATATTAGCCACCTTATTGACAAACGTGCATTCACCACGTAACATGACTATAATGGTATTGTTGTAGTCGTGGTAGTGGTTCCTCTTGATGGGAGTACAGGCACTCTCGGGGAAGATCCTGAAGTGGCCCGTCAACTGGTGGGAAATAATAGGACTAAAGCTGGCATACCTAGCAAAGAAGTTTTGCTCACTGGTGTTGCCTGCCACGGTTGTATTATACGTGATTAGGGCATCAATTGGGAAGAAGGAGTTGACTGCACCATTGAGAGGATAGTCAATATCCAACCCCATCTCCTGCCCATGACTAATCGTTGAATCATCGGTTTTCAGTGGGTCAGACGCTTCATACATCTGTCTATTGGTGAGAAAGCTCCCAACGAGAAGCGCCATTATAAGAAAGAACCGTAACATGCTCTCCTGTGCGTGTTGATGACGGTTGTAGGGATGATTGAAAAGAGATCACAAATTTTGCGAAAACATAACCTGAGCGAACCGGAGATCATGACATCATGAGATGAGACAATACCCCAGCGGCCCTGACGGAATAAAAAGCCTACATAATAAAAAGAACATATATTAGTAAAAGAGTAGAGCGATTCTGATGCTAATCCTTTTCTTGATAGTGGACAGGATGGAGACCTTTCCTGTCTTCCCACTGTATCTTTACCTTCCGCATTAGGAAATCAGACACCGACTCGGGGCAACAACATGAATGGCCTCTCGATTTTAGTAAATGGTATACTGGAAGCTAATCATGGAGCTCTAGTTAGTTTGTGGAAGTTCAACATGCTATGATTATTCTATGTTTTGCAGTATTCGTATCTCTATCCGGTTGCTTTTCATTTCGCAGCCAACCCCGTACCGAGGCATTTTCAGGGTCCTACCGAACACGTAAATGGAGTTGAGTATCTAGCCAAAAAAATGTATAGCTCCTTGTGTGAATTACCCATAGTAAGTCTATATTGGATTGGGGTGTTATCTTGAAACGTTTCAAGAGTTTCCCTACAATGTTAGCAATGATGTAGTGAGTGCCTAGAGTGAGTATACGCCAGCTTCTGCCATGTCTTAGTGATAATCTCAACTCTCATACAAAAACAAGCCATCAGTTGTGTAAATTGTTATGTGAGCCTCAAATGACGACCCACGAGTAAACGTGAAAGGACATCATGCTGAATTATATGAACTTTGGGTAACACCTAACAAATCAAAGGGAATATCAAATCAATAAGGACAACCTTCTCCCCAGAGGGAATGACCTTCCAAATTATCAACAATCCATTGCTAGGGTGCTCCATTTTGCCGAGAATCCTGTTTGGGGTATTGTTCCTTCCTGTTTTTGAATTTATGAGTGCACTAGTATTCGCAGCCAAAATGTTGGTAGCCTTGACGTGTCCCATTATGGCAACCTTTCCATACTCTCTTTTCATAGTGCATGCCAAAGCATTGATTGAACCTAAGCAAACCAAGGAAATGGTGTTGGTATGATTAGTAATGGCCAGTTGCTTTAATCGCTCAGAAGGCTTAGGTGCGCTTACAATTGGGAGTCGAAACCGCAAGAGCTGAAGTCTTTAGCAAACATCTTTTAAAATGCAATTAAAGTTACAGGATATGGTCACGGATGCACGGCGTACAACGCAGCTTTAGGCTTTCCCAAAGTTTCCCAATTTCATCTTCAGATCTCATGCTACCGTGGCAAATCTGTGCTCATTGAGATCGCACGAGCTGGTTACTGACCATTGCTAATAAATTGCTCATTTTTTGCGCTAATGGCACCCAGATGGTCTCAAGCAATCTCCCTTCCAAACAGCAAATGGCACTGTTATACCACCGTTTCACACCGGTTACTACGTCAAACAACGACTGATGGAGCCCGCCTGCAACCCCACCTTGGGTTTTCGTGTTTACATAATGGAGGGCGGAACGTCTTCCAAATGCGGAACAATTTGCGGAGTGCTCTCTGCTACACTACTGGATTTAGAAATCATTCCTTCTTCCCCAGCATGTCCCTCTTATTCACCGGAGGAATCAATGTCCAGCCTGATTTCGTATAAATAGGAAATTAAATCCTGGATATTTGTGAAAACAAGAACCAGCAATGACCCTTCACAAGGAAATTGAATTTGAAAAGCACACACAACTTGACGTGGACGCTCTCCTTGACGAGCTCACCTTGGAAGAGAAGATATCTCTTCTCGCTGGGATTGATTTCTGGCACACTGCTGCTATTGAGAGATTGAACATTCCCTCTGTTAGAATGAGTGACGGGGCCAATGGTATCCGAGGAACTAGATTCTTTGATTCAATTCCATCCAACGCGTTCCCCTGCGGAACTGCATTAGCCGCATCCTTCAACAAGGACCTCCTCATCGAGGCTGGGGAGTTGATGGGAGAGGAAGCCATTGTCAAGGGAGCACACATTATTTTGGGTCCTACTTGTAACATGATGCGTGGGCCATTGGGAGGAAGAGCGTTCGAGTCGTTCTCGGAGGATCCATTGTTGACTGGTGTTGCAACCGCAAAGCTCATCAAAGGTATCCAGAACAAGAAGGTGTTGGCATGTATCAAGCACTTTGTTTGTAATGACCAAGAAAGTTTCCGTATTGGTGTTGACACCATTGTGACGGATCGTGCCTTAAGAGAAGTTTACTTGAAGCCCTTCCAGATTGCAATAAAGGAAGCAAACCCAAAGACCTTGATGACTTCGTACAACAAGCTCAATGGTGAGCACGTCTGCCAGTCAAAAAAGGTACTTAACGATATCTTGCGTAAAGAATGGGGTTATGATGGAATGGTGATGTCCGATTGGTATGGTACCTACTCGGTCAAGGAAGGATTGGAAGCCGGGGTCAGTTTGGAGATGCCAGGTCCTCCAAGATTCAGAAAGCCTACTTCTACAGCACACAAAGTGTACTCCAACGAGATCCATAGAGACATCATTGACGACAACGCTAGACGGGTGCTCGAGATGGTCAACGAAGCTTTGAAGATTGGTATTCCAAGCAACGTGGTTGAAAGACCAAATAACTCACAGGAAGCCTTTGACTTCTTAAGAAAGGTCGGAGCTGAAACAATTGTGTTGCTCAAGAACGAAAACAACTTACTACCACTTGCCAAGAGTGCGAGCGAGAGGATAGCTGTGATTGGGCCAAATGCCAAGGCAGCCCAGATCTCTGGTGGTGGGTGTGCTGCATTGACTGCAACATACACTGTTTCACCATACGAAGGGATTGCAACCAAAGTCAAGGAAGGTGGAAATACGATCAGCTTGGACTATACCTTAGGTGCCTTTTTAGACAAGAACTTGCCAGATGTCGGGCTGTTGCTTCTAACTCCAGAAGGGAAGACAGGCGTCAAGGCCAGGTTTTACAAGCACCCTCCAACCCACAAGGGCGACCGTCAACTCTTTGATACCAGATTCTTAAGCACATCTAAGATCTTCATGTCGGACTACACCAATCCTGTTTTGGCTGCGGATGAGCTGCTTTTCTGGATTGACTTTGAGGGAAGCTTTACTCCCGAAGAGTCTGGTGAGTACATCTTTGGGTGTTCTACCAGAGGAACTGCACAGGTGTTTGTCGACGGCAAACTACTTGTTGATAACAAGACCAAGCAAGTTCCAGGTGACGCCTTCTACTTGGGGATGGGTACCAGAGAAGAAAAGGCCAAGATCACTTTGGCTGCTGGACAGACCTACCACATCAAGGTGGAGTTCGGTACTGGTCCAACCTACACTTTCAAGGATGACAAGAACGAGAAGGGTGGAGTCTACTTTGGTTTCATTTTGAACACCACTCCGGAAGAGGAAATCCAAAAGGCTGTGAGATTGGCTGCAAATTGCGAAAAGGTCATTTTGTGCGTGGGGCTCTCCAAAGAGTGGGAGTCCGAAGGGTACGACAGAAGCTCATTGGATATTCCAGGATACACGAATCAGTTGATTGAGGAGGTGCTCAAGGTCAATTCCCAGGTTATTGTGGTGAATCAGTCCGGATCTCCTGTGACCATGCCTTGGGCGCACAAGGTGCAGGCAGTGGTTCATGCATGGTACGGAGGTAACGAGTGCGGTAACGTCATTGCTGACGTCTTGTTTGGAGACGTCAACCCTAACGGGAAGTTGTCGATGACATTGCCACACAAGTTGAAGGACACTCCATCGTATCTCAACTTTGGTCTGACCAACGGCAGAGTCATCTACGGTGAAGACATCTTTGTTGGGTACAAGTACTACGAGAAGGTGGACAAGGATGTCTTGTATCCATTCGGACACGGGTTGTCATACACCTCCTTTGAGATGTCTGACTTGAACACCAGAATCGACGGCAACCAATTGGTCACCTCCGTCAAGGTTACCAATACCGGTAAGGTCGACGGTGCAGAAGTGGTCCAGTTATATGTGTCTCAAAATGACCCAAGTGTGATCAGACCAGTCAAGGAGTTGAAGGACTTTGAGAAGGTGTACTTGAAGTCAGGTGAGTCTAAGACTTTGGTCTTGCGTGTGTCTGTCAGAGAGGCCACTTCTTTCTGGAACGAGTACAAGAATAAATGGGCCTCCGAAAAGGGCGCATACACCGTCCATCTTGGTAACTCTCTGGCTAACGTGCCTTTGAAGGGAGAATTCACTGTCGAAAAAACCGAATATTGGTTGGGTCTTTAATTGGGAGCTTCATGTTTAGTTATATAGGAATCTAAGTGTTATCTACTAATACTCTCCTAAGCTAGTTACATAAAAACGGTTTGCACAACTTCATCAAGCTTTAATGCCAATTAAGTCCACCTGCTGGTGTCTTTATGACACTGTTAGTACTCACAAGAGTAGTTCCAATGGCACCTAATCTATTGGTGTGTTTGTATTCAAATATTGAGCGTTGGTATATTTGGGGCTCAGACGTCATAAGCCCCAATATGGCTGCAAACGTCAACTGGGGTAGTGACAGAGGGAACGTACAGCACATGAACTCTGGTGATATATTATGGATGCCTAATCAGGTCATATCTTATGGGCACTCAATTCAGATAATATCTTATGGAAAAGCTCGTATTTGGATCTCGTAGTCTCAAAACCAATTCATTCAAAAGTACTCGACCCTCATAAATTACAAACACGTTTTTCTCCCTCCCCCCATGAGAAGACTTCTCGCAGCCAATAATTCGGGGAGGCAGTCAAGTTCGGGTGCCACGAATGCTGCCGACCAGACCTCTAATAAATCCAGCACAGCCTCAAGAGATACAGGTGTTCAGTCTTCCGGAAGTGCGCCACCCAGCGAAGCTCCACATGCTCCTCCGATGTACGATAGCGCAACAGAAATACAAGAAATCGGATTGCCTACCAGAGTACAAGTCAATAGCACCACGCCAGAGTCTCCACCGTTGTACAACTCTCCACGGCAAACTTCAAGTTACTCTAGCTCTTCTCGTATAACGGACAACAGCTCGAGCTCAGACACCAGTAGCTCGCGCTTAGCAAGGACTTCCACATCAGCGACTCCACCATTGTACAATATTCCACCAGAGACATCAGGATCTTCCAACAGCTCTCAAACTACAGGCACTAGCAGCACTCGTATGACAGGAATCGGCAATTCCTCGTCCGCATCGGCGGCGCCGCCATTGGACAAGGCTCCCCCCATAGGAGCGCCAACGACTTTCGAAAAAGCAGGTGGTTTCTCTGGACAGCACACAACTTCATCCTCGAGCGAACCGCCAACTACTGTGTCTCAAGAGGAAGGGTTTCCTCCTGCTTACGTGAAGACCCGCCGTGGAACGTGCCAACTTGCAATTGCTAGTATTAACGGGGATATACTCGCATTTCCGAATTTTGAAAGTTATGACAAGTGCTTGGGTAAGATAGATAAGAAAGTGTTGGCAGAGATGCAATCTCGAGGTTATGGGCTTCCTGAGTTAGCGTGCCGAGCATTGACCACCACGAAATTAGGTATTGGACCGTACCTTCAAATTAACAAGACCTTTCAGCCCCGTCATGACGTGTTTGAACCTCTGAGAGATATTTATAGATTTGCTACAGCAGAGCACTACACGTTTGAGCAGTATGAGGTGTTTCCGATCAGTTTCAATAATGGTATCAAAGTAGTACTCTTCAAGTACTACAACCTCCCAGTATTCGACTACGAATACAATGGAAAGATCTACCGATGGGTCGATGTAACGGAAAACTTTTTCAGCTGTGGGAGAATGTTTGATCTCTTGTTGTATCAATTGGGCGATATTAGATCTTATTCTTTACTAGATGACTGGGTCGATAGAAGTACTTATGTTCTTAGTCTGCCACCATCTTTTGCTTTGGACTGGAAAATATACTCCAAATACGGCGTGTATTGGACGAAGCTTCAGGCGCCCGCTTTCCGCGACGGTTCGAGGATTGGCAGATATCATTACATTAGACCTGTCAAGTCTCAATTGATCTTTGATGTCGATGATGGCGTTTGGTTTCCAAAAATAGATACCGTACCAGATTCGTATTTGGTCCATTTGACGGTCATTTGTGTGCTAAGATATCGGGAGAAGATGGCAGAGTTTTTGCCAGCTTAGGGCTTTTGGGTCTTGCCGTGTGGCTGCAAATATTTTCTGCCGTCGCAATGCATGTATAATCCCAAGACTACAGCATTGCTGAGCAGTGCTATCTCTTCTAGCTTTCGGGTGCATTCATGCACGCTTTGGCCATCTCTTTAGTACTGGCTACTAAACAAGAGACTATTAGAGTTCCTTATGATAGGTATTCCTTATGCCTAAAAGGTATCTTACTCAAATATAGATCCTTTTAGGACTGTGAACTTCTCCAGTAGTAAGAAACCAATCAATTGTCCGTCACTTGGAAAGTCAACTGCATATTTATATCTTCGCCCTTGATTGGGATTCTCAATTTCAGAAAACGTATTATTTTGCAGAGGTAGTTTCTCTTTGCATTCAATTTTGCTCCGTCAGACAAGCTATAGCTAAGGGGTTGATTGCTTACCACCACAAAAACTTTGACGAAGCTACTAAGAACGAATTGAAGAAGTTCTTCGCTTCTTAAAACAAGACTTTGTTTTGTTCAATCTAGACTGTGGTTAGTTTGTTTTACACCGTTGATTCCAACGCCGTAACAAGCGTAGCAGCTTATTCAAACGGTTTCGTATGCATATGTTGAGCTTCGGCACATTGGGCACTTCTAAGTAGCACCATTACAATAGCAAATGTCAATTGAAGCAGTAACCTTAGAATCGGTCGTAAATACAAACTCTTGGTATCTTATTGCAAACGTCGCATTTAGACGAAATGTAATTCTCAAAACCAATCCATTCAAAAGTACCTGACCTCATAAATTACAAACGCGTTTTTCTTACCCCGTATTAATGAGACGACTTCTAGCAGCCAACAACTCGGCAGGTCAGGCTGCTGCACCTGCTGGCTCAGGTGTTCACCGAAACTCCTTGGATTTTGGGGACGCAACATCCAACACAGCCTCCGGAAGTGCTCGTGGGCAGGTTTCCCAAACTCCAGCAGCAGCTGTCGAAGCATCAGCAGAGCCTCCAACTTACGAGGGGTCTCCTAATAACGCCACAGAATCACCCGAACATACTTCAAGTTCCTCTCCCACTCCACCGGGGGCAAGCACCACCGAGTCAACGGTACCTCCATTGTACAATGTTCCTACAGAGATAACACGCGATCCCAGAAGTACGCACAGCGCTCATGAAACAGGTACCAGCAATTCCCTTTCAACACCAGTGGAGCCAATAACTTACAATCCTCCATCTACATTAGCGCCATCTACAGAAGAACACATTGCTGGTTCTTCCAGACAGCATGCCAATTCATCCTCCAGCAATTCAGGTACCACAGAATCACAGCAAGAGCTTCCTCCTGCTTACCTGCTTGGAGATACGCGGGCGACGCTTCGGCTCCCAGTGTCGCGTATGAACGGGAACATAGTCATCTTTCCCAATAATGACGGTCATAACAAGTGCATGGGTGGTACGCAGAAGACAGCATTGTTGGAGATGCAATCGCGAGGGTACGCACTCCCTGAGCTAGTGTGCAAATCGTTGACCAACACTCACCTGAGTGTAGGGCCGTACCTAGAAATAAGTAAGACCTTTGTGCCGCGCTATGGCGAGTTCGATGTTAGCAAGCATGCCGATAAGTTTGCCACCGCAGAGCACTTCACCTTCGATCAGTACGAAGTGTATCCGATTAATTTCGAAGATGGAACCAAGGTTGTGTTGTTCAAATATTACAACCTCCCAGTATTCGACTACGAATACAATGGTAATATCTACCGATGGGTTGATTTGACGCGTGGTTTCACTAGTGTTGGGAGACTGTTTAATTTCCAGTTGCATCAATTGGGCGACGTTAGATCGTATTCTTTGCTTGATGATTGGCTCGACAGATCCTCATACGTTCTCAATCTGCCACCAACGTTTACTTTAGAGTGGCAAATTTATACCAAGTATGACGTGTATTGGACGAAGCTTGAACTGCACGCTTTCCTAGATGGTGCCAAACTTGGCAGCTTTACGTATGCAGAACCCAATAAGTCCAATTTTAACGTTGATGTCAAACAGGGCGTAACTTTCCCGAAACTAGGTTCTGTTCCTGAAAATTACTTGGTACACATGGCAGTTGTATGCGTGCTAAGGTATCGTGAACAGTTGTTAGAACATAATCCAAGTGGCTAATGCGTGCAGCATTTACAATTATATGGCTTCAGATAGGACCTGTAGAATGGCTGCGAAATTTGCAACCGCAAAAAATATGCTATCTGGACTAGTTTTCGAATATAGATAAGCCTATTATGAAAGTAGATTTAAGTAATGAATGTTTAGAGATATCGAAGTCTTATTTGTACTTGATGCATTACTGAAAAGCATCTTCCTTGATTGCACTTTTAGTCTATGTGAAAACATTTTCCTCTGTTTGCACTTTCAGTCTACTTGAAAACATTTCCTCTTATTCCTCATCTACACTCGAAAAAACCAATCAATTATCTTTTATTTATGTACACAGTGTGAATAGGCAACTGACTACCTCAGGATTTAGCTCATCAATTCCCTTAAAAAACATCACCCATTCTCAATCTTGGAGCAATGTTCATACTCAACAACTCTTGGAACAATAATTTTGCAGCATATGGAATGGTCATTTTAATCATGCTCTCACTCAGCTTACAGGTAGTACACCAGGAGTTATGACCCATCAACCCACAGGTGTTACAAATATCGACTTCGAACGCGTCGGAACTGATCATCAATCTCTCCAACAACAACTGGGAAGCACCGTAGGCAATGACACAGTCTCTTTCCATTTCACCCAATCTCAACCCACCGTCTCTGGATCTACCCTCCGTAGGCTGTCTCGTCAAGACCGCACGAGGCCCACGGGCTCTGGCATGCATCTTGTCCAACACCATGTGCTTCAACTTTTGGTAGTAGATCGGACCAAAGAAAATGTATGCTTGTAAGCATTCTCCAGTGATACCCAGGTACAACATGTCCTTACCGGAGTAACTGAAGCCCTTGTCGACCAAAATCTTCAGCATTTCTTCCAAGTCAGACCCCCCAAAACAGGTCCCGTACTCGAGAGAACCGTTCAACACACCAGCCTTACCGGAGATCAACTCGATCATCTTTCCGACCGTCATACGCGAAGGGAAACCGTGTGGGTTCATGATAATGTCTGGGGTGACACCCTGGTCGCTAAAGGGCAAATCTTCCTGGGGAACAATGATCCCACACACACCCTTTTGCCCGTGTCTGGAGGAAAACTTGTCACCCAACTCTGGTCTTCTTGTTTGTCTCAACAAGACTTTAATCAATGCTTGATCGTTGTCGCTGACGGACATCATGACCTGGTCCACGTACGAAGGCTCTGGTCCACGGTAGTAGGCCGGAGTTTCACGGTGCGACTCGGCGCTGAGGGTTTCGTCGTTGGTGTTGGGGCCCAACACCGACTCGCTGGCGTTGGTGGGCACGCACTTGTTGACGTAGACCTGGCCGTTCTCGACACGGGCGCCGATTTCCCCCAAACCGTCAGGACCAAGGGCCCTGTGCGGGAAAATAGCGTTGCCGTCCTCGTCAACCCTCATACCGCTGACAATATCCTTGGTGTGGTTCGGGTACCGCTTCAACTGGATGGTGTTCTTACGTACCACCTGGCACCTACCGAACCCACGGTCGATAGAAGCCTTGTTCAAGACCAAGGCATCTTCGATATCGTACCCAGAGTACGACATAACGGCGACGGTAGCGTTCTGGCCCGCGGGCAACTTGTCGTAGTCGATCAACTCGATGGTCTTGGTCTTGACCATAGGCTGCTGCGGATAAACCATAAAGTAAAGGAGGGTGTCGATTCTTCTGAACTGGTTGTAGGCTATGGCACCGATAGCCTGCTTACCCATCGCACACTGGTATGTGTTTCTAGGCGACTGGTTGTGGTGTGGATATGGAATCAAACCTGCGACTGCGCCCAAGACGGTGAAGGGCTCGATTTCGAGGTGGGTGACGCCGGGACTGTTCAAGTTCTCTTCGTATAATGCAATCAATGAGTCGTTTTCCTCGTTCACATCCAAGTACTCGACGAGACCGTGCGACAAGAAGTCGTCAAACCCCCAAGCGCCGCTCAACAACTTGCCCAAGTGCGCGGCAGTGACCCTGGGCCTGTTGTTCTCGACAATTATCAACGGACGACAGATTCTGCCCCCGTCAGTGGCAATGTGTACGGCAGTCTGGTGTGTATTTGTGTAGATGGAGATGAATTCGGATATTTGGCCGGATCTTCTTAATCTTCTGAAATCCGAGACAAACCGCGAAGGGAACCTGGTGGCACCAACAAGCGTACCGTTGACGTAGACGCCAAAGTTACCGTGTGAGTGTAGCGACGCAGAGTCCATGCTCAAGATGTCCTCACAACCCAACGTGAAGCACAACTTTCTAATTGGAAGTTCCTCGTCATCAGTGGTAATGTGCGTCATCAAAGCCAAGTTCTTGACCAACCCACAGGCCTCCCCCTCCGGGGTGTCAGACGTACACAACATCCCAAACTGGGATGGCTGCAACGCACGCGGTCCCGACACCTTACGGGACTTTTCAAACTGCGACGAAATACGCGTCATCATCCCCAATGCTGAAATATATGAAAGTCTGGAAAGAACATGGGTGACCCCAGCCCTTTCCATCTTGAAACGCTTCAAGGACCAGTTCCCGGTGGAAATTGCCCTGTTCAACCCTGTTGTGATGTTGTTGGAGTGGATGTTGATGGAAAGAAGCGCATCAAACTCAGATGCACGGCTCGGTCTCTTTAAGATCTTGTCGATATTGGCCTTGAAGTCGGAGTTGAACTTCTTGAACAAGTCCTCAAACAACAACGACATCAATTGACCAGCCAATTCCAAACGCTTGTTACCCACATAGTCTCTATCATCCACCATCTTTGGGTTGTGCATAGTCATCACCACACGCCTGGCCATCATGGCTATGTAGAGCGCCTTTTCGCGGAACTGCAAGTCAGACACCGTCAAGTGCGCAATAATTGTCGTGGCAATAGCCTCGATACCCTCCTGCAAGATGGACAACTTCGGTGCTCCCGCACGTCTGATCGTCTTGACTCTCTTTCCGAGGTATGCCAATGCTTGTTGCTGGGTGAACACCTCCAAGCGCGCAGCCTCTTCAAAGTTGACTGCGAAAAGGTCCTGGTACTCGGCGTCCGAACCACACACCAACTGCAAGATTTCCAAATCGGAGGTGATCCCGGCTGCCTTCAACACAATGACTATCGGTATGTCCTCGCCAATGGAGTTGTGCTTAAGGTAGATCTTCTCGTTCTTTGTGATGACATATGTCTTGGACTTTCTCTCGTGCGTGGACGACGTCACGGAAGCCTGCACGATTCCCTTCTTTTCGTCGGCTTCAACAATGATTCTGTTCTTGGACAACTGTTCTTGTACCAAAATCACCTTTTCCGTACCGTTGACCACAAAGTACCCACCGGGGTCGATGGGACACTCCTCGTACCGGGCCATCTGCTGGTCGTCCAAACCGTCAAGCAAACACTTATTGGAACGCAACATCACAGGCATTCTTCCGATCTCCAAGTCGCGGTGCATGATGATCTTTCTCCCACGGGTATACTCCACGTCCACGTAGATGGGTGCGCTGTAGGTCAAATCACGAAGACGGCACTCGTGCGGTGGGAGAATGAGCTCTTTGGTCCCAGGCGCAGAAGTCGATTTGTGCCCAACTCGGATGTCCAAGTACTTGAGGTAAAACTCAGGATCAACGTCAGAAAGCACTAATTCGTTTGCATTGATGATCTTCTTGAGGTCAACATCAACAAAGTAGTTGTATGAGTCAAGATGCTGCTTAACCAACCCCTTCACTTTGAGAAATGCAGGAAGAAGGTTCCATTTATCTTGCGCCGTGTTGATCTGGTCCGTAAGCTTCTTGCCCTTGTATTCGGGTTGTAGAAGCTCGTGGAATGCTTGGTCAGACTCCACGATCATGCTTGTGTTGAGAAGAGTTGGTAAAATTTTGTACTGTGCGAATTCAGCCTGTTTGTAAGCGGCCTGATGAGACTTCCCTCCCACTGCGAATTTGCCTCCAGTGGGTTGAGGGTGGCCACAGAGCACGCTTTTGAGACCTACAGTGACTTTGTTTGCTACGGTGATTATGTTTAGCATGTTTGACTGCTCTCAGGACCTGCTTACAGCATTTCAGTGTCCTTGACTCCAATTTTTCACTGCGATGGGCATCGTTCGACAAGATTCCTTTCCATTTTTATGCTTTCTTTCAAAATACGATGCTGTGTAGTACCTAATAGTCTTGCTATTAGTCTTGCTGCGGGTGTTCTGTTGCCGTTCATTGTAGTAGGATAATTGCGTTTTGTTGTGCTCTGATCTCATCTCGGATATGGCATAGTAATGCGATGTGCATATCTCGGTTTAGTCTATCTGGTCTTTCGGTTTTTATATGTGTTTCAGCAATTTCTTGTCTATCAGGGCCTGTGAGTGCAGGCAACAAGATTCAAGGATGTCACTGGTGCCGCTGGTATCGTTTTTCACATTTCGTATGATCTGTTGATCTGACACAGTAAATCGATATAAATCAAAGATGAGGTGAGGTACTGGATGTTTGAGTGTAGGCAGCTACGGCGGTTGTCGGCGGTTGTCCTTAGCATTGCTATTTTATTCGAAGTCTGCTGATGTAACCGATTGAAGAAACGCTATCTTCAATCGGAAACGTTTATTTCAATCAGAAACGCTTTCTGCTGGGGAATTTACTGGAAAACCCAACAACCATTTTATCAGGTAAACCAAGAATGCTTGAAATAAACAGAAAAGACTAAAACCACGCTGATCACTTCCTCTACTCTACGTCTCGACGTTAAAAGTCTGTGTTATGGGAATTGGATGTTCACGTGACCACAACCTTCACCAGACCCTGTAGCAGTAGGGGCTAATCCAATTCTTATCACAACAGCACTACGATGTACCTGAGAACCTCTAAACATCTCTTTCCTCCTCATTGCTCAGATCGCGTTTGTCGCTCTCTACTACACTCTTTCTTTCTCCAGATCAAACGCTCAAAGAGCGCTTTGAGAGAACTTTGAAAAAACCAATGAGCTCGTCCAACCTCTTCAAGGCCACGGTCAACGAATACCTCGAAGATCTTCCTAAGACGATCCAGCTGAAGCTCTACGAGGCGCCGGCCACGTGTCTTTCGATCTACCGGTTGCTTCCACCAATGGCCAAGTTCTATATCGTGCTGATGATCTTCAACGAGCGGCCCATAGCATTGCGAGACCTCGATAAGTGGTGCAAGCCGTCGGCCAGAGTGCTTCAATTCGAGTCGCTCAAGCGGTTAAAGTCTTTACACTTGATTGAGGAAGACAATACAGGCAGCCACATACGTCTCAACCAGACGTTCCGCAAGAACTTTAGAGATTGCTTGACTGGCACGCAAACCGTGAATGCATTTGGTACCTTGTGTACCACCCCCGATAAATATAAAGTTGACATCAAGTTTCTTGATTCATTTGCATCTCTGAAGTGGGAGTCGATTCTCCACTTCATGGTGGGGACCGAGTCTGCACGAACCCCGTCCAAGTCTGTGTTGTCGCTCTTGAGGCTGGGCGGGTTGATGGAGGGCGCTGGTGCCCACCACAACCTCACAATCACAAACAAGGGATTTCAGTTTTTGCTTCAGGACATCAATGCACAGATCTGGATCTTGTTGTTGCAGTATCTCAACTTGACGCAGGACCTCCACATGGATCCCGTGGACGTGCTCAACTTCATCTTCATTCTCGGGTCCTTGGAATTGGGCAAGAGCTATGTTGTATCGAGTCTTTCGGCCACGCAGATCAGTATGTTGGCCGATTTGAAGGACTACGGTTTGGTCTACCAAAGATCCGACTCCTCAGGTAGGTTCTACCCCACGAGACTTGCCACCACCTTGACGTCCGATTCCGCGGCGTTGAAGTCTCCTTCCATGGCAGTGGACCAGGCTGTGCTGCAAAGAGAACAACAGCAGCAGCTACCACAGCAGCAGCAACAGGGATCCATCATCATCGAAACAAACTTCAAATTATATGCATACACTTCTTCGCCGTTGGAGATTGCCATTCTCAACTTGTTCGTGCAGTTGAAAACACGGTTCGCCAACATGATCTGTGGACAAATCACGCGTGAACTGATCAGAAACGCCTTGCTCAACGGTATCACTGCCACCCAGATAGTCAAGTTCTTAGAAACAAACGCCCACCCTCAGATGAAGACCATGGCCAGAGAGAAGTTGGACAAGAAAATCGAATTCGACACCAGCCACAACATCAACACAGCCGGTGGTGCTCCGCAGTCAAAGGCCTTGAACGGAGTTGTCGAACAGCACAAGCTTGAGATACTTCCCCCCACTATCGTGGACCAGATCAAGTTGTGGCAGTTGGAGTTGGACAGAATCCAAACTTTCGAGGGCTATTTGTTCAAAGATTTCAGCAACCAACAAGAATTCGACGTTTTGCTGAATTACGCCACGGAAGTCGGTGTCTTGATTTGGCTGGACAAGATCAAGAAGAAGTTTTTCGTCACCCAGCAAGGCTTTTCCCAAGTGGTTGATTTTGCAAATAGAAAGTTAGCAAAGAAGTAGGTTGCAAAGAGTAGACCAAATTCAAGAAAAGTCTAGGTACCTACACTGAAACGGACATAAAGAAACCTAAGCATACTCTGTTGCGTAGCAACATCAAAATATCAACAATAAACGATTAATGAAGACACTGTTCTGAAGAATAACGATAGAAGTTCTACTATTGTTGTGAAGGTAATGTAGTGGAGTTGGATTTCTTATTAGTGAAGGTAAAGTAGTGGAGTTGGACTTCTTAACTTACTGAAGGTAATGGTGTGAACTTGTAATAGCCAGATCTTGTATCTCTTCGGGACTACAGGACGATGCTACATCAGCAGATGTCGATGTAATGATTTAGATGTGCCTATTTACTGTGTATAATCTGAAATTTGAATTTAATATCTCTAC
This sequence comes from Kodamaea jinghongensis, assembly GCA_030556895.1. Lineage (NCBI taxonomy): Eukaryota > Fungi > Ascomycota > Pichiomycetes > Serinales > Debaryomycetaceae > Kodamaea > Kodamaea jinghongensis. The sequence goes on along the minus strand of JAKTUX010000024.1, from coordinate 87,670 downwards.
TGAATAATCTAAAGCAAACCTATTATTCTGAGTTCAATATTTCTACAAAATGGTACAAGGTATGAATTTATTTGGTCATGAATATTCCTAACTACCAAGTATCTTAAGAATACCAATTTATTCTGAATTCATGAATATTCTTACTAAATATCTAAAGAATGTCAATTTGTTCTGAGTTATTTCTACGAAGAAAACCTATTCTTCTGGTCATGAATATTCCTAGTAATCTATTCTGTATCATGAATCTACTGAATTCGTAGATACCTTCAATGCCTAACTTTACCGGGTATCGATATCTCTATATCTCAGTACATGCCCACAAACCAAACGCGTAACTATTTCAACCTGAAACCGTCACAGTTCTCCAGTTCCTACACCAATTCTAATTACCTTTATTATAGTACATACCTAACCAGAACAAGAGGTACATTCCGCAGCACCATTCTTGATATAACAAACAATTGGAGTTGAGTCATAAATGTCAAAATCTTCTTCACCACTGGAGTTAGCAGGCTTTTCCAGTATCACGACGTCGTCGGCCAATCTCTTGCTGATTTCGTCCTCGTCGTTCTTGGTTAGCACTGGAGCCTTTGGAACTTCGAGTTCCTTGGTGACATCGACCAAGTTGACGTCACCGCCCTTGATGGATTCGACCTTTTGGTATGGCTTTCTGACTAACTTGGACAAGTCTGCGGAGATGCCAACAGAGTTAGCATCGTTGGCGTCGACGGTGAACTGGATGGCTCTCGTGGCAGCCTGTGTTCTCAAGTAGTACATACCGGTCTTCAAACCCTTTTCCCATGCATAGAAGTGGCAGGCAGTCAACTTACCGAAAGTTGGGTTCTGCAAGTGGATGTTCATACTCTGAGATTGACAAATGAACTTACCTCTGTCGGCAGACAATTCAATGATAACCTTTTGAGAGATTTCCCAGACAGTCTTGTACAAGTCCTTGATTTGCTGAGGAATGTTAGGGATGTTTTGGATGGAACCGTTGTCCATGATGATCTTGTTCTTCATTTGAGAGTTCCAGAGACCCAAGTCGATCAAGTCCTTCAACAAGTACTTGTTGACGATTTGGTATTCCCCAGACAAAACACGTCTGTTGTAGATGTTGGAGGTGAACGGTTCGAAACACTCATTGAAACCCAAGATCTGGGAGGTGGAAGCGGTAGGCATTGGGGCAACCAAAAGGGAGTTTCTTAACCCGTGCTTCTTGACGTTGGCCTTCAAGACGTCCCAGTCGTCAAACAATGGGGAAGGCTTGTGGTCCCACAAGTCAAACTGCAACAAACCCTTGGAGGCAGGAGAGCCCTCGAAAGACGAGTAAGGACCGTCCTTGATGGCCAACTCGGTGGAGGTCTCGACGGCTGCGTGGTAGATGGTCTCAAAGATCTGGATGTTCAAGTGCTTGGCCTCTGGGGAGTCGAATGGCATTCTCAACTCACAGAAAACATCAGCAAGACCTTGCACACCAAGCGCAATAGGTCTGTGCTTCATGTTGGAGTTGTAGGTGGACTCAACAGGGTACTTGGTGACGTCAATGACCTTGTTCAAGTTTCTGGTCAACACCTTGGTGACTTCGTGCAACTTGACAAAGTCGTACTGCAAAGATTCCTTGCCGGTGGTGGTATCCTTGACGGTCTTGATGTAAGAAGGCAATGCAATGGAACCCAAGTTACAAACAGCAGTTTCTTCTGGGGTGGAGTACTCGACAATCTCGGTACACAAGTTGGACGACTTGATGGTACCCAAGTTCTTTTGGTTGGACTTTTCGTTACAGGCGTCCTTGTACAACATGTAAGGACCACCGGTTTCGGTCTGTGCTTCCAAAATAGCGTGCCACAACTTTTGTGCCTTCATGGTCTTGTAGGCTCTGCCTTCCTTTTCGTAGTATTCGTACAACTTGACAAACTCGTCGCCAACGGCTTCGGCCAAGCCTGGGGCTTCGTCTGGAGAGAAAAGCGACCACTCGCCGTTTTCCTTGACTCTCGTCATGAACAAGTCTGGAACCCACAACCCGAAAAACAAGTCTCTGGTTCTCATTTCTTCCTTCCCGTGGTTCTTTCTCAAGTCCAACACTTCCAAAATGTCCGAGTGCCATGGTTCAATGTAGATGGCAAAGGCACCTGGTCTTTTGTTACCACCTTGGTCAACGTATCTAGCAGTGTTGTTGAAAACTCTCAACATTGGGACCAACCCAGTCGAGGTCCCGTTGGTACTGGCAATGTACGACCCAGCACCTCTAATGTTGTGCACGTGCAAACCAATACCTCCAGCGGCCTTGGAGATCAAGGCTGTCTTGTGGAGCGTCTTGTAGATACCGTCGATGGAGTCATCTTCCATGGCAACAAGGAAACACGAACTCAAGTAGTTGAATTCGGTCCCTGCGTTGAACAAGGTAGGAGAGGCGTGGACAAAGTACTTTTGAGACATGAGGTTGTAGGTCTCAGCAACAGCTTCCAAGTCATCGTAGTGGATACCAATGGAGACTCTCAAAAACAAAAATTGCGGAGTTTCAACCGGTTGCTCGTTGATCTTGAACAAGTACGATCTTTGCAAGGTCTTGATCCCGAAATAGGTCAAGTTGTAGTCACGTTCTGGAACTATCAATTTGTTGAAAAAGTCGGCGTGCTTCTGGACGGTCTCGTAGAACTTCTCACTGATCAAAGAAGAAGCTCTTGGGTTCTTACCGAATCTGTAGTTCTTCAATCTGACAATGTTGTCGCTGAAGGAAATCTTGTTTAACTTCTGGATCTTGACAGCTTCAACCCTACCGGCCAACAAAGCATAGTCTGGGTGTTGAATGACACGCGAGGCCAACCCTTCACAGAGCAAATCGTATAATTCTAACTTATGGAACTTTTCTGGTAAACCAGTACCAACCTTCTCAACAAGGGTTTCAATCTTGAGGTTGTCTGCGTCGAGACCCGTCATGAGGGTCTTCAAAAAGTCAACCAAAACCTGTGGTTTGAACTCTTCTTCGGTGATCTTACCGTCAATCTTACGAACAAAGTTAGGCATGGCAGTAGTTGTAACGGAAAAAACTGGGAGCGGGTTGGGATTTTTGCCTTTATATATACGCGATGTGTGCGCGTAAATTATGAAATTTTTGACGCGTGCTGCTTTTCGTGTTTGTTTTGTTTTGATGACAAATTGCCTACCATGGGAGCCTGACAAAGAGCTCTTTGAAACTGAGGTCAGCATTACTAATGGGCAGAGACGGAAGTGGCGATGGTTGTCCAGGGTTACCTCGGAAAATGTGCGGGCCAATTGCTGTGCTGCTTGTCCACCACAAGCACCGCCTAACAAGCTGATGCACGTTGTCCGAAACTCCAAACTCGTCCTCGACCGAAATAGACGTGTTTGCGATTCTTCCCACAACAATCCCACACAATCCCACAACAATTCCGCAAGAAATTTCATCTTATGTAAGTGATCTTCCGTAGATATCACATCTAAAAGAGAGCCACACGTACAGATGTGTATAAGATCGCAGATTGTGATTGCTTCTACAGCAATCTTCGCAGGCAGCAGGGCTTGTTGTGAAAGCCAATGCTCTGGTTTTCGAACCACTCGGAATTGACCTACGCGCTACAATCCGACTCGTCTATACGCGCCGGTTTTCTACATCTTTAGACTGCCAGAAAGCGTGTTGAAAGGCACCTGCTCATATGTGGGTGCCGACATGCGGCTCAACGGTGTAACGTTCTCCCAAGATACTGGATTCCATTTGTAGTACGAGTTCCTGGAGTGGACTTTGTGTGGAGTTGTCACGCGTCGCGTCGCCAGTTGATCTGATCTTAGAAGTCTCCAAATTAGGAAACATCTCAGATAAGGTCATTCAGCAGGAAAGAACCCACGGTCAAAACGGAGCATTCAACGAATAGTGGTAAAGCGTGGTTTCAAAGTAGCTGCTTCTAAGTAGTGGTTTTAAAGGAGTTGACTCAAAGAGTGTTTTAGAGGAGTTGCTGCCTAGTGTTTCAAGGTCTCGAGCCCTCTAAATGGGAAAACAGCAGGTGCAAGAGTTCTGAGTGGATAGTGAAGGAGTTCTGGCATAGTAGCTAGCTCAAAATAGAACTCTGGGACTCTGACAGGAAATGCTCTTTTAAGTTGACTATGGTCCTAAAACATGTTGTAGATGTACATCGCTTGTTGTAATCCACATCACGTGCGTATGCTACAAACTTCTGGTAGTATTTTCAATGAAAAGCAAGATGGACTATAGTCATGGCACTGGATTTCACTGTAATGCGTAGACACCTGGAAACTCAAACACCCAAACCACTGTGGGAGTGTTGGTAGTCCTTTCTGCTATGCGTTTTTCGTCAGAATGCTAAAGAAACGCACACTTTCAGAGAAAGACTTGCTGCAGAGGTGTCTGACAACTTCACATAACGACCTGTGTTTATCTTGATCAGATCACTCGGACCGCTCAATACGCCTGTTCTAGCTAAAAGATACCCTGAGCCGTGATTCACATCTGATGCTACATCTGCAGACGCACGTCTGTTATTTTTGCAGCCAACCGAACCTGCATCCACAGAAGCAGAAATGGGGCATTCCACAGGTCAACCTACACATCGCCTGTCCTCGGCCTAACAATGTCATCGCGTGTACCTGGGAATCGTGTGATGCTCGTGTACTGCGATATGCTGTGCGGTGTCTAATTTAGATGTTATCATTCTCTGCTCGTTCACACACAAAACCCAGTACAAACTAAATTAGTTGGAATGGGACCACGTAAAACAAGTGCTATGTAATTAACAACCCCATATTCGGGACTGACGTGCACCTCTGCTGATGCAAATGCTCTGTGCTGGTGATTTCAACTGGGTTGAGGTAGGTTATGGACTTGCTGGAGGATCAGCAAATCTCTGACGCAAATCATATTTGAAAAGCTTATATACGAAAGATTATCAACAGAGAACCCGTAGACCCCCAGCCTGAGTCATACGATGAGCCCGAGCGGTGAATCCTGCGAGAATCAGCGAGATAACCCCATGGATCGGTCCGATTTCTTGCGTACGCGAAAAACCAAACGGCGATGAGATGATTTCAAGTGGGCGGTAGGACTGGAACGGACTGAAACCTTCCATTAGTGACCTACTCAAGTCATCAATCCGGGTTAAACAGGCCCACCCCCTTTGTTTCTCAAAACTCAAATTTATTTTGCCATTCGAGAACACAGCCAAGATTAATGGTTAGGACAATGTGGCGGGGTTTCTTTTGCAAAAACGGTCGAAATTCACATTATGCATGCGCTTGCTTAATTGTACGTTGGTATCGGCTGAGTGAACTATTTAGACGAACCGCAAGGCTGTTTCATTGCATTATGTCAAGCTCCTCAAGTCTCGATGTCTGCGGTTAGGATTTACCTGCAACGGCTACAAAATTAAATAGACATCGGGCGATTGAAGGAAAGGGTCTGCCCCAGCCAAACACTCCTTCAGAGTGGGGAAATCTGCATTGAATATCGCTCCCCACTATTCCCAGCACATATACGTAGACCCACAATTTAAGCGGGATTTACGAGACCGACACCCTTACCTTCCAAGATGGGTTTTATTCAAAGAGGAAGGAGATGGTTACGAACGCGAGCGTATTGCACCCAGGGCACAATCGTAACAAATACGAATAATTTGGAATCCAACGTACCATAGGCAATTTGACCACCCTATGCGAAAATAGAATATTCGTCGCCAGGTACCCCGATGCCACTGAATTTGATAAACTCTTGCAGGTGACAATGATTAGATAGATAAGAGCGGCGAGGATGGCTGCTGCAGTAGATACTGAGAATGCCGAACAGTATTTTTTTTTGCGACGCAGCCAGAGATAAAATTCAACGTGTGGTTTTCAGCTGTGACGAATATGGCTATGTTCATCTGGCCGCAGTCAGCATCTCAAAGGATCCTACGACTTTGAGTGATGGTTAGGAGGAGGCAGATTGTGCTTGGTTTTGCAAAAGTGCAGCGTCACGTCAGGATTTCAGATCGCACCAGTTTAGCCGAAGTACTTGGCTAAGAAACCCTGATGGAAATTTCAAGTTCCATGCTTGAGTTACGAGACTGCTGGTGTCTTGTCAAGACGCGCAGGAGATGGGTTCTATGATACCGATTTCACTCCCTAGCGCCAGGGGACGCGCCCAGTGCTACATATGTTATTGAGCGAGAGAAGCACTGCGTTTCTCGTTTGCTGTGAAACTCGCTTTGATACGTAGAGAAGAAACAAGGTAAAAAAATACAGCTGATACTCAGGTTCGAACTAAGGACCAACAGATTTGCAATCTGCTGCGCTACCACTGCGCCACATCAGCATGTATATTGCTAGTTGAAGTTTGAAACGCTAAGTACCGTTTGAGACGTTGACACTTTTATTCAACAAAATATTTAAACTTTTTCATAACCTCTTTCCGTTGCAGAGTAGTTTCGGCAATCCAGCTGGGTGCCCCGCCTATTTGAAAAAAAAGTCTAACTTACGTCCACGTTCTCTCTTGTTCTTGCAGTCACCAACTACAGCTGTGTTGAGGGATCAGTGAGGACCCTATCAGGTACGGAATGTGGTATGATTTCTGTGGGAGGGGTTGGAACAATAGCAGAGCCATTTTAAATAATGAAAAAGCATGTAATTACAAAATTAGGGGCGGCATCGTTATTAGTTGGAGTTAGTTCAAAGCAACGAAGGCAAAAGCATTTGCACAGAAGCCTTGTTGGGCAGAATGGAAAATGGAAAATCTTATTCTGTAAAGAGAGTTTATTTGCACCTTTCCCCATTTCTCATTCCTACTCAACAGGTAATGCGCTACAATGCAAAAGAAAATAATGTGCTCTATTAAATAAACCTGTAACCTATTAAAAACCCAGTAGACTAAACTATAGTCTAGTCCCGTATTATCCCTGTGGACGAAAAACTATAGCCAGTGGTATGCTTTTCTATGTATATATAGTTGATGATATTAAAACTTCTTGAGTTTCCTGTTCCCGATAACGCCTCTAATGATGTCCATTAAGTAGTCGTAATTATAACTCAAGGGCTTGGGGAATGTGTGGTCGACACCAATGCTTTTGTATAATTCTAGATCCTGGGGGTATACTCTCGTGGTGACTGCAATAACGCCCCAGGTATCAAACTTTTCTTCTGCTCTCAAGTGTCTTGTAATTTCGATGCCATCGACGGTGGGCATTTCAATGTCCAAAAAAATCACGTCGAAGGCTTGATTTGAAACAATCAGAGCAACTTTGGTGGAGTCACTGACAAGCTTGAGCTTCAGTTGCGGAAACATCTTTGTCAATACTTTTTGTAAGATCCTGAGATTAATCGGATTGTCGTCAACTAACAAAAAGTTGTAGTCTGTGGTATCTGGACGATTTTCCTGGATGATGAGACCCATGTCTTCAAGAGGGGTCAAAGTGCCGTTATTAGTGATCATTGAGTTTCTGTGATCGAAATGCGGAAGGGCGGAAGCAAGTGAGCTAGTTGAATAGGTGGTAGAGAGTGGTTGTGCGTTGATCGCTTGTGGAGATAACAAGTTGGGATATGAGGTCAAAGGAGTGAATGTGCGATCTTTTGAGTACCGATAGGAAGAAGTGGTTTCCACGCTCAATTTGGGCTTGATCGAAAAGTAATCCTCATTAAATCCATTTTCTAACAGTGTTAATGACTTCAGCTTTAAACTAGTTGGCAAGTCTTGATATTGAAGGATAGATTCGGTAGACAGTTCTCTGGAGCATCTTCCTGAAGTTGCGGCTCTGCTAGGTGAGTCGGTCAAATCAGGAGATGTTATTGTAAGATCCATGGTATCCACTTCGTATTCGTTGGATATACAAAGTTGCATCATTGAATTTACGACTTTCAGAGGGCAAATGTATCTTCTTATATCGTCTTTATAAAAAAAAAAATTAGCACCATTTATTTTATACCTGTTTCAGCATAACATCCAAAAAATAATTACTATTGATGCACCTATGTGAACACAAAGAGAAAAGAACCGAAAACTCCTGAGAATAGGACGCCTTATGGTGGGAGTTCCAGATCTGGCAGGTATGTCAAATGTATGATTTGTAACAAGCTGGAATCTTATTCAAAGGGATCCAGGGGCGGGCTGCGTAAGGGATACTTAAAACACCCGCATATAATCTCTAGCGGGTGGGGTGGCCAGATTGTTGGATGTTTTACTTCAATCTATCGGTTCTAACTCGATAACACTCGTTCCAAAATAATTGCTGCAAATGGGGAAATAGGCAAAAAAAAAAAAATTCTTCCTCAAGACCCAACAGGCGGGCCCATACTGTGCAGGTCCTAGCTGAAGTTGCGGTTCGTCCAAAACACAAAGATGCTGACCGCCTTTCGGTACTTGGCGGTATGACATGTGAAGTGATCTAATTGACCATGAGTCGACCAATATTACTACCATTAGTAGCAACGTTCAGAGAGCTGCATCAGGCACTCAACCTCCTTCAATATCTTGTACTGTTGGAATCAGACTGGGAATCGACCTGTTCCTTCACGTGCCCACCCTTAACCCCTCCGGTCCAACCTCAAACCAAATCATTCTCCCACTCCACCTTTGCGCTCACTAGCCCTGAGTCATCGCATGTTGAGTAAGGATTGCTGTTGCGGAAGCTTTTCCCCAAAGCCGCTTGCATCTGTGCTCTTTTTCTGCCAAGTTCAAGGTCGCTCAGTCGGCAGCATACACACCTAACTCAGGGTCACCAACCCTAGAAATTTTTTAGGACTCGGACCTACAAGTTGCATTCCGATAGATGATTGGATTTAGGCAAACATCGTAGATTACCGGTGCTATTTGAGACTTTTAAGGTTATCGATGTCAGTTTACATACCTGTTAAGCTTCTATATTGTAGTATGCGCTTAATTAATAATCTATGTACATGATTTGTTATTTGGTTCGTGGCTGCAAGAATGTGTGTACGCTGTTGCTATTTCATGTCAGACACCTAAGGCCGCGCTACCTCGCTCATCAACAGGATACACTTCTCTATGTTTTCGCCCTTGATGGCACAAACAGGGACGATCTTCCAACCCTGGTCTTGAACCCATTCTCGCAAACCCACAAAGTTGACTCCTTGCTTGCTTAAGTCCGCCTTGGTGCCAACGACCAAAACCTTCTTATTGCGCATACGTTTCTCCCCCACTTCTTCAAGCAAGATCTTCAAATCCGAAAGAGGATTTTTCAGCTCCAAGGAAACAACAAACACCAATCCGCCGGATCTTTCAACGTGGCGTAGAAAGTCGAGCCCCATACCCTTGTTTTCCGCAGCACCCTTGATGATCCCCGGTATGTCTGCTACTGTAAATGGGTCCTGGTCGATCGTGGTGAAGATGGTTCCTACAGTAGGTTGTAAGGTAGTGAATTCCCAATGCCCCACACGAGGTCTAGCTCTCAGAATTGCTCTTAACAAGCTTGATTTCCCTGCATTGGGTAAGCCAACCAACCCCAAGTCTGCAATTAATTTAAGTTCAAGCAAGAAATATGCAGTGAGGCCTTCTCTGCCACGTTTGGCAAATCTTGGGTTCCGAATGTCTTTGGTTAAGAAATGCATATTCCCCATTCCGCCTTTACCTCCTTTGACAAGCAACAACGGCTGTGTCGTAGGTTTGGTGAGATCAAGCCCAACGATCGGGAACTTGTCAAGCTGCACCTCTTCGGCAAGCACCTCGTGGTCGAAATCTATGACCGCCTTGTTGAGGTCTTGGAAGTAGTCCTTGGAGTGATAGTATTCCTCGTCACCCTGCTTGTACATCCATCCAGATCCAGGCAGGTACCCTTCTCTGTGCATCTGAATGTTGTTGTAGCCGTCACACTTCAATTCTAACTGCACGTCGTCCAATGATTTCCCCTCACGCTGCCTGATGAACTTCTTGAGTTCCGTAGGATCAGGCATCCAGCGTACTGTAGTCCCTACAGGCACCTCCAAGATGATGTCGTCGCCGTTTTTTCCGTCAAGCTGACTTCCCTTGCCCGGGGTTCCTGTTTTAGCGTCATACGACTTTCTGATCTTGTGTAGCGATGCCATGTTCTTATCCACGGCGCTGATATAGACGTCACCACCGTTTCCTCCGTCTCCCCCATCAGGAGGGCCCACCGGTCTGTTGGCGTCTCGAAAGAACGAGATGCACCCGTTGCCGCCTCGTCCACTCGTCACTTTGACAATCTTCAAGTCAACAAACACACGGTTCTCCACCTTCCTTGCTCTTCTCGATAGGTCCGACACTGTGTTGTAAAAGACGTGGTGTGTGTGGTGTGCATTGCCCCCAAGGTAGTCCGTCAACGAGAGCACCTTGGTCTGGAACCCCTGCTGGTCTTCTCCCATATACTGGTACTTTATGGGTCCTTCTTCTGTAGATATCACCGAGTTCGTTGTAAACTCGTTATTTGTGTGGAGTTTGTAGTTTGTCTGTGGGACAGTCAAATCAACGCTGTGGTCGTCTTCCACCTCCTCTTCGATAACCTGCTCAACGTCTTCGTCCTCCACCTCCAAAGTCTCGTCAATGTAGTGGGCAAAACGCTTCTTAGAGCCCATCCCTACGCGGCTCACATGAAACAGCCTCCACAACGGGGCGTACCTGGCCAAGGGAACCGGCCGAACCACCCTCTGTACAAACATGAGTTGAATATTTTTTGCACGTGACGCACCTGCGGAGGATTTTATGGTGATTGATTTTCCCGGTCTCGATGAGCTTCAGTCATGTCGTTTGAAGAACTAGGAGTGCTGCGGTGGCTCTGTGAAGCCCTTGCAGCCATGAAAATACACACGCCCACATCCATCCAGAAGGCATGCATACCCGATATACTCAAGGGTCACGACTGTATTGGAGGGGCCAAGACAGGTAGCGGTAAGACGATCGCGTTTGCGCTGCCCATGCTCAGCCAGTGGTCGGAAGACCCTTTTGGGATCTACGGGTTGGTCTTGACCCCCACCAGAGAATTGGCCCTACAAATAGCCGAGCAGTACCGTGCGTTAGGCTCTCTGATGAACATCAAGTGCTGTGTCGTTGTCGGTGGGGAGGATTTCGTCACACAAGCCATCGAGTTGCAGAAGAAACCGCACTTTGTCATTGCTACCCCAGGGAGATTGGCCGACCACATCTTGAACAGTGGTGAAGAGACTATCTCGGGCTTGAGGAGAGTCAAGTACTTGGTTCTAGATGAAGCTGATAGACTTCTTTCCAACAGTTTTGGCGGTGACTTGGAAAGGTGCTTCTCCGTCTTACCGCCCTCCGACAAGAGACAAACGTGTTTGTTCACTGCTACCGTCACCGATGCCGTCAGAGCGTTGAAGGACAAGCCACCAGCACCCGGGAAGTTGCCTGTTTCCATCCACGAGATCGAAACAGTCAACCAGGTAGCCGTCCCATCCACATTGAAGTTGAACTACGTCTTTGTGCCTTCCTACGTCAAAGAGCCCTACTTGTACCTGATCTTGACATTGCCTCAGTACGAGAAGGCCACTGCGGTGGTGTTTGTGAACAGAACCAGCACCGCCGAGATGTTGCGCAGAATGTTGAGGAAGCTCGAGATTCGTGTGGTGTCGTTGCACTCGCAGATGCCGCAGTCGGAAAGAACCAACTCGTTGCACCGTTTCAAGGCCAGTGCGGCCCGTGTGTTGATTGCCACAGACGTCGCCTCCAGAGGGTTGGACATACCGACAGTGGGGTTGGTCGTTAACTACGACATTCCAGCAGATGCAGACGATTTCATCCACAGGGTCGGTAGAACGGCGAGAGCAGGAAGAAAAGGTGACGCTGTATCCATCATTGGTGAGAAGGACATTGACAGAATCCACGCTATAGAAGAGAGAATCGCAAAGAAAATGGAATTGTTGGAGGAAATCGACGATGAAGAGGTGATCAAGGAACTTTCAAGCTGCACTACCGCAAAGAGAGAGGCCTTCATGGAAATGGAAAAGGAAGGTTTTGGACAAAAGAGGGAAATAAACAAAAGCAAGAGAGCTACCAAGGAAAATAAAGTTAGCTCGAAGAAGAAGGGTAAGAAGGCATCCCATTAGTCAGCGAGATATGTGAAGATGCGGAATTACCAAATGCAACATTTACATATTGTCGCTACCGAGTGCATTCACAGTCCTGTATCGCGCACCTTTACCAGTCGTCATAGCATTGAGTAAATAGAGTAATAGATAAGGGAGGTATTTTGCGAATCAGCTAGAAGCCATACAAGGAAGGTTCCTTCAAGGGGGCTCCTTCAATAGGGCTCCTTCAACAGAGCTCCCCCAATGAGGCACCTTCAACGAAGCACTATTGTTAGTGACAATAAGAGGAATGTATTTGTAAGCTCCGGTGAATGTGTTCGTAGTGAAGCTGGCCAAGACATCTGCGGTGTTCCGTTTCCGAGAAAGAGGCAGGGTCAGTCAGGGTTAGGTTTCGTGGAGAGGTAGACGCTACTGCACTGGCGGTATGTTGGGTAGTACGTGCTTGAAGACTATGTACATAAGTAGCATTGTGGTTCAATCTCCACAGGACGCTGCTACCAAAGTACAGCCTACATCGCCAGCACCGCCACTAGCATAAGGGCAATTGACGACAAAGTAAATGCGTCACAAGTGCGTAGTGAAGCACGTTCATACAGCATCCGACATACGTCTCTTTTACATTCCTTGAGAATGGAGCTCCGCGTGTTGGTTGCTGGTTGTGGGGTTGGGGCCGAGACTTTAGCTCCCCCACAAGAGCTAGCCTAATATTATGGTGACAATGGCAGAGAGATTGAAGCATGTAGGCTTTGGCAAGTAGCACACGGTAGTCTAGTCCTACTACCGCCTACGGCTTCCCTCACAGGGAGGAATCTCTCGGTGATCGTCAGGAACATTCCACAGCGTAACGTGGAGACACAGAAAAGGACCCGGTATCTCCACGCCAACAGAAGAGCGCACTGCCAAACTGTCGAATACTCAACGTGTGTGTGTACGGTATGCCATTACGCAGAACCTGTGCACGTAGCTAACTATCCAGACACCGTGTAGCACTGTCTCCAATACGTGCTGCCCTCACGCCGGCTGCAAATCTTTCCAAACAGGACCATTATCACAGGATCCGCCTTGTACTGATCCTGTCTTATTCCACCCGGTATCTGCGTCCTTCACGACGTTTTGTGGTTCTGGACCTTTCACCACAAACCCCGTGACCTGCCTGAAATTAATAGCTCAATCTGCCGATCCCAATTCTACAGTCACTAAGCCCTCCTCTATCACCGAGGGTACTCCACCCACCCAACTCGTGCGCAGTGAAATTCCCTCACACTGCGTGGAAATCAACAACAGCCAGTCCTACCAAATACCCAAAGGATACGGCTGGAAAACCCCATGCATCCTTCAAACTTATTTTTCTTGTTTATAGTTTACTTTAATGGGGAAGGTGGTTGCCGGCAAACCTTAAACTCAACTTTAAATTCAATGTTAATTACACATTTTTAGCTGCCAGCGAAAAAATTTGTCTATTGTTCTCGTTAAGCCTTGATATTACACTATTGAAATCTAATTGGATAGTGCACACACAGACTCACACACCTTGTGAGCGAGGCGTACCAACAAGTTTCACGTACCTGACAGAGGTTTCTATTGTAGTGGTCAACTCCGAACATCGCATGCAAACAATATAATGATCGCCTGAGGTCAGGCTGGGTGCGCAGAACTGCGAGCGCCACCAGAGACGACAGGTGCGGACGGGTTCTATTTTTCAGGTAGCCTGTGAGTGTGTATTGTTTTTCTCTGTACATCCCAGAGTGCTAAACCGGTATAAGGTTTCTGTCAGTCTAGGCTCTTGGGAGAGACTCCACTTTTTCGTCCTGCAACAGCCCCACGCAATTAGGCTCCAGTCTCCTTCAATCTTCCCGCACAGCAGTGTGAAGGTCAGGGTACATAAAGTTTGTCGTACCAGAATCTCATCAACTCCTTCCACATAAACCTTAATTATGAAACCTTGCCAATGGCAACTGGGAGCGTGGTACCGATATGAGGGAGAACGGGCCGCCCGCAGGTATGCTGTTCCCCTCTTGCATCGTATTTCACACAGATGTACCGTAATCGTTGGGATTCCGTAGTTGATCCAAACATCTCGTAAAAGCCTACTTTTCCACTTATACGACTCCAGAAAATACGGTGACGTCCCAAGCTCCAGAGTCGCGACTGCCATCCAAGACATGTTCTTTACATGACGCTCCGTCGTACGTAGGCGTTCTAGGACCGTTCCATACGTGACGGTGCTAGGTTGTGCTCGTTGCTGGTGTGGGAGTATGCGTGGTGGGTTGCTGGTCAAAACAGTGTGCACCGTGTGTGGTGTGTAACTTGAAGGAACCCTCTCTTCTCCAGTTTTGTGACGCACAACTCATCCGAGACATACATAAGGTGGACCCCGGGAGTGCTACCCACCACCACTTCCGACCTTGTCTCCTATATCGTCGCGTCTGGCTTCCCGCATTAATCAACTGAAATATGTGACCCCGTCGCTGTCGGTTGTGTTGGTTTCCACTCCGCGTACAGCACAATGGTGGTCAGCCCCCATGTACTGCAGCATCGCAGCTTCTGCCCTTCTCATGAAACGCTCCTATTTAATTTAGAAACGGCGCTTATCTGATGAAACTGCCCATGTGGAGCATAAGGAATTCTTTTGCATGTTCCAGAAGTAAGCCTTTTAGAGTGAAGTTTTACGCACATCTTGTTCCAAGCATGCCAATCTGGTGAAACGGGGCATTCCTTGCTTTAATGTTGGTCAGAAACCCTTCCTCTCTGTCAGAGCAGGACTTCGCTTCAAATAAATGCATTGTACATCTGCAAATGAATATAATCTTCATTGAAGAGATTCTGGTCTTTATAGTGATGAAGATTATATTATAGTGAAGTTTCACTGATGAGATTATTGTAGTGAACACACTGAACAGACTGATGGGATTATTTAGTGAATAGTCTGAATTATTCACTTATGAAATTATTGTAGTGAATAGTCGTGAAGTATTCATACTAATGTGATTATTGTAGTGATGTAATTCATTCTGATGAAGAAGATTTTGTGCTCCGAAGTTATCTTCAAAAATCATAGCTATGCTTACTCAGAATCATCAATTCACTTAAGGCTACTCCTTTTGACTATGCATACACCATTCATCTTCAACTATCATCACAAAATTCCCTTGTAGGCACCCACAATCAATGTCAAACAGATTGCAACCAAAACAACCATCACAAAAGACAAACAGATTACGGTGACGGTGTTGTTAAAGTTGTATGTGGCGATCTTGTGAATAGCATAGCGCTTCACGGTTATCAAATAGTTGAACCCACAAATGATCAAAATGGCCAAAGCCAAAGCCAATAATACAAAGGACGTCACCAATTGATAGACGTCTTGAGCGTGCTTTCCCTTTTTAGGCTTACTGTCGTCTGTTTCGAACCGGAAGTTGAGCATTATAGCCAAAGCTGCAAAGAACAAGGTGCACGAGAAGCGGATAAACGTGAGCGCCGTTCTTTCTGACTGTAGAACGTCCCTCGGCTCCGAAGCGGTGATCTCCATCACCAACGTGTTGGGAAAAAAGGACCCTTGGTCACTGGTGTGCGGGCCCAAGTGGTTTGTCATGTCTCGTAGCAGCTGTGGTTGCACCCGGATTTACATGTCGTGATCCCCTAATAAGCGCGCTTCGCGCGGTCGTGTCCCACCCCAAAATATATAGTGCTACCAAAACAAAACTGCGTCTAGTATTTATACACTCCCACGACAAATGGCTAAGAGCGTCAGAACACCTGTTTGTAAGAACTGTGGGTCTACGGAGTTTGTTGTCGACCGTCACACCGCCTCCGGTGACACCACTTGTCTGAAATGTGGTTCCGTCCAGGAAGAAAACCCGATTGTCAGTGAGGTGCAGTTTGGGGAGACCTCATCTGGTGCGGCCACGGTGCAAGGTTCCATGGTTGGTGCAGATCAGGCTAGAGCTAATTTCAGCGGCGGCCGTCAGAACGCCTTGGAGTCCCGTGAACAGACCCTATTGAATGGAAAAAGAAGGATTGAAAGAATTGGTGATGCCATGCACATTCCTCGTTACATCTCGGAATCTGCTACCGAGTGGTTCAAATTGGCCCTTACTCAGAACTTTGTCCAGGGCAGAAGATCCCAGAACGTTTTGGCTGCATGTCTTTACGTGGCCTGTAGAAAAGAGAAAACTCACCATATGTTAATTGACTTCAGTTCCAGAATCCAAATATCAGTGTACTCCCTAGGTGCAACCTTTTTAAAGTTGGTCAAGGTGTTGCGAATTACCAACTTGCCTTTGGCAGATCCTTCGTTATTTATCCAGCATTTTGCTGAGAGACTTGATTTCCAAGACAAAACTACAAAGGTTGTTCGAGACGCCGTCAAGTTGGCGCTGAGAATGGCAAACGACTGGATGCACGAGGGAAGGCGACCTGCTGGGATTGCAGGGGCATGTATTTTGTTGGCTGGAAGAATGAATGGTTTCAACCGTACACATGACGAAATCGTCGCTGTTGCTCATGTGGGCTCTGACACCTTGCAAAGAAGACTTAACGAGTTCAAAAAGACTGCAACTGGGGGCATGACTGTGTCTGGGTTCCGCAGCTCCGACTCTGTAAAAGGCTCACTTCCACCTTCCTTTGACAAGAATAGGTTGCGTGAAAAGAGACTAGAGGACGAAATCCAGGAAAAGGAGCAAATGGTGAGTGCAATCCAGAACTTTGTGGAGGCCTCGCGAGCTGAACCTTTTGAGCAATACAAAGAAGCTTTTCTAGATGAAGAGGATGAAGACACCGCAAAGGATGAGCCTACAGACGAAGTCCAAGGTGAAAGCCAGCATAGAAGAAAATTGGTGAACCAGTACGTTACCTCCATCAGTCTGCAAATTCACGACGGAGACTTGCACAGTGTGATCGATACCACAGAGATCTCCAATGACGACTCAAATGACGATAGTACCCATCAAATCAACAAGAGAAGAAAAATCGGTCAACGTACGGCCCGTGACAAAGAGTTGGCAATCAAGAAAATGCTTGTTGGCGGAGACATCTCGGTTGACGAGTTGACAGCAGAGTTAAAGAAGATCATTGACAAGAAAAAGTCGCAGTTGAAAGGTTCCATGTACGTCACACCATCCGAGGGTCAAGCCATTGACGGCTTGAAAGAAAGAATCGAATTGGACCGTCCTCGAAACTTGTCCAAGAACTTGCCCAAGACTGAGGATTACCTTTCGAAAGTGTCGTCGAATGCAGAATTGAATAGTGACGACGACGATGACGTAGTTATGGACTCGCAGTTGGCACCCTCCGAAGTCGAAACAAAGGAGAAGTTATGGACTCATGCAAACCAAGAGTATTTGCTAGAACAGGAAAGAAAGAGGTTGAAGGCAGAGGCTGACGAGCAAACTGGAAATACCTCGGGCGTACACACTAGAAAGAGAAAACGAGTACCAAAACAGATCATAGACATGGGGGTGGGGGTCGACGACTTGGAAAGTATAGATGTGGACGCTAACGGTGACCCAATATCGGGTTCTGTACTACAGAAGAAGGCATTTTCAAAGAAGATCAACTACAGCAACTACGAAAAGTTGTTTAAAAACCAGGGTTAGGATATGTATTATATAGTTTACGTGAGTAATCAATTTCACAGTTTATTAATTTGTAGTACTGGAATTGTTGTGTATTTAATACGTAAGTTTAGTAATTCTGGTTATTGGTTCCGGTTGCTGTTCACAATTATTGAAGATTTGCAGACAAAAACACAAAAATTTGCAGCATTTTAAACAACCCGTTCAATGAACTTTCTTAAGTAACAGCACAAGGGTTAATAATACAATAAGAACTGTATGCACAGAGCAAAATCGCACTAGTTAACAATGACTAGTACTTGTTCTGAAGAAATTCTTTGAACTCAGATATAATTTGGGTACTTTTGCGCTTCTCAACCTTGTTAAGGATTTTAGCGTCCCCAAGTGATAATAATCCAAGAGAATAATAAACTTGAATAGAGTATGATAATCAACTCTCTTGCAAGACTATAAGTGGTGTCTACCCCATGTCAATAATCAAACGTCTTGGCTTCGGCTAAACTAGGGCCGTTTACAACCTGATTGTACTACCTAAACCCTAGCTTCAACAGATTTATTCAAGCAGCTTACGTTCAACTCCTTCAAGTTTTATGTGGTTTTATCTGATTGTCTCGCCAAATTGCTTAACTGCTACTATTCGCTCTACTATTCTGCTTTGCCTGCTATTCTGGTGTGAGTCGCGCAGTGCTCACGATTGTGCCCGCTGCTGCGCACCTGCTCGCAGATAAATCAAAAAAAATTGAGATGAGATGAGCCAACCATGGGTAAGAAAAGAAGATGTGCTGTGTTGCCAACCAACATCATTCTCCTCCAGAACGTTGTTCGTCGTGATCCTGAGTCATACCATGAAGAGTTTCTTCAACAATACTCACATTACGAATCGCTCAGAGATATCTTTCTCCTCAACCCTGCTGGGGCTGATAAAACCACAGAGTTCGGAGAACTTATTGGATTTGTAAGTGCTGTGTGCAGCTGCTATCCTAAGGAAACGGCCAACTTCCCAAACGAAATCATATCTATTTTGACAAACAACCACCGTGACTTGACACCGGAATTACGGGAAAAGATTATCCAATGTATCACCATGTTGCGTAATAAGGAAGTCATCACTTCCGAGTCGTTAATCCAAACTATCTTCCCATTGTTGACCAGTTACAGTAGTGCTAACTCTACTGCTGGGCAGCACGCTAAGGCATTGAGACGTCAAGTGTATTCCACGCTTATCTCGCTTCTTAAGACCGTCAACAGCGGTGCAAAGAATCAAAAGTTGAACCGTTCAACTCAAGCATTACTTTTCAACTTATTGGAGCAACGTGACTCTCAAGGATTGTGGGCCACCAAGTTAACCAGAGAATTGTGGAGAAGAGGTATTTGGGACGATTCCCGTACTGTAGAGATCATGACACAAGCCGCTTTACACCCGGACATCAAGGTTGCTGTTGCTGGTGCCAAGTTCTTCTTGGGTGCCGATAAGGAAAGAGAAGAAAACTTTGAAGATGACAGCTCCGACGAGGAAGGGTTTGATTTGAGTGGATTGAAGCACAAGGGCCAACACAATAAGAAATCGCTGAAGAGAGCCAGGAAAATCGAGCAAGTGGCCAAGCAGCTCAAGAAAAAGAAGAACGGTCCAAAGCACCTGGCCACGTACCTCAACTTCTCGGCCATCCACTTGTTAAGAGACCCGCAAGGGTTTGCAGAACAGCTTTTTGTTAACCACTTATCGTCTAAGAGCGCAAACAGATTTGACTTGGATCAAAAGATTATGTTTATGAATTTGATTTCCCGTTTGGTTGGTACCCACAAGTTGACTGTGTTAGGTATCTACACATTTTTCTTGAAGTACTTGACCCCAAAGCAAAGAAATGTTACACAGATCATGGCTGCTGCTGCACAAGCATCGCACGATTTGGTTCCACCAGAATCGATCTCCATTGTTGTTCGTAAAATTGCCGATGAGTTTGTTAGTGACGGTGTGGCTGCTGAAGTCGCTAGTGCCGGTATTAATACAATTAGGGAAATTTTGGCCAGAGCTCCATTGGCTATTGAAAAGGAATTATTACAAGATTTAACTGCATACAAGGGATCCAAGGCCAAGGCCGTCATGATGGCTGCTAGATCTTTGATCACCTTATATAGAGAGGTAGCACCTGAAATGTTGGCTAGAAAAGACAGAGGTAAGACTGCCAGTATGGAAATGCAAGCGGGAGAAAAGACCGGCGCACCTCAATTTGGTATTGAAAACAACACTACATCTATTCCAGGTATCGAGCTTTTGGCTAAGTGGAGAAAAGAGCAGGGATTGGAAGATGCCGATGAAAATGATGAAGCTAACTGGGAAGTCGATAGCGATAGCGAGGATGATGTCGAAGGTGACTGGGTGACGATTGATAGCGACAAGGAATACAACGTCAGTGATCTGGAAGATGAAAAGGAAAAACAAGATGAGGATGAAAGCGAAGAAGACGAAGCTCCTGAGCTTGTTGAAGGTAAGGAGGACGATGTGTCAGACTTGGAATTGAGCGATGACGAGGAAGAGGACAATGAAGCCGAAGTCGATGGCGAAGATCAACCACCACGCAAGAAACTCAAGAGATCAGAAAACGCTGCTCTTGAGAAGAAGCAACAGGAAGAAGACGCAGAAAAGGCTATGCAAGAATTGCTTTCGTCTCGTATCTTGACACCAGCAGATTTCGCTAAATTAGAAGAATTAAGAACCCAAGCCGGTATTGAAAAGGCATTGGGTCGTACCAACGAAGAAGAAGTTGATTCCACTGGTTTGGTTGGAAAGGTCAAGTACAAGCAATTGCGTGAAGAAAGAATTGCTCAAGCTAAGGAAGGTCGTGAGGACCGTGACAAGTTTGGTTCGAGACGTGGTAAGCGTGACAAGGCTCACTCGACTACCAATAAGGAAAAGGCCAAGAAGAAGAACTTTGTAATGATGATTCACAAGAAGGCAGTTCTGGGTAAGCAAAAGTTATCATTGAGGGATAGGCAAAAGGTCTTGAGGGCTCATATTGACAAGCAAAAGAAGAAGGGTCATTAGTGTATAATAAACAGGATGAGATAGGTATTTGTAGATTAGTTAGGTAGAATTACGGTTTCTACTAGTATAGTAGCAGCTAGGTAGTTTTATGGTAGCTGCTCCTGTGCTGCTTGGTTGTGAACTTTTCAGACCAAAGATAATGGGGACAAACTAGTCACCCTGGGCAAACTCACCAGCAAGAGCCTTGCATGACGCTGGCACCACAGTATGATCCGGTTTTGGTGAGACTAGCATGGCCAGATAAGATTGTGTGCACATTGGGTCGAGCATATAATATGCGCAACAATGAGAGTATCGTAGCCTCACAATCACAAGCAGAGCACCCCAAATACTGGTCTACACAATCCATGAGAGAGATGTACAATGGGTCCATGTTAGGTGAACGCTGATTTATTGTATTCTGGCAAGTTTCATGGTATGTTTTGACGGTCGTCACTTGAGCAGATGAGCAGGGGTTCGTAGTGGAGCGGTGAGATTGGACGCAAGGGGTGAAGTAGGAGGTAGCTGCGGAACACCCGTGCAAAAGGTGGCAAGTGGGGTTTTCAGTGTCCCTACAAGAGAGACTTCACCCTAATACTGGGGAAAGAGTCAATGGATACATAGTGTCTGAGTTGGCTGCGAAATTGCAGCATTGGCTGCGAAATGCTTATACCTCACCCACCGCAGCATATTTAC
Source organism: Kodamaea jinghongensis (assembly GCA_030556895.1). NCBI lineage: Eukaryota > Fungi > Ascomycota > Pichiomycetes > Serinales > Debaryomycetaceae > Kodamaea > Kodamaea jinghongensis. The sequence goes on along the minus strand of JAKTUX010000024.1, from coordinate 66,367 downwards.
AGCGCAAAGTGCAAGAGACAAGACAGAAGCCGGTCAACGACTAGAGGTGAAGGGAATTACTCGGTTGAGATTAACCACACGGGTTCTTAACTGCCACCTTCAGTGGCTACACACCAGTTCACAAAAAAGCGCAAATGTCAAACTCACTATACTAACATACATTAAACCCAAAGGGAAAATAACTATCCGTACCCAGAAAGCTGGGATCTAATAATACAAAATCAACTCAAGAGGAAAGCTTCTTTGCTTTCTTTTCAGACTTCTTACCTTCCTTTTCACTCTTTCTCTTCTTTTCCTTCTTTTCCTTCTTCTTTTGCTTTTCTTCAGCAGAAGACTCATCTGAGGAGCTGTCGTCGTCAATGGCGGCGTGAACAGCAGCAGACTCAACAGCAGCGACGGCAGCAGCAGCGGTGGCAGCAGCAACACCGTCCCCACCGTTGGCTAACAAGGTGGTCCTGTACTTTTCCTTACGTTCTTGGTAGAGACGCAATTCGTCAGCATACTTGTTGTCCCAGAACTGCTTCTCGGTATCGGTCATGTTGTCGTACTTGTCTCTGACAACCTGGTTCATTTCAGTGGCACTTAAAGGAGGCTTACCAGCCTTGGTTCTCTCTTCCTTAATTTCTTCTCTTGTGTGAAAGCTGAAAGCAAAGAACTTGGTCAATGGCTTCTTTGGGGCATTAGGATCACGAGGAGCCTTCTTCTTCTTTGGCTTTTCACCGTGGTCACCGCCGTCGTGCACAGCAGAAACAGCAGCGTTGGCTACCTCGGCTGCAACAGCGGCAGCCTTGGCCAAAGACTTGCCGTCACCTTCCTTTTTAAGGTCAACACCGCTTTCTTCGACTAAATTGTAAAAGGTAACGGCAGCAGTAGCAGCATCGTTGGCAGCCTTGGATAATTCAAAGAGAGAGGCCACAAGAGAATCTTTGGCGGACTTCAAGTCAGACATTTTTTTGTGCGTATTACTTCGTGGGGGTAAGGAGTCACCGTAAGGTTACTGGTAGTGCTCGCAAAAGTTAGTGATAAATTTTAAAAACAGCGAAAACAGCGAATCGCTAACTTTATAAGAAAATTTTCCCGTGGTTGGCTGCGGCGCGGGCCGTTCGTGAGGAGATAAACAAGGGAAATTCGAGACATCCATAGAGATCGTAGAAGTCATTGGAACTGACGTGGTGCTCCACTTAATCGCGGCAGGTACCAGCGGCACTTAGTGCATGGGTCTATATCAATGGGCTGGGTGCACAATGGGGGAGGAATTCGTACGCGGCTAGCCTCATTCCTATCAGTCGATTGTGTTTGGTTAGACAACAGCTCACGCGTTGTTGTTTACAGTGAGAGAATTAATCACCCCGCGACACCCGCCTCCCCAAAACTCATGACTCTTCGAGCTCCATACGCTATTGCCTTTCCAGGCCAAGGGACCATTTTCAAGCAATTGCTTTTGCCCAAACACGCCCACATAGTCTCCAGCACCCTAGCACAAATCGATGAAGCGCTCCAAGACAAGTTTAGCGCTAAACTCTTGGAGACGCCGAGTGAAAAGTGGTTGATGGACACCAGTAACGCTCAACCCGCAATCGTGGCCACGAGTCTCCTTTCGCTCGAAATACACAAGCACCAAACGAACCAGGACGTAGTTGAAGGAAGTCGGTTTTTGATGGGTCACTCGCTAGGTGAGTACACGGCGCTAGCTGCCCTGGGTATCTTTGACATAGGGTCGATCGTTAAGATTGTCCGGAAAAGGGGTTTGTTGTTAAACGAGCACTTTGAGAAGGAAGATGGCCGCCAGGGTATGATGGCGCTCCTTCTCGGAAGAAGAGCAAACTACGACCAGGTGATCGAGACTGCGCTCGCAAGCAACATTCTCGCGACAGTTAACAACAGACAGCAGGTTGTGATTTCGGGTCCCAAGGACGAGCTTGACCAGTATGTGTCGCTGGCGCGGTCGCACATTTTGAAAGCCGTTCCGCTACCGGTGAAAATTCCCTTCCACAACGAGAGATTGAGGGCCATAGAGCAGGAATTGTCACTGTACGTCGCGGAACAACCGCAGGCAGCACAGAAAATACCGATCATACTGAACATTACCGGCACACCCACCACGTCAGCGGAGAAGTCAATACAAAATACCATCCTCTGCAACCATAAACCAGTTATGTGGTGGGACTCCCTCACGTACCTCCAAGATAAGGTGGAGAGAGTTGTAAATGTCGGCCCAGGGAACGTCCTTGACGGGTTTGCAAAGGGAATAAAGGTAAAGGTATATAGATTAGAGTAGTCCGCACCTCCAGATCTTGTACATACATCGCTTGTCTTCATGTAAGGGCCCCAAATCAGATGATCATCACGTCTGATATCGCAATTTTCCCGAGTCAAGAAACGCAACCTGTATAAATAGTTTGATTGGCGCACCCAATTTTTTTTTTCACCCACAAATCCTCTCTGTCCAACATGCCTGCCACGTTGATTGACGGCAAAGCTATTGCTTTGCAAATCCGTACCAAGATCCACGCTGAGATCGACCAGATCCAGCTGAAGCATGCCGACTTCAAGCCAAAGTTGGCCATTGTGCAAGTCGGAGCCCGTGCCGACTCTCTGACCTACGTCAAGATGAAGATCAAGGCTGCCCAGGAAGCTCTGATTGAGTGTGAGGTCTTGAACTTGCCAGAAACCGTGACTGAGTTTGAATTATTGAACACAGTTAAGAAGTTGAACGACTCTTTGGACGTTGACGGGATTTTGGTGCAATTGCCATTACCCGCCCACATTGACGAGGCCAAGGTCACCAGCACCGTTTTGGCTTCTAAGGACGTTGACGGCTTTGGTCCGTACAATGTCGGTGAGTTGTACAAGAAGGGGGGAGAACCAAACTTCTTGCCATGCACTCCAAAGGGGATCATTGAGTTGTTGGAACAATCCAACGTGCAAATTGCTGGCGCCAACGCCGTGGTGTTGGGCAGATCAGACATTGTAGGCAAGCCTATTGCGCAATTGTTGAACAAGGCCAACGCTACCGTCACCGCCATCCACTCCAAGACCCCACAGGCTCACATCGAGGCCTTTTTGGGCCACGCCGACATTGTCGTTGTTGCCATTGGCCAGCCAGGCTTTGTCAAGGGAGAGTGGTTGAAGGATGGCGCCGTCGTTATCGATGTCGGCACCAACTTTGTCGAAGACGCCACCAAGAAGTCCGGTTCCCGTATGGTTGGAGACGTTGACTTTGAATCTGCCTCCCACAAGGCCTCTCTCATCACCCCAGTGCCTGGCGGAGTTGGTCCAATGACCGTTGCCTGCTTGTTGGACAATGTCGTGATCGCAGCCAAGAGACACTACACCCAAAACAACCAGACCCCAAAGTTCACCAACCCTTTAAAGTTAAACTTGCAAAAGCCAGTGCCTTCCGACTTTGAAATCTCCAGAGCACAGCAACCAAAGAAGATCACCGACGTTGCTGAAGAAGCTGGTATCTTGGACTCCGAAGTCGAACCTTTTGGCGCCTACAAGGCCAAGGTCTCCTTGAAGCTTTTGGACCGTTTGGCCAACAAGCGTAACGGTAAGTACGTTTTGGTCACCGGTATCACCCCAACCCCATTGGGTGAAGGTAAGTCCACCACCACTGTTGGTTTGGCCCAGGCTTTGGGTGCGCACTTGGGTAAGAACGTTTTTGCTAACGTCAGACAGCCTTCCATGGGTCCTACCTTTGGTATCAAGGGTGGTGCCGCTGGTGGTGGTTACTCCCAAGTCATTCCTATGGACGAATTCAACATGCACGTCACCGGTGACATCCACGCCATCACCATGGCCAATAACTTGTTGGCTGCAGCCATCGACACCAGAATGTTCCACGAGTCCACCCAAAAGGACGCTCCTCTCTACAGAAGATTGGTGCCTGTTGGCAAGGGCGGTGTCAGAAAGTTCTCTCCTTCTATGCTCAGAAGATTGAAGAAGTTGGGTATCGACAAGACCAACCCAGATGACTTGACTCCAGAAGAAGCAGGCCAGTTTGCTCGTTTGGACATTGACCCAGAAACCATCACCTGGAGAAGAGTTGTGGACTGTAACGACAGATTCTTGAGAGGAATCACTGTTGGTGAAGCCCCAACTGAAAAGGGTTTCACCAGACAAACCGGCTTTGACATCACCGTTGCCTCTGAATGTATGGCTATCTTGGCCTTGGCCAACTCTTTGGAAGACATGCGTGAAAGATTGGGTAACATGGTTGTTGCTTCCTCCAAGGCTGGTGTTCCAATCACCGCCGAAGACATTGGGTGTGCTGGTGCCTTGACTGCTCTCTTGAAGGATGCTATCAAGCCAAACATCATGCAAACCTTGGAAGGTACTCCAGTGTTTGTGCACGCCGGTCCATTTGCCAATATCTCCATTGGTGCCTCCTCCATCTTGGCTGACAAGATGGCCCTTAAGTTGGCCGGTACCTCCCCAGATTTGAACGAGGACGAAAGAAGAGACCAAGAAGGTTACGTTGTCACTGAAGCCGGTTTCGACTTCACCATGGGTGGTGAAAGATTCATCAACATCAAGTGTAGATCCTCCGGATTGGTTCCAGACGTTATTGTCATTGTGGCCACTGTGCGTGCTTTGAAGGTGCACGGTGGAGGACCAGAAGTCAAGGCCGGTGCTCCATTGGCTGCTGAATACACCCAAGAAAACACCGAGTTGTTGAGAGCCGGTTGCGCCAACTTGGGCAAGCACATTGCCAACGCCAAGACCTACGGCTTGCCTGTTGTCGTTGCCATCAACAAGATGTCCTCCGACTCTGACGCTGAACACCAAATTATCAGAGAAGAAGCCTTGAAGGCCGGTGCTGCCGACGCCATTGTCTCCAACCACTGGGAAGAAGGTGGTAAGGGTGCAGTTGACTTGGCCCAGGGTGTCATTGACGCTGCCAACTCCATCGACAGAGACTTCAAGTTCTTGTACGAAACCGAAGGTCAATCTGTCGAACAAAAGATTGGTGCCATTGCCAAGGAAATGTACGGTGCTGGAGAAGTGGAATTCTTGCCAGAGGCTCAAAAGAAGATTGACCTCTACACCAAGCAAGGATTCGGCAACTTGCCAATCTGTATTGCCAAGACTCAGTACTCCTTGTCCCACGACGCTGCTTTAAAGGGTGTTCCAACTGGTTTCAAGTTCCCAATCAGAGACGTCAGGGCCTCCATTGGTGCTGGTTACTTGTACGCTTTGGCAGCAGAAATTCAAACCATCCCAGGTTTGCCAACTCACTGTGGTTTCATGAACGTTGAAGTGAATGAAGACGGTGAAATCGACGGCTTGTTTTAAAAGAATTTTGTAATATAGCTGAAGTTCAACCTTTATGATTACGAATTTTTATTTCTTTATGAGGATATTATCTTCTTTCTATTTTGTCTTTTTATTTGGCATTGTATATAATAAATGGGTTTCAACACGTTAGCGATTGTAGGTGAAAGTGATGAGATATATGACTTGAAGGTTTGGTATATTTGAAAATGAATATGTTTAAAGATTGAATGTTTGTGTGTGGTAAGTGCAAAGAGCAGATGAAGTGGACACTTCATGGAGATCTGAAGTATTTGAACTGAAGTGGACTGTTGAGATCTGATCTAGTGAACTGTTGAGAAATGAACTACAAGTGAACTGTTGGTAGTGAAATGACCATTGTAGAGAACAAGTGGACTGTTGAGAGCTGAAGTATTGGAAAAGAACAAGTGACTGATGTGATCAGCATTCAAAAGTTCATTTGGACAGCTCAGAGTGTAGAATTCAAGTGACTGAATGCTATTCGTGGAAATCTGGAAGAATGTCTTGGTTGGCCATTTGCAGCCGGTGCGAGACACAAAACTTGAACCCTGCACGAGGGCTCCTTCCCGGGAATATACGACTTCTCGAGAATACAAAACGAGTCAGGTTGACAGCAGTAACGCAAGGTATAGTGGGACAACTAAATTAAGTAGGTAACCAATTAACCACCAATGCTACTGCAGCATACCCCCCCAAAATGTATATAGGATGCTGTGCAGGACGATGAGGTGTGCCCCGATTCACAGAATCTCCCCGATTGAAGTAGGAAGGACATCGTACGACCTTCCAACATACAAACGGAGACAGGCACTGACACTGCAGAAGTCCCCGGAGAAGTCTAGGATGCATGTACGTGCACCATGAGGGGCATGGGCTATGGAAGCTTATTGGTTCGAGGGGAGCCACGTGACCGAGTAGAGTAGGTTAAATTTTTTCCGATAACAAAAGGGGGCAACAATACGTCGGTAGAGAAACCATGTTTAGGCAAATTGCTAAGAGATCCGTTGGATCCGTTGGAATGTCTATAGCCAGGCAATCCCTTGCAAGAAACTTGACCAGGCCAACCTTGAGATTGGTCCAACCACTCCAAGTTGTCCCACTTCAAAGCATCAGAAAGTACAGTGTCTTGACATCTTCGCCAGAAGCCAAGATTTACGACTACAAGACCATTAAAGCTATTGCTACCAACCCAACCCAGTTTCCAGAAACAATTATAGTTGATGTCAGAGAGCCATTTGAATACGTAGAGGGCAACATTCCCAACTCAATTAATATCCCATTCAAATCATCACCCGGAGCATTGGACTTGTCGTCCGAAGAATTCAAAGAAGCCTTTGGGTTTGACAAGCCCGATAGCTCCAAGGAGTTGGTCTTCTACTGTCTTGGAGGCGTTAGGTCTACTGCTGCTGAAGAATTGGCTGATACCTTTGGTTACAAAAAGAGAGGTAACTACGTTGGCTCCTGGGAAGACTGGGTTGCTCATGAGTCAAAATGAATATAGATATAGCATGTATGTTTTATATTAATCTTAATATAACTTTATTATCCTCCTTGATTAACGTTGATTGTATTCCATTCTCTTGAATTCCTTTCCCAACCTTCTCTTTCTCTTTCTCTCCATAACCTTTTCCCTTTGCGAAGAGTTCATGCTGTCGAACTTTGCCTTCTGGATCAATTTTCTTTGATCCGACTTCTTCAAGAAGTACGGGTTGGTTTGTTCTCCGCCCTTGACCTTTTGCATCTGCTGTTTCTTGTGTTCGGCCAAGACCTTGGACTCCAAGTCCTTGTTCTTCATTGCGTCCATTCTGGATTTCATCGACTGGAGCCGGGTCTTGAGCTGCTCGTACTCGTATTCCCCGAGCAACTCCATTGATTGCTTGTCTTTGACCATTCTCTCCATTTCTTCCACTTCCTTCTTCCTGTAGTCGTCCAAAAATGCATAATTCTTTCTAGCTTTTGAGAGGTCTGCCTTCCCGTACGCCAGGTCGAATCTGATATCCCCGTACGAGGACGTTTTGTTAGTGACCAACCCGGGGATCTCTCTGATCTTGGACACAGGTTTCTTGGACGAAGATTCAGATGGTGCATGCTTGCTCCGCTTACGGCTGCCAGACGAGGTCTCCTCTGGAGGAGCATCTGAATCAGAAGAGTCAGAGTCTTCTTGCTCCTCAAAGAATGCGTCTCTCTTGGGGGTCTTACGGCCCTTGGGTGTGTTTTTCTGCCTGAGCTTGTTTTGTGCCGAGTTCAATGCACCAAACGAGATCGAGCCCAAGTCGTCGTCGTCCTCGCGGTACCTCTGCCTGTGATCATACCCGTTATCGTCGTCCAGGTCGTCCTGGAACTGCGGTTTTATCCTCTTAGCCATGAGATGCTCATCGAAAATCGCACAGAAATTAAAAGCGAGAGAGAGCGAGGGATTATGTAATCAATATTAGGCGGATTATATAATTGTTTAAGATATATTACGTAATCATCATTTGGTTTATTACGGAAGCATCGTTGCTCCGCGAGCGACCGCTCTGAGCCAATCAATCACTCGTGCGCCTCGGAAAATCTAACCCCGGGAGTTTTCGCTGCCAAAAAAAATTGTTTGTGATCCGATGAAGCCCGTGGACCCAAAATTTCACGTGTCAAGTTGACGGGTCCCTCCCTCTACACACCACTGTGGGCGCTGTTCTCCCGCAAGTTCCATCCCCCTGCCACTTGCAGGCCACCTTCAGACTGCACAGCACCTCAGAACCTCTTCTATACTGGCGTAGACACCCGAATCGCTGCCCGTAAAATGTCGGATTCCCCTCCTACACTTTTTCAACATTTTTTTTTTCTCTCTGTGTCTTTCCCCCCCTCCCCCTTCATTGCGTATAAACGGTGTTGATAGATTTTTGGACAAAAGTAATACTTTTTTTATAGACTACGTTTCCAAACATCAACTATGTTGTCTAGAACATTTGCCCGTGCATCAAGAGTAAGTAAAAGAATGGAAAGAAAGACCAAGAGGAGATCAATTGGATATATTAGGGAGGATTAGGTAGACCTACCCAACACCGGTGAAACAAATTGCTGGTGTGTACTCATCGGCTATACATGGTTGACAGAGGGCCGATTGAAGATTTTCACACTTGGAGATAAAAAAGTAGCATTGGAAGATACTAACAAACACCATCTAGACCGCTGCCCACCAAAAGAGATTCTTGTCTTTACATGAATACCGTTCCGCAGCTTTGTTAAAGTCCTACGGTGTTGGTATTCCAGACGGTGCAGCAGCCACCACTGCCGAAGGAGCCTACGAAGCCGCCAAGGCACTCGGAACCAACGAATTGGTCATCAAGGCACAAGCCTTGACCGGTGGTCGTGGTAAGGGTCACTTTGATTCTGGTTTGCAAGGAGGTGTCAAGTTGATCTCCTCTGCCGAAGAAGCCAGAGACTTGGCTGAACAAATGTTGGGCCACAAGCTTATCACCAAGCAAACCGGTGCCGCTGGTAAGGAAGTCACTGCCGTCTACGTTGTCGAGAGAAGAGACGCTAGAACCGAAGCCTACTTGGCTATCTTGATGGACAGAGCAACCCAAAAGCCAATCATTGTTGCCTCCTCCCAAGGTGGTATGGACATTGAAGGTGTTGCAGCTGAAAACCCAGACGCCATCAAGACCTTCCCAGTCGACTTGGACGCTGGTGTCACCGACGAATTGGCCACCTCCATCGCCAACGTCTTGGGCTACACCGACAAGGCCATCCCAGAGGCCGCCAAGACCATCCAAAACTTGTACAAGGTCTTCATTGAACGTGACTGTACCCAAGTAGAAATCAACCCATTGTCCGAAACCCCAGACAACAAGGTTTTGGCCATGGACGCCAAGTTGGGTTTCGACGACAACGCTTCTTTCCGTCAAAAGGAAGTTTTCTCCTGGAGAGACACCACCCAAGAAGACCCTCAAGAAGTCGAGGCTGCTGAGTACGGCTTGAACTTCATCAAGTTGGACGGTAACATCGCCAACATTGTCAACGGTGCCGGTTTGGCCATGGCCACCATGGACATCATCAAGTTGTACGGTGGTGAACCAGCCAACTTCTTGGACTGTGGTGGTACCGCCACCCCTCAAACTATCGAAAAGGCCTTCGAATTGATCTTGTCCGACAAGAAGGTCAACGGTATCTTGGTCAACATCTTTGGTGGTATCGTCAGATGTGACTACGTTGCCGAAGGTTTGATTGCTGCTACCAAGAACTTCAAGTTGGAAATCCCTGTTGTCGTCAGATTGCAAGGTACCAACGTCGAAAAGGCCAAGGAATTGATCAACAACTCTGGCTTGAAGTTGTTTGCTTTCGATGACTTGGACCCTGCTGCTGAAAAGATTGTTCAATTGTGTCCTCCATCTTAAGTGTTATACCACTAATAAAAAGGTAATTAGAGATTGAGATTCGCTGTATCTGTAGGACTCCCGAGAGGGAGAAGCTGTACCGTGTGTTATCCCCCGTGATATGGAAGAGTAGAGACTTTAAATGTCATCTAATAGTTTGTTCATATTTATGTTTTCACCTTCTCCTAATCTTTTGCGTGATTCCCAAAGACTTATCCTTCAAGCTCCTCCAAAAGCAATCAGAATCTGTAGTAAACGTAGTTTTCTGTTTGGAGAATCAAATATCTCTATGTTTCGTGCTCTAGCTTGAGTGTAAGTTGTGATACGCTTCGTGTGTGCCATGGTCTTTCTGCTTCAAAGGGCTCTCTGCCTCAACGAGCTGTCTGAGTCTTACCCATATTACCCCATCAAAATTCCTGAAAATTTGCAGTCTATGTAGTGACCTAATTCAAAAGAGCAAGAATACTAAGTTTCAAGTCAATCCGCTATAACTGAGTGTAAATTGGGCTAAGTGTACCGTCTTTCTACCTCAACTGCGATATTGAAATCTCCAGGCTCACTAGTAAAACTCCGCCAAAATCCAAGAAAATCCGAAAATCTGTAGCCTACGTAGTGCTCTGGTCTGGGAGAGTAGAGATTTGAACACCAACACCACGATTTGACTATAAAGTGTACGTTGTGCCATGTTGTGAGTACTCAGTGTTCTTTGCGATAGTGGATCTCCAAAGCTCGCCAGCGCACTTTTGCCTCTCGACCAAAAAACAAAAACCGCCACCAAACACCACCACAATCAACCAAGATGTTTTTAACCAGAAGTGAATACGATCGTGGTGTGAGCACATTCTCACCAGAAGGTAGATTATTCCAAGTTGAATACTCCTTAGAAGCAATCAAGTTAGGATCAACAGCCATTGGGATTTGCACCAGTGAAGGTGTTATCCTTGGGGTTGAAAAGAGAGTTACATCGACATTATTAGAACATTCATCCATTGAAAAGATCGTTGAGATTGACAAGCACGTTGGATGCGCCATGTCTGGGTTGACTGCAGACGCCAGAAGTATGATTGATCACGCCAGAGTTTCCTCCATAACACACAACTTTTACTACGACGAAGAGATCCTGGTGGAGTCCTTGACCCAAAGTGTGTGCGATTTGGCCTTAAGATTCGGTGAAGGTGCCGGCGGTGAAAAGAGATTGATGTCCAGACCGTTCGGTGTGGCATTGTTGATTGCTGGAATTGACAAAGATAAAGGTCCTCAATTATACCACGCTGAACCTTCAGGAACCTTCTACAGATACGACGCCAAGGCCATCGGCTCCGGTTCAGAAGGTGCCCAATCAGAATTACAAAACGAATATCACAAGTCTTTAACTTTGAAAGAAGCAGAATTGTTGGCTTTGAAGATCTTGAAACAGGTTATGGAAGAAAAGTTAGATTGCAAGAATGCCCAATTGGCTAGTGTTACCGAAGAAGGTGGTTTCCAAATTTACAATGACGAAAAGACTGATGAAATTATCAAGGCTTTGAACGAGCTGATTATTGAAGAGGATAGTTAGATAATAAAGCGTTTTAGGACTATTGTAGTGTGCGCTGGGAGCACAGAATCACAACTCTAAAGGTTTAACTACAAAGTTGTATCTATAATCTATTAAAGTACTAGTTACAGTACCTGCAGTAATAATACAATACACGTAAGCTACCCGCCCAAGCAGTTATCCATAACAATTTCCACCACTATAAAGCAACTCTTCCTCTATAGCCCTACTCTGGGAAACATGACTCCAAACTCTCACTTAATAGAAGAATTTGCTTGTTTTCAACCTCTCCAAATGCCTTCAAAGTCACTATGAACTCAGTCAACGAATCGCCGAATATCTCATAATGATCTTTCAAGGAAAGATTGAGGTTACTGAATCTATTTTCAATCAGCTCGGCATCCATTGACTTGTCCACAAACTTGTCTGGATAGTCACTAGCAAACTTCTCAAACAACTCGGCGTTGCAAAGCACCAACACCTTCTTCAATCTGTTCAAGTAGTTGTTGAACAGAATGATCATGTCAAACATGTTTTTAAGAACCTCCAACAAGTCTGGCTTGGTGATAAACGAGTCGTTGATAAGTGTATTCAAGAACTGGTTCATGTTCTGGATCAAGTTTTCTACTGTATGGGTGTCTCGACTCTGCTCGGAGCTAGAAGGTCTGAATTTCACCAGCAGCATTCTCTTTGCAAAGATGTTGTTGATGTTGTTGGAGTTGTACTTTGACGACTTGTTGGACTCATGCTGTATGTTGGAGCCCAATTCCTTTTCCTTCAAAAACTCTTCCATCTCCTTGAGCACACTCTTGAGCTTCGTATAGTTTTTGTCCACCACGTCAAAGTTCAAAAAGATCTGGAGTTCGTTCATGAAATCTCTCATTCTCTTGTGGAGAATTCTACACCTCAAGATCCACTTCTTGATGCGAGGCTCAAACGGGAACTTCCACACCACAGAGTGGTTTATGTCTTTCCAGGTGAGGTCGTTGAGCTTGTTGATGAACTTGACTATGAGTTGCAACTTGAACATCAACTCGTAGTGGTACGATAACTCACGGTTAATGATCAAGTTCAACGGAAATGGCAAGTCGATCGACAAGTCGATGCTCGCAATGGTGTATTCGTCAGAGTGGTTTTGGTCGTACTGTTTGTTGTGCTGCTGGTCTTGCAAGAACGCTTGTATGTTCATTTCGTTGATATCCACCGATTGAACGTTCATGATTTCATTGGCAACCTCGTAGAAGTTGGAGGACGTAATCAGAAACTTGGGCTCGAGAAGCGTCGGAAACTTGCAGCAGTCCGCAAACAGCTTCTTAATTCTCGACACTGAGATGGTGAACCTATTTCTTTTCAAGTCATTGAAACTCTTGTTTAAAAAGTTATCAATCTGGTACGAGTTATTGAATAAGAAAATCGACTGGAAATCCAGAATCAAGTTGACTAATCCAAACCCTTCAAATAGTAACTTCAAGAAAAGCTTATTGGCTCTCAAGTAAAAGTCGTTTATCTTTAGCTCTAAGTCTTGCGAGTTTATGCGAGTTATAGGTTTTATAATTTCGTTCAAAGTCTTGAAGTTGTGGGTGCCCGTGCACAACTTGAATATGTTCAAGTACTTGCCAGTGTTTAATATCTTTAGTCTCATTTCTTCCAGGTGGAATTGGTCAATCAACCCGTCGGAACGGATTATAAAGAGCTCGTTCCAGTAGTGTTCACTTTTTGAGTTGAAAAAGTCCAACAACGAGGTTGGAACCTTCTTCTCTCTAATAATGAACTCTTCAAACTGATCGTTGATTTCTCCGTTGATCAACCAGTTGTTCAACATCTCGATATACTGTTGACTTATCGACTCAAATAGGTTCACCAAGAACTCCAGAGAATGCGAGTCTCCCTTGTAATTGTTTATGCGTCTCTGGACTATTTGAAGAACTAAACCCCCCTTGCACACCTCGAAATTCTCGGTAATGTCTTGCTCTAAAGAGTAAGCCTGGCGTTGTTGTGATCTTCTTTCCATAGTGACATGGTGTATCTCTTGCACGATTTCGTATAAATGAACAATCTTATTGGATATCTCCTGTAATAGTATGTTCTCAAACACATTCAAGTTGAATCGAGTGTTGTACTTAAACTCGTTTTCGATGCTGAGGATGATTCGTTGGTACTGGTTAAGGAATTCCGAGATTTTGAAACACAAGTTTTGAATTACTGTCCCGTACTCCTTGTTGTCGTACAAATTGATGAACCCCAGTAACCCGCTGTAGTATTTCCCGTACCTGATGATTTTTTTGGTGATGCTCTTTAAACTTATATCCAAATGCTTTGCAATCTTGAAGTCGGGTCCATGTACATCTAGCTCTGACGGATTGTACTTTTCGCTATAGCGGATGTAACACCCCTCGTATCCTAGAAGGGAAAACAACAAGTCCTTAACGATAAGACCCTGTTGGATTTTGAGGTCGCTTATATCGCTCAATGGATACGGGCGAATTCGATTGGCTCGACGCACTGAGCTTATGCTGGACTGTGATAAATCGGGCGCATCAGTAAGAAGTACTTTATCTGGCCCAATGTGGTCGCTCCCGGTGGTGCTTGGGGCAAGACTGACGTATGAGGCAAACGAGTCCATGGTCGAGTTAGTACCGCGTTTGTTTTCTTTCGAGCGCGTAATTCTTCACACATTAGCGACACTGGAACCGTTGGGCACGTGAAAACGGTTCTGCTGCAACTGTCTTGACTATTCTCTAAAGGTAAAATAAAAAGAGGTACCTGCTAGGTATAGTGTGGGAGACTGTCTTGCATGCTGTATGATCGATGAGTTTTATGATGATATGTACTTGGTATCTGGTACAAACTAGAAGTTCTTCTTCTTCACCTGAACAAGGAAGCTATACTCAGACTAGTACAATCTCGATCACTCAAAAGTCAAGTATCCTAACACCGTAATTGGTGTAGCCAGCTGGTGGTTAAGAAAGAGGCTTGTACAGCACTTTGAACGTACTAGATTAATCCGTCAATAAGTGGATCAAGCTAATTAAGCTACAGGTGGCAAGAAGTCGATGCAACCGTATTAAGGTTCTCCACAGCACATATAGAACAAGGAAACTCTTGCTGTATTACAAATCAAGTCGAACCTACGCTACCCCATATGTCAGTTTGTACATCAATTATATCCGTGGATGCAAATATAATTGCGAAAAAGGCAAGTCAGTCCCCACTTCTGTGCTTCTTATCAATAGTTGCTCGATCACAAAGCCTCTCTATTAACGTGCATGTGAGCACTAAAAGCAAGATACAAAGCAAGGTGCTTATACCTGAGACGGGGGCGAGCTACTTTTGAGTTCCCCATAGTTCTTTTCGGTTGCAGCCTCTGAACACAAAAGCTTGCCTCAGCAATCCCGCTAAAGCCCGCACCAACAACAAGCTTACAGAATTTTCGGACCTGGGTACTGCCAAGGCATCCGGAGCTATTTTCCGCTTAGGAGCTCTATTGTTTCCGCCCGAATCGACAGAATCTAAGGTACGTATTTGGAGCACTGAAATTCGAGAATGTTCCAGTTGTTGAAGGACCCTCAAAGAGGAAAATCGCCGTTTCACATGGACTTTTGACAGGCGTCGATTCAGTAGAGGACTCAACTCGTAGGTCAAACTATAAAACAGATAAGAAACGTCCATCAAAATAAGAGAGTACAACGTAAACAGTAACATGGCAAAGCAAAAGACAGTATTAGTGACCGGGGCCTCGTCCGGAATAGGATATTCGGTTGCAAAAGAATTCGGAAAGAAAGGCTACAAGGTGTACGCCTGTGCCAGAAGGTTGGAACCAATGGAACCCCTCAAAGAATATGGAGTGGTACCTTTCAGAATGGATGTCTCCTCAATCGAAAGCATCAAGGAAGGACGTAAGTTCATTATTGAGCAAAACGGCGGAGAAGAGACGTTGGACATCTTGTTCAACAATGCAGGTATTCCATGCGTCATGCCCGTCGTCGATTTAACTGATGAGGATATAGACAGGATCTTTGCAATTAACGTGACCGGACCAATGCGCTTGACGCGTGAGTTTTCCAGTATGGTTATCAACGCAAAGGGTACGATTGGGTTCACGGGCTCGATTCTTGGCCAAGTTCCGTTCCCTTGGTACGGTGCCTACTCCACAACCAAGGCCGCTATCAAGCAGTATGCACAGGTCCTCAGAACTGAAATGAAGCCATTTGATGTCAAGGTAATCCATTTTTCGACTGGTGGTGTCAGTACAGGCATTGGTGAAGCCTTAGTCAATACGTTGCCCAAGGACTCCATCTACGCTCTGCCTGAAATGGACATCTCATATAGCGAGCCAAGGAAAAAGAACTCGGGTGGCAGTACCATGCCCTCGGACACATATGCACGAAAGGTCGTCAAGGACTTTGAAAACACCAGGCTCTGCAGCTTTGACTATTTTAGAGGTTCCATGTCGACTACGGCCGTTACGCTTTACGAGTACCTCCCTCTCTTCATTTTTGACTACATCTCTTTGACAGTGTACAAGGTGTATCCAGTCATTAAGGCAATGAAGAAAAAGTATGCCGATGCAAAGAGCAATTAGTTCGCTTACAGTCTTAATATCATTGAATAACGAATCATTTTGTACTCTTACGTATCCTAGAAGATACTTTCTCTGCGGCTGCAAAAATAACCTGTTGTGTGGCTGCAAAAATAACTTGTGGTGTGGGTGCAAACTACATTACCCATTCTTCGTCACTTAATCCCATTTCCTCTAAGTCTTCAAGTACTGCTTCAGCTTCCTGTTGCACCTTCGTTAATCCAGAAACATCCTCCAAGTACTTTGGATCCTTGAGGCATGCCACAACGAAATCCCAGCCATCGTTTTTGAATCTCTCAATTACTCCATCCGAGCAGGCAGAACAGTGTTCATAGTTGCGAACAAAGAACTTGTGCTGCTGAAAGTTATTCAAAAAGCCTCTAATCTGGTGTGGAACTTCGCCAAACTTGGTGCTATCTTCCTGTCCAGCAAGTGCTTGCTTGGGATGTTGCAAAATGCTCACAAACAATTCCACAGCCAAAGAAGACGCCATCAAGGCACCTCCCGGCCTGGTCACAGTACACATTTGGTCCAAGGACCTATCCGACAAGCTGTCTGTGGGGGCCACAACATCGTTACAGTAGTAGCATCCGGGACGTTCTCCTCTTCCCACCCCGTGCCTCATGACGAGGTAGCTATCAAAACCAAGAGCAGCGTTGATTACAATCTTGTTTTTGGCAGCACCAAGCACAGTAGGAAGCCATCTAGACTCTCTTGAGTCCATTAATAAGAACACAACATCGTGCTCGTCATACAATTTGCTGAGGAGTTCGAAGTTGGCTTTGTCCTTTTCTTCGCTGGTGAGTACGTGCCCAACCATTGGAATCTCGAAATTGTAGCCCTGCGAATCAACACCGGGATATACTTCTTGTAAAGCTTCTGCAGCCCTCGTGGCCTTGTAAGCTCCGTGACCTCCATCGCTGAAACAGTCCTTAAAGTTGTACAATGGCTGTCTCACTGGATTGGAGTACGACACACGGCCATTGTCGACGAAAGTTATCTTTTGTACGCCCCACCCCATCAAGCTTCTAGCAACATAACTACCAAGAGTACCGGCTCCTAGTAACAATGTTCTTTTGTTCTGGATGATATCAAGATTAAGTTCAGGCATAATTCTCCACTTCATGAGCTTCAAATTGAGATCAACAGCTTGAGAGGCCAATTGATTGGGGTTGATGAGAGTTCCTAAGTCTGCCAACTTCGGAGCAAGTTTGCCTTGTCTAGTTTTCTCCCAACCAAGCACAGTTAAGGGGTTCTTCTCAAGAGACTTTTCAATCTGCAATTGCAACTGGAATGAATGGTCTCCTTTGAACACAATTATGTTGGCACTGGCAAGTCCACGGTGTGCTAAGTAGTACAAGTAGTTTCTCAACAGAGCAGATACGTCAGGACTGAGACTCGTGTCGTAAAATGCAAAGGTGTCGCCCAATTCCTGGTCCAACTTACTAACTTCTCCGTCATGGTACTTTACGAATTCACCAATATAGTCGGTGGGGACAGGCCCATTGAATTCAGTTTTAGATTTCACAACCCATGGAGAGTACAAACTTGGATATGCTACCCAGTAATAAAACTTGTACTTTTTTAAATCAGAAAAGCTTAGGATGTAGAATTCGTTAAGCCTGTCTATCCTGTCACTCTTAACATGGTCTAACACGGAATTTCCCCATTCCTTCAACAAGTCATTCTTATTTATGGACTTAAACTCTTCAATTGTGTTGACATTGCGGAGATGGCCGTTCACAACATCATTTTGTTCGTTAATGGTTTGTTCTGTGGCAAAACTCTGGAAGTCAAGGTTCAACGTGGGCTCTGTATTGAACTTGTTTAGCTTGAGCGGATGGGCCCTGAACGCCGTAATTGGCCGAGCGCTGTCATCAAGCTTGAATTCGTTAAGCTTGAGTTCCGAAAGCTTGGTGAAAAACGACGATTCAACAAACGATTGGTGGGGTGTATACTTTATGGATGACATGGATTTGTAAATGATTTACGGAACGCGCGAACTGATAGTGTTTTTGTGATGTGTGGC
Source organism: Kodamaea jinghongensis (assembly GCA_030556895.1). Classification (NCBI taxonomy): domain Eukaryota; kingdom Fungi; phylum Ascomycota; class Pichiomycetes; order Serinales; family Debaryomycetaceae; genus Kodamaea; species Kodamaea jinghongensis. Next base: position 48,566 of record JAKTUX010000024.1, on the reverse strand, counting down.
GATAACTGCGATAAGACAAGCCCTACAATGGAATGTATGGTGTCTGAATGCTTGGAAGTGATCTTTCCACTTATTGTGCTAGAGTGAGAACCAAATCAGCGTCTTATTCTGCTTCGTCTACTTGCGTAATTGGTCAGCCTGATGTTCCTTGTTTCTCGAACGTTCTTCGCCACCAAGTTTTGCATGTAAATCCACTAAACAGCAGATGATGATGGTTTGGGCATAGACAATTACCAAGAAACAGACGTTCGGGCACACACAAAGGATCTGAGGGACACGAATTCCATTCCAGTGGGTCTACGTCGTTGGACCATTTGAAGCACGTGACGGCTCCTCTCCGGCAGCACTTTCCCTGCTAGCGTGTGGTCTAGTTGTAAGATTCTCACAAGGGTGGCCTTAGCATGCAAAGTCCATGAGTTCAATTCCCAGCATGCGCCATTTTTTTATCTGGTGACTTTGGCTGCAATTCCTACTTTACGACAAACAAACATTACCCATATATTTTGATTACCTATTAATTATTATCCTAAAAGCCATGATGTTAACCAGCAAGATTAAGTTTGTTTTTGCCCCATTGAGCCGATTCCAATGCAGAGATATTTGAGGCGTACATCTCGTCCACTTCTTCCAACGACAAACTCTTGGTTTCGTGGAGGTAGAAAAAGACGTAAAAGATCGAGATCAAGACTGCACCCACAAAGACAAAGCCATAAAAGAAGTGTATCTTGGACGTAATGAACGGGGTGCAGAAAGCAATGAGAAAGTTCATGGTGTACGAGGAGGCGGAAGCAACAGACATGGCCTTTGATCTGATACGAATAGGGTATGACTCCGAGACGATGCAAAACACACCTCCAGCCCAGGTGGTTGCAAATGAAAAAACATAAATGCACATGACAACAACCATTCCAATTGCCGAAGGTCTTCTAGTCTTGGTGTAAGTTCCATCCTCGTACAAAGAAAAGGAACCAATGCAGGTGAAGACGATGAGACAAACCAACATGGCAATAGAGCCAGCCAATAAGCAGTTTCTCCTACCATACTTGTCGATAGCATAAATACCATAAAAGGTTGAACCAAAGTTGACTGCGCCTAGAGCAATAGAGGTTGCAAAAGGGTTGGACATCCCCGCAGCCAAAAAGATGGTGGTGCCGTAGTAAAAGAAGTAGTTAACACCAGTCAATTGCTGCAAACCTTGAAGAGCAACACCATTGAAGACTCTTCTCAAGATGGCCGGTTTGCCGGTGATAAGCTCCATCCAGGACGCAGAACCACAAAGAGCTTCCTTCTCAATACCAGCTTGAATGGAATCAAACTCCAATAGTACAGTCGGGTCGTCAACCGTGGTCTTGTTTGACTTTGCAATGGACTTCATAGCCGCCTCAAACTTGCGTTTGGACACCAAGAATCTAGGCGATTCCGGCATCACTAGCATGGCCAACACCAAGATTGCAGCCCAGATAAAGCAAACACCCATAGGAAGTCTCCACTGAAGGGAGCCACTGGCCATCAGCGTCCCAAAGCAAATCACATACCCAATAAAGATCCCAAAGGTAACAAACAACTGAAAGCAGCACACCAACGCACCTCTGAAAGCCTTTGGTGCAGTTTCTCCGATAAACATTGGGCAGAGAACAGCCAAGGTCCCAACAGCCAAACCGGTGATGATTCTTCCAAGGAAAATCTGCCACCACTTGGTGGTAGAGGAAATCTGAATCAACATCCCAACGACATACACACCCATGGCGCACATAATGCCGCTCCTTCTGCCTAAGGTGTCCCCCAACTTTGAAAGACCAATACCTCCGACAGCACACCCAATATTGAAAATACTAACAATCAACCCGGTACGGATATCCGACAAGAAATAAGTGCCGTCAGGCTTGACTTCCCCGAAACGACGAATAAAGTCCTTCATGTTGACAAACCCTGAAATGGTTCCAGTATCAAAACCAAAAACAAACCCTCCAAAGGCTACTAATAGACAGAAAAATGCAATCAACCAGTTTGTCTTGGCTGCCGAATCGTTTTTTTCGCAGTCGCTGGCAGCTACTAGGTCTTCGCCCAGCAAGTGGTCGACATTGTTGTTGATGGAGCTTTTGGATGGGCTGAACATTGTATTGAACGATGTGAAGATCAAAAAATCCGGAGAAATATCGCTGCTTTATATGTGGGGTACAGCATAATGAAAATAAGAGGCATCGAAGAGGCAGGCGTCTACCCCGGACTTATGGCATATTTGCAGCACAAGCAGATCACACACTAGTGGTATGCCTTCTACTTTCGGATGTGCAGGATGCTCAATTGCAAACGGATACGAGCCCACAAACGATCAGACTAACCTGGGGTCCATGCATATCGCAACGGAGATGGTGGCTTGTGCCTGTCTAGCTGCTACTCCAGCCAGTGTGCTGAAATTTTGTGCATGCCGTGGCCATCAGGAACATGTTTTCTTTGGGCCTGCCATTTTCGGATGTTTTGCCGGGGTAATGCTCGGGGAGGAGTTTTTAAAGTGGAAGGTCGTTCATGAAACGACGCCTCCACAAGTTTTAATCAGATTTGGAAAGAGCAGCGATGATCTGTGATCAAGATCTGTGACCACGATCGGGACAATATCTGTATGCTGCAGTAGTCAGTGGAGTGGTCACAGACCCAACACTCGAAGAACCCACTGTTACAGCATAGCATATTACGAAATTCGGTCGCGCTGCAGTCTGCTGCATGCCAAGAACCAAACAGTAAGGAACGGGAGGTGCAACGTCAAACCTTTACAATAAGAAGCCAACAATAACCAACGCTAAGAGACGATTCTTCTATGGTGTAGATACTTAGCAAAAACTTCTATCATGTACAGATGTACACTAATCTAATTACTCGTCTACAGTACATAGTACAGATGTACACTAATCTAATTACTCGTCTACAGTACATAGTAAAGATGTTTTGCACTAATCAACAAACTCCTTTTCCATAAGAATACACTACACTATTCAAAATATCCTTCTGCCCTTCTTCTATAGTCCTACACCTATCAAATTATTCTTTTATGGTAATATACAGATGCACTAAACCCAAACCAAAGTGAGAACCAGTAGGAAGACCTACTCCATAGGATGATCATCCAAATTCATGTCGTCTAACTCATCCAATAACTCGTCAATACCAATTTCAGGAGCATCGTCCTCCTCTACTTCCTCTTCAATGTCGGCTTGAGCATAAGTTGGAGCACCTTCGTGCTTATACAAGTTGATGGTTTGTCTCAATTCTTCGTCTTCTTCCAATTCTTGCAAGAACAATTCGTAGTCCTTTTCTGCTCTCTCTTGTTCTTGTCTAGCTTGTCTGGAGTCGTCGTTGGCAATGATGTCGTTGTGTTCTCTGGCCATTCTCTTCAACTTCCATTGTCTGTTCTTGGACTTTCTGGTCTTTCTTTGATAATGCTTCTTCACCAAGATGACTTCTGGGGTGTTGTCTGTGTCTAAAGTGTCCCACAAGTCCGAGTTCAAGTTGGTGTTTGCCATGTAGTAACCCATGACGGAGTCACCAGGGTGCAAGAGTGCACCCAAGTGGGTTCTAACGTAGAAAGTCTGGTCGTTGACACCCATGTCGACTGCACGGCACACTTCAACGTCTGCCAAGACCCACCTGCCCTTCATGTCTCCGGTTGGTTCCACGTCCAAAACGATAAACTCAGACAACTGAGTGACGTCCAACAAGGATGGGAAAGGAGTTCTCCAGTACATTGGAGCAGCCAAATCGGCTATTTGCAAGGTGTTGAAGTCAATGAACTGGACCATGTTCGAAATCTTGGAACACAAGACCAATCTCGAGATGTTCCCCATGGACTGGGCCAATTTCTTTGGCAAAACAACAAGATCATCACGACAGATGGGCGAGAGCTCAACAGAATAGGAAAACTTGAAGATGGAGTTACCAGATTGGGTGTCGACACTGATCAACTCTTCGGACTTCTTGGCCTTGATAGGAACAACGGCATTCAAAAAGTCAATCATCTTGACGGCATGGTTCTTCTGCGAGTAGTAGAAATCCAACCCGGACTTGGCTTCCTTGATAGAAATGGTATCCACATGAGCATTGTGCTTCAAGATCAACTGTTCCAAGTACAAGAAGGTTCTCTTGTGGGCCACCTTTTGTCTGATTTGAACAGCAGCCTTCCATGTGTTAGTGGTGAACGACTTGGCACAGTCCGGACATTGCATGGCAATCACGGTGTATTCGACTTCAAAGGTCTGCTGGATAATGGCATTGCCCATGGCTTCACCTTGAACGGAAATCTTGATTCTGATACGACGAGAGTGCGGTTCCGTCCAGATAAACGAAGCGTCCACCAATCTGACCTTGTTCAACCCTTTCAATCTTCTCAAACATAATGCTAGTAACTCTCTGGATTCTAAATCGGCCTTAATCCATTGCTGAGGAGGCTGCAAGAAACGCTCACAGTTTCTACAGAAGGAGACGTTTGCTTCTCTAGGAATCCCTTCGGTGATGTCGACGTGCATCTTGATACAGTCGTAACATTCCACCAACCCAGTCGACCCGTCAATGGGGACACCACAGGAATGACATAAGATAGTCCCTCCAACTTGCTGCTGGTTTAATTGTGTGTAGTTGGACATGATGATTAGAAATTTTCTCATCTCAAGAGATGACTTATACACTATATGGATCACGTGACTTGCCCCCATTACTAATGGACTGCCGACAGAGATGGCGGCTGCCACTTAGAGAGTGGTAGAGTGTCAGAGATGAGTCAAGGGGCATTGTAGCTTGTGGGACAGCTAGTTTTCTTGCAGAAAGAAGCGGTGGGTCTGTGACTACAAGTGACATTTGTGTGGATCCTGCAAGGCGTACAAAGGTATCAACACCCAATGGCTATCAAGGATCTGAAAATCCCAGAGACAGGTGTAATGCACCGTAAAGACTACACTACCCCTGTTTTACTGTTTGTTTTATGTTGTCTCCACATAGTGCCCAAATCTGGGGGAGCACAGATCAATGCGGGAGATAAAGGGCCACAATGACAAACACTCAGCCCTCAGATCAACAAAGTACCCACCAGAGTAGTCTTCCACCTAAATACCGCCTAGTCCAACATTAGCCATATATCTAAATCAATGCCCTATTGTGTGTACCTCTTCTTGAGCAGCTGTTGTACGTATTGCTTAACATTCGCGACTTGAAATGTTTTTGCGAACATACATTATCAACAACAATGGTCGACAGAAAGAGAGCCATCAAAGTAGAAGATGACGAGGATGATGACGATAACGTTCCTCTCATCAAGAAGATGAAGGTTGAGCCTGAAAGCAAGCCACAAAGTGAAGACTCGGAAGATGAATCGGACGAAGAAGACGTGGATGATGAATACGAGGAAGACGCCAAAGAATCAAATGGAAACACCAAGGACGAAGTAAAAGAAGAAGATGAGCAAGCGGACGGCGACGAGGAGGACGAGGATGAGGCCGAAGAAGAAAGAAAGAGAACCACCACATTTGAATTCGATGGCATTCCTTACTCGTTCAAGGAAAGACCGTCTGTGATTGAAGAACGTGAAAGCAAGATTGAGTTCAGAGTGGTCAACAACGATAACAGCAAGGAAAACGTCATGGTGTTGACGGGACTTAAGAACATTTTCCAAAAGCAATTACCTGAAATGCCTCGTGAGTATATTGCTAGATTAGTGTACGATCGTTCGCACGTCTCGATGGCTGTGGTACGAAAGCCTTTGACAGTAGTTGGTGGTATCACCATCAGACCATTCACAAGCCGTGGGTTTGCCGAAATTGTCTTCTGTGCCATTTCTTCCACGGAGCAGGTCAAAGGGTACGGTGCCCACTTGATGAATCACTTGAAAGACTATGTCAGGGCCACTTCTCCAGTCAAGTACTTCTTGACATATGCAGATAATTATGCCATTGGGTACTTTAAGAAGCAGGGTTTCACAAAGGATATCACGTTGGACAAGGCCGTGTGGATGGGGTACATCAAGGATTATGAAGGTGGTACGCTCATGCAGTGCACCATGCTACCATCGAAACTCAGGTACTTGGACCTGCAGAAGATTTTATTGCTTCAAAAAGCAGCCATCGAAAAGAAGATTCGATTCAGATCCCAATCGCATGTTGTCAGACCTGGTCTTCAGATATTCAAAAATAAGGACAATTTGGTGTTGGACCCAGAAGACATCCCTGGGTTGAAGGAGGCTGGGTGGCTGGAGGAAATGGACAAGTTGGCCCAGAAGCCAAAGAGAGGTCCTCACTACAACTTCATGGTCGGCTTGTTTACTGAATTAACCAACCACCCTTCTGCCTGGCCATTCGCTGTTCCTGTTAACAAAGACGAAGTACTAGATTACTATGAAGTAATCAAGGAACCTATGGACTTGTCTACTATGGAGCTGAAGCTCGAAAACAACAAATACGAACTGTTTGATCAATTTTTGTATGACGCCAGGTTGATTTTCAACAACTGTCGTGCTTACAACAGCGAGCATACTACTTACTACAAGAACGCCAACAAGTTGGAGAAGTTCTACAACAGTAAAATCAAAGAAAATGCTGAGTACGCTCACTATTTGGAGAATTAGACGACTTTGGAGACTATTTGTGGTCCCTCAAAGCATCCACTACTTTGGAGCTATTCAAGGAATCTACTTGGCAGCCAATTTGGTGTTCATTGGTGCCTCCGATGCAACCTCTACTGTGAGATATCGTTGCACTTGCTGCATACATCACCAACACGACTTCGAGGTTTACTTTTCCAGCAAGTCACACTAATATTGATACACTTAATCCCCCAAATGACACACTAGAGATACATTCAAGAGAGTTGATTACCAGTTAATCATCCTATGACTCCCTGAGCAGACAGGTCAAGATTCATAAGGTTCCGGCCGAAACGCAATTTGCAACTGAAAGAGACACATGCACGTCAAGGTGACTGCAGAAAAATAAGTAGAACACTAAATGTAACTATTAATCAAGTTCCAAGTGCTAGGAACTTGCAATATATATACTATAAGGTAGCTTATTGTATCAAAAGGCTTGAAAGCAATGCTAGGGAAGATGCTCTAATCGCAGAGAAAGACGCTCGCTTACAAATCTCTCGCTCGCCAAAATTCAAATCTATTCATTCACTAGTTTGACATGACAGCAACCGTCTACGTTTCCGACGTGGCCAACTCTGTGGCCAAGTACATCATCCAGCACCAAGACCAAGCTATTGCAGCTACTGGAAGTTTTGAGATTGCACTTTCAGGGGGCTCCCTTGGAAAGGTTCTCAAGAAGGCACTTATTGACAACTCCGAAGCAGCACCAAAGGTTCAGTGGTCCAAGTGGCAGGTTTACTTTAGTGATGAAAGATTGGTTCCTTTGGCACACGAGGACTCTAACTATGGACTTTTCAACTCGTTGGTCCTTGCCAACCTCCCGGAAGGAACCACAAAGCCCCAAGTTCACACTATCAAGGAATCCTTATTGACAGGTAAGGATGGGCAAGTTGAGGGATCTGACATTTCCAAGGATGAAGAGATTGCCAAGGAATACGAATCGGTCTTGCCTAGCAAGATCGACGTGATTTTGTTGGGATGTGGGCCAGACGGACACACTTGCTCCCTCTTCCCAGGACACCCACTTTTGAAGGAAAGAAACAAGAGAATTGCTTATATCAAGGACTCGCCAAAACCTCCACCAAGAAGAATCACTTTTACTTTCCCAGTTCTCGAAAACGCAGGTGCAATTGCCTTTGTAGCCGAGGGTGCCGGGAAAGCACCCACCTTGAAGGAAATTTTCAACGACCCATCGACCCAATTGCCATCCAAATTGGTCAATGACCTTCCATCTGTCAAGGTTTCGTGGTTTGTTGATGACGCCGCAGTAAATGGAGTGGATATTATCCAGTCAAAGTACTAATTGTCCATACTATATCAAAAACGTATATATTTAGAAGTGCTGTAGCATAGGGAGTCGCACCGAAATTTAAAGAATGGGTATGTTTAATTTACCAAACAACGGTCGTTCTAAGCGTATATACTAATGAAAACTGGATTAGGAGTGGCATTATGGCTTAGTCCAAAGAAGAATACCGAGCTCTATGATAAGTTGACAACTTTGATGAGTTCGTTGAATACTTTGTTCCCAGGACAGGCACCCACATTTGAACCTCACATAACCATTACGACAAACATAGATATTGACTTGGACGACAAAGAGAGGACCCGAGACGATGTCGACCGGATTCTCTCTGCCAGCGCCATAGCCATTTCCTCGTTGCCCAAGAACCACAACGACCTAGTTACTTTGAGGAAGATAGGCAGCCAACGCAACTTCTTTAAGAAGTTGTACTTTGAAGCAGATAGAGACCCCAACTTGGTGTCCTTTGCCAGAATCATCAGAGAGTTGTTTGTCATCGTGCCCCAGGACATTGATGCAGAAAACAGAAAGAGAAACCCCCAAATGTACGACCACCATGGCAAGAAGAGAAAGGGGGGAGTGATCAACTTCGATACCAACCAGATTAAGGAGGCGGCCTCCGTAAAGGCTGCAGAATGGTCGGTCAATGACTTCAGCCCACATCTATCCTTGGTCTACAGCGACATTTACCCCATTGACAACGCATTGTGGCGCACAATTAAGACGAGAATCCAGGACTACATGAATTTGGATGAGTTCTCCAGTTTTGGCTGGGACGGAGGGGTCTTGAAGTTGGTTTTGTGTGAAGGCGACGTCAATGAGTGGGTCACATTGGGAAGTGTCGACATCCATTAAGAAAAACATAAAGGCAGTTGTAAGATACGTGCAATGTGCTGAATAACTGGTAAGGTGGCGAGTCAGGCGTTAGTCAAAGTACTTTTTTTTTTTGCAGCTTTCTCAATTGAGCAGCATCCACTCGAGCAGTAGCTCCTTTGAAGTGTTTGTAATGCTGTCAATGCAGTGTGTTTTTGAACCAGCCAATGAAGCTCTTCATTACTATGAATTGAAAATCGAGTTAGCTGTGCAGATATCTTGTATTATTCCCAACTCATCCAACCCAACCCAGATTGCATTTTATTAACCTATTTATCTATAATCAGGATGAAGGATGCCATCAGTTTCAACCAGAAAGGTGCTATCCACAACATGAAGGATGATATCAGAAGATATCCAAGAAGATATCCAATAAGAAGATATCCAATGAGAAGATATCCAATAAGATATCCAATAAGAAGGATTCTACAACTTCCACACCTTCCAATTCAACCACAACCAGAACAATCCATAACATCCAAATGATATAGTAATATTAAGAATCACCCATAAGTCAGGGTACTTTGTAGGGGCATCGAAGGAGTAGTCGACGACATGGAACGCCAACATGGCGATGTAACTGCCTGCTTTGATCAAGAGCCAGACCCAGTTGTTGGAAGAAACAACCAATCTCCAGCCAATTAACCAGTTGATCAAAAGATTGGCAACAAAGTATTGGAGTACTAAGTCGTCTTTCTTCAACAATGGATACAAGCTGAAGCTTCCCACGTTGTTGATCCATTGAATAATATCTATCAACTCGGGTTCAATCAACAAGAGCAACAGCGCTGGCAACAAGGGGATCAAAATGGACTTCTCATGTACCTGGAAGGAAAACAAAAAGAAAGAGAGAGAATTGACTGCAAATCCAAGGAGCATCCCTGGGATTTTCTTATCGCCCTTCATTTTGAAGAAAAGCAAAACGTTTGGCACAATGATGGAGAGCACTGTGGTAGCCAAGGCCAATTTGGGTAACTCTGACGCATCCAAGATTTCTCTGTACTTGACAAACACATTGGTGGTACACCAAAAGTTTCCCACCTTGTCTTCGAACAAGCCTCTTTGGAAGGGAAAGACACGAATGACGATTTGAAGCAAGTTGGCTGGATCAAACAAAAATGGAATGAGTATGACAAACTGCGTGGTCAACACAGTCAAGCCCACGGTGATCAAGTGGCCAAAACTCTTGAGCTGACTGAGAATGTAGACAAAGATGAAGGTGGAATAGTACAATCCCATTTGCTTGAAGTTGATGCAGCACATGAACCAGATACTAGCAAAAACTAATGAATCCTTGATCAACTCTATTACCGAGTAGACAAAGAACCCCATCATGACGGAATTAAACTGAAAATGGCCGTGGTCTATCAAAATCAAATGCGCTTGGTTGAGAATAATCAAGGACACAATGATCTGATCAATCCGTCCCGAGTTGAACCTCTTGCCCAAGATGGACGATATCGTGAGAACTGACGGTATGTACAATGCAAGCTCACTCAACAAGGAAGTAATTCTCATGAAGAACTTGATGCCTTCATCTTCCATGCCTCTCAGATCATTCAATGCAAACCAGCTTGGGTTGATGAACGACCCGATTTTCCCACATACGTACAGATGAAATGCCGTCAATGGAGGGTAGTCGAGCCCCCAGTATTGCAAGTCAAAAAAGTACCATTCATTCACTGGAAGGTGGATGGTCAACTCCATCCAGTGTCTCTGGGCTTCAAAGTCCCCGTGCATTGGAGGCGTTCCCCTTCCCAGAAACCCCCCAAGCCCAATGGCACTACGGAGGATAACTGCTGTGAGAATTAGGACATACCTGGCTGCCCACTGATCCGGAGCTTTTTGGAAAAACGAGAGCAATTGGTATACTGGCGAGTGCTGGAAAATACTAGCATCGTTCGTCTCCTTGGCCTCCACAACCACGGCCTCAATCTTCTTGCCTTTGCTCTTGCGTTTAGATTTGCCCATGTTGTCGATTAAATTCGATACGTTTTATAAACTTTGTGCGACAAAGTGAAAAAGTTGGCACAACATTCGGTGTCGACGACAATTCTTCTGCTCTATCAGTAATACACAATAAATGGATAAGCTCGCAAGCTGTATAGTCCGTTGATTCTTTGGAGGCTCAAATAATGCTATACTGAATAAAGCTGCCGGAGCTGCTTAGCACCTCGACTTGTGAAACCATCAGCAACAGTTATTTGGAGAGTAGAACCAATTTTCGATTTCTGACTAGCAAAAACATACTGGCATTATAAACGGCCCCTTGAGACCTGTTGAATTGTTTGCACAGTACCTAGTGATAGCAATGGATTTGCCGGATTGGTTGCAACTTCGCAGCTGCGAAAAGTGTACTGCTCGCAGTTAATACCATTAGCAACGTCACCTCTAAATATTAAAAATATCTACTGTTTCTTTGCTTCTAAGACCTTGTGAGACTTTACACTGGTTTGTGAGTGTAATAATCTGGTATTGATTGTTGTTTTGAGTATTGGTGTGTTCACAAATACCTGCTGCCTTGAAATGATTTTGGAGCTGCGTAGCAGTTCCACGCATTAGTTGCCATTACTACTGAAATTCCAAGATTCAAACAACAATTCATTCAGAGTTCTAGCAGAAGTAATCAAATGTATTGAAAGCACTTCAAAAAGAAAACAGACCGCAAAAACATCATCGGAAAGCTTCACTAGCTCAGTTGGCAGAGCGTCAGTCTCATAGCTTCTTGTTGTGCTATCTGAAGGTCGACAGTTCGAACCTGCCGTGGAGCATTCCTTTTTTTTTGCAGCGCACCAGCCACTTATCAGTCCGAAACTTTGAACACAAAAATAGTCCATTCACGGAGTAATTTAGGTGTAATTGATAGCTATGAGTACTTCACTTCTGTAATGAGCCGTAACATCCTTTCGCTTGCTTACAAGAAAGCAACTTTATTTTAACGGCTTGTTGACCTAGCTCAAAAGCTTGCGTTTAATGTAATGTCACTCTTACAGAAACAATACCCAGTATTCGGATATTTGCTATTTATCTTCCAACTACAAGTTTAGTAAACTTTTAACCAACTGAATTGGGTCAAATCACCTGTTGAGGTATCAATGAAGGCAACATTGGCGTAGGTTTGGGTACCTTTCTTCTAAGTGAGGAAAATCTCTTTCACCAAGGTACAAAGTCTTCCCTTTTAAACTTTCACATAATTTAATCACCTCTTCATCATTTCTCCCTTGATCATCAATCAAGACAAACAGTTGAAATAGTTCTCCAAACTGGATATCTTTTATAGAGGTGATGCAATTTTCGCTTAAGTTAATAATCAATAACAGTGCTGGTAGAATTAGTTCATTATCAGCTATGAACTCATCCAAGTTGTTATAACTTAAATCCAAACATTCAAGTTTTGACAATTTCGAAATATCTCCTTCAAGCAGTGTAATCTTACATCCGCCTAATACCAAGTGCTTAACGCTACCAGGGAAAATGGACCAGTCAAGTATGGGGATGTTTAAACACAAGGTAATCCTTTCCAACTTAATGCAGCCTTTCAAAGAGATGTTCGATTTCAACAGATACAGAGACAAAAAGAAGCTGAAATCTTTTAAGTTTGGTAATTCCAAGTTCAAATCTTCAATTTCTTCGATCTGGGTCACGTCATTCAGGTTGTTATCGTCTTTAAGAGGGGATAAGCTTAGCCTCTCAATAGTCTTGGGAACCTTAGACAAAACCTTAATTGGATCTTTACACGGCCCATTAAAAATTCGGATATTTCCTGGAAGTGCTCCCTCAAACATTCCTCCAATAGAATTCAATATCGTTAAACCACTAGGTCCTTGGAAGCTACCTTTAACCTCAGCGACATACACTTCACCCAAGTTTTTGAGTTGAGAACAATCGAAATGTGACCATTTGACATCCTGTAATGTAAGAAATCGCAAGCTGGTGGGCAACTCACGCAATTCTGTCTCATCACAAAATGCGTTACCCACACTTTTGAAAGTTTCTAAATTTTGTAACATTTTCAAGTTCGTTTGCTTTAAACTTGTCATATTGTTCTTTTCCAATACCAAGGACCTGAGTTTAGATGGTAATGTCAACTTCTCATTCCCAATATCGATATCCTTTAATTCTAAAGTTCGGAGCGAGTCGGGGAAGTCTAGCGATACTTGGAGTTCCTCAATTCATTGATAAGTTCGTAACCACCAAGTTTAAGTGCTTGTAGTGTAGAGGGGTATCTCGAAACTTTAAAAGTAGCACATACCCCCACATCTAGAGATATCAATTCCGGTGGCGGTTTTAAATCTAAATGTGATTCAAACTGACGTGTGAAAGCTAAATGACGCAATGAAGGAATGTCAAAATTGTCTACGCATTTCTTGCACCTCTCAATCATTAAAGATTTCAAGTTCGGTAAATGTAGTCCCTTTCCATCAACGAGATTGTCTGAACTTTTAACTGTCGCCTTTTGAATTGTATCAGGAAGAAAGCAGTTAAAGCTGCTTGCGTCCTTGAAAGCTATCGAAATTCTCTTGAGTTTCATCATACTCATGTCTAGCTTTAAAGTACCTGCCATGCATACGTCAAGTGTTCTCAATGACGGATGCATAAATGTAAAATCACAATCGGCATTTAACTGACCTAGCTCAAGGCTAACCAATTGTTCAGGTAGTCTACTCAAATCGTTCAGTTCAATGGCCTTCGTGATCGTTAATTTTCTTATCAGTGGAACATTACATGCTGGTACGACTGATAACAGAGCTTCACTCTCAAGGAATACTTGTTCAACTGAATCTGGCAACTTGAAATTATCCGTAGGATCATAGACCCTCATTAGCTTGAAATGGTGCGCAGGATTGTAGTCAGAAGTGTTGGTGATGTTTCTAATTATTAGTTTCGCTTTCAGGAGAACTTCAGGAATACGCTTTTGTATTAAGAAGTACTCATGCATGGTGAATGAGATGGTATTAGGTGCATACATGGCCTTACTGTGTAGAAAAGCATCCAAGGAGTCAAAGTCAACATTTCTGTCTTCATTATCTTTTGTACAAGAATAGAAATTGGGCATGGGGTCTTTATACAACTACCCCAGAGCATCAAGTGGGTAAATATCGTGACCTCTTATAGTAATGGTACTGTAGTAGAGGCTGAAGGCTGCCTCACCGAACGGTTCACTGTCAAACAAGCATGGAAGGTAAGAATGTGGAAGCTGTTTGATGATTTCAAGAATAACTTCGGGCGGAAAATCAACAATCCCGTCAATCATCTTCAATAACTGAAAGTATAAAACCTTAATTGTTAGAGCTCTGTGCTTCATATATATAACCTTGATGTCTAACCATGCCCCATATCCAACACGTAATATTCAAGTGCCTTGTTTCAAAAGTTTCAAACTGTTATTATGTTAAGCGAATTGGACAGGTTGCGGAGAACACGTCCTCTTTGAAGCACATTTTGACGCAATGTCACCCCACATATGTACTATCATGCATCTCTTCTTAAACTCGTCAATCGCAGATATGTGAACAAGTATGTAGAACCTAACCCTTAATACTACCTTTTCACGAATTTGGTTCTATTATTTTTACACGTTTGCAATACGTCAATGACGCTCAAATTCGATTCTCTGTGGTCATGCTACTGTAACTGAAACTTACACCATACTCGCAAGATAAACCGACTGGAACTTCATTTTATCATTTATAACTGAGTTTCCTTTAACCAATTTTGCACATAAGTGGAAGTATTGCGCACAAGAGCATTAATCTGAAAGTATCTTGAATGTTATCAATAACTAAATCAAACCCTGCTTATTTCCTCCTGTAGCCAGGTGCGTCACAAGGACTCGTGCACTTATCGCACTGGACTGGCTGCAAATTTCTTCCAAAAAGCACAAACAAAAATATTTAAGGTTAAGCCCCAAAGAACGTTACAAAGATACAACGCTCTTGTTAAACTCTATCAGGGAGAGCTAAGCCCCAACTAAAGAAAACTTGAGCAGGCTATGGAAGGTCCAGCTCAGTTGGCAGATTGTCAAGTTCCTGCATTCCTTAGATTTGCTGCCAAAAGCCCATCACCAAACGCTGGTGATTCTCAAACATTCAAAAGTCTCATCATCAACTTCAAATTCTGGGTTGAAGTAAATCATTTTGCCTTTCATAGTTCTGCAGAAGTCAGTAAGTGCATCTACTTCCAATCCAGTCCATACCAAAACCAACAGCTGAAAATGGTCACCCGTTTTAATGCCTTGAATTGAAGTAAGCTCATTCCATGTGAGGTCAAGTCCCAATAATGAATTTGGGAGCACTAATTCATTATTCTCTAGATATCTGCCCAAGTTATTTTCAGGTAGGCCCAAATATTCAAGTTTTGATAATCTTGACAAGTCTCCAGCTAATGTTTCGATTCCACAACTGCCAAGACAAACGTTCCTCACTCCATTAGGAAATATAGTCCAGTCAAGACTAGTTAAGCTCATCTGCTGAACCAGAACTACTGTGAGGTTTGGACATCCTCTAAACAGGACATCGAAGGTTCCTTCCACACGAAACAAGTCGAGGAAACTTAACCTCGGAAAATCGAAGTTCGTAATGCCGTCGCCACCCCTACTTTGCACTTTCAATGATTCAACGGACCGTGGTGCTTTGTTGAAAAACTCTGTTGAATCTTGAAACCCTCCCTCGAAGAAGCGCAAATCTTCTGGGAGGTCCCCTCTGAATTCACTCGAGTACGAAGAATATCTTTTCAAGCTTACAGGACCTCTAAAAGTCCCTTCATATGAGGACATGTCTACTTCAAGTAGGTTCTGAAGATGAGAGCAATCAAACTCAGCCCAAGTGGCTTCCATGATATCAAGAAACCTTAAACTAACAGGAAGTTGATTGGCATCTTCCTCATTTTGAAGTTTATTTCTGCAGGTAAAATTTTCCAAATGCTGCAAAGTCCTCAAATTGGTCTCCAATAAAGTTTTCAAGTTGTTGTCTTGTAATTTCAATGATTTTAGATGTGTCAGAAAGGACAACTTCAAGGATTCTAACTCAATCTTTATGAGCAGTAGCTCCTGAAGCTGCTCTGGAAAATCAAGTAGAGCGCTGCAGTTATCCAAGAACAACAGAAGAAGTGTTGAGGGATATTTAACAATTTGAACAGCCGCACAATTACTGAAGCTTAGATTAGTCAACTTCGGTAATGACTCAAGAACAAGGGGCTGGCTATCATATCCACTTAGTCTCAACTTTTTTAAAGTAGGATAATTAAATTGGCTCATACACTTGGGACACCCCTCTACACTTAATGACAGTAAGCTGGGAAGGTCTTCGAGTCCGGATAGATCTTTAAGGTGAGCTGAATTCGCAACCCGAATGTGTTGAATAGTTTTCGGAAACAAGAACTGCTTAAAGGTAACTGTTTCCAAATTTGAAAGGTGAATGCTGGTTAGTTTAGTACCTCTCAAATCTATTTCTGAGGTTCCCTGAACTTCAGAAAGATCCAATGATCTCAAGTGCTGGTTGGAGATTTTAGTCTCACCGTCTGCAAGAAACTTGTCAATCTTAAAAGAAACCAACTTTTCTGGAAAGAAAGACTTTATTTCCGTGGAATTGGTACTGTCTAACGATAAAGTTGTCAACAGCTCAAGTTCAAACTTCTTAATACTTGAAAGGGGGTAATCACCAAAGATTTTAAGATCCTCAAGTGTTTTTGGAAGTTGCAATCCTTCCTCGATAAACTCTCTTCTAACTTCTATACCCTTGATGTTATACAGATACATGTCATTCCCATTTGCAAAGGCCCCTAACAAAAATAACGTATCTAAGAAAATTTTGGCTTTCAGTAGAGTGTCGTGGATCTTTGTTGTTGCCTCTACGAAGTCATTGTAGAACGTGAACCTAATAATATTAGGAATGTACCTAGATTTATTCAACAGAATAAAACCAATAAAAGCAGCCAAAGACCTAAACCTTGCCCTCGGTCCATCGTGGAAGCCCTCGGAATAAGCATAGCGGATTGGTTCGAATGCTAACGCCTCTGCAGGTAGGTTCTCCTCGTCGCTCGAATCATAATAATCAACACTTACATCTCTGTAGTAATGACTGAACGCTGTGTCACCAATGAAAGTATCACCATCAAACAAGCATGGGAGAGCGGTATCTGGAAGCTGCTTCACAATGACTTGGATAATATTAATAGGAAGTTCGAGTATTCTATCCATTATCTTGTATATTCAATAACTCGAATTGGCACCTTAATTTGTGAGGTTGCATTGGTATATAAGCAATACACGTCACATGTCGCCTTAGTTGCTAAACTAAGTCCGTAGACTTGTTCTGTGTCTTGTGGTTTCATGGTGGTATTCTTGGTCTAGGCAAAACTTCAAAACTTCAAACAAGATGTGGAGATTTTCCTATTTTTATCTACTTTGACGTAATGCTTATGCACGGCCGCTAAAATCGCTTATCAAAGAGTAAGTCGAAGTAAATTTCAAACACTCAAACGGACCACGTAAGATGTGAGCGCGTTGAAGCTACCTAAAGGTTCTATGAGAGTCAAGTTTCTAATTCCTTGCTTTGATGACTTCGCCTGTGCGGAACTGTGAGGATCCATTTTTGTGCATAAATTTCTAACGGAAACATTCTGTGTGGGTTCTCGATTGAGGATATGTGGATGGATGGAGAGTATATGTAACCTTTCTGTATACGGAACATGATAGAAGGAGTAGTATGCAATTGTACAAGCCATCCTCAATTATATCTAAGAGTCCAATTTATTTGCTTTTCCGTGTATGTTGGATTTAAATGCACATCGCAAGTTTAAAGGAAGATAGAAGTAGCTTTTGAGCAACGGCAGCCCTAAAGATTTATTGAGTACTTAAGTGCAATCAAGAGAATGGTTTGAAGCAATATTGTGAGCAATTTCAAGCTCCGTTTGCTTTCTTAGTGATAGTAGTTTAGGAACCCTACAGTCTATGTCACAAGAAACGTGTTGCAAAATGCGTCGACTGGAAATCGTAAAATAATAGCAAAAATTGCAAAAACTATAGTAAAATCATGCATTTTCTCTATTAATAAGTGAATTGGACTTCAGCATGAACCCATTCCTTTTGATATAAATAAGTAATATACTCTCTCCAAAGCTTGTCTGCCTTCTGCAAAAACTTTGCATCACCCACCAAGATCAACCCGTACTTTGCTCTTGTCAAAGCAACGTTCAATCTTCTTTCATCTTTCAAGAAACCAATTGTGTTCTTGTTGTTCGAACGAACACAAGAAAACACCATAAAGTTCTTCTCACGTCCTTGGAACGCATCGACAGAAGCAATCATAATATCAGACACCAAGTGAATTGTCACAGGCTTGGATTCATTATAGAGATCTTCCTTATCAACCTCCACTCTCAACGTCTGGTGCGTCGGGTTGATGACATCATCCTTCACCAAGGCAGCAGAGATCAAATCACGTTGCCCTGAGTATGGAGTAATAATACCAATTTCGCTTCTATCCACGCCTTTTTCAACAATCAACGCACGAACAGCCTGGAGAATGTATTCAATTTCCTTTCTGTTCACATACGTCCGTCCTCCATCTTCACGCAATCTATTGGAAATGGTTGATTCCGGTGCTTTGCCCATGGTATCCCAGAAATAGACAGGACTCGAAATATTGTCGAGCTTCCTGTGCTCGGCAGTGATACCGTTGTTCAACTTGCCTTGATAGAACCTTTTAATTGGAAATTCACTGATATCCGGGTGCATACGGTATTGCGTATCCAACATGTGCATGTTACGGTAAATACCATTAAGCAATACTCTCTCAAACAAGGAAATAGACATCTTTGGCAACAATGAGAAGCAACTCAACTGCTTTTGGTCTCCCACAAATACAAACTTCCTGATACCAGGCATGGAAAGCGGAATCAACGTAGTTGCTTCAGAAGACTGCGTAGCTTCATCCATAATAACGACTGGACAATTCTTAATGTTCTTCAACAGTGGAGTGCCCGCCGCAACAGTAGTGGTGAAAATAACCTTGGCCTGAGCAACCAATTGAGATGTGATCTCAATTCTTTCGTTAAGATACTTAGCGTAGCCCTTTGGTCCCAACTTCAACTGTCCACGTTTGATATCAACCGAGACATCTTTGTAACGCTGGGGCAAAGCATCAAACGTCTTGTGATGCAAGCAAATCGAGCTTAATGGATGAGACCTAGGGTACTCCTTTTCCTTTTCAGATGAGGTAACTCTCAACAAATTTTGAGAGTGTGTTTCCATCAACTTCTCTGCAATATTGTCTACCGCAATGTTAGATGAAGCAACAACCAAAATAGGATAGGTATTGAGCGAGTTTAACAATTGCAAGATAATCTCAAAAATAGTGGATGTTTTACCTGTTCCTGGCGGACCTTGAAGTACAGTAACGGCATTGTTCAACACAGACTGGACAGCAACCTTTTGCGAAGCGTTTAAATATTGCGAGGAAAAGTTGACTCTGTTGTCAAACACAATTTGCTTGATAGGTTTAACACCCAAAACCATATCCAAGAATTTTTCATTAGTGAGTGTCGTCATGGATTGGAAAACTCTTGAAGCAGGTACAGATGCTGGAAGAACAGTTAAAGTGTTGGCATGTGCTGTCTTAGGCAACGGCTTGTCGTTCCAATCGTACATCACAATGATCATTTCCATGACCGACTTCTTTCTGGGCTGCTCTTCAATATCAGCAACGTATCCGTACCATGGTTCAGTGTCGTTCAAAACCAAGAACATGGATTGGTTTCTAGAAAATGGCTTTTTCTTTGCTGTCTTGAGCTTGTCTGGGATGTACAGCTGTGCAGCCTCAGACTTGGCATGTAAAGTGACCTTAAATTGTGCAGATTTCTTTTGCTGATCTTGATACCACTCAATAAGAATATCTTCATTGGTTAACTTAATGTTGTCACCGGCCATGCTTTCTTCAACAAACATATTGAAACTAATCTCGCGGAAATATTCTTCTTTGGATTGAAATTGCAATTGAGGTTTAGCCTTAAGCTGTTCCGAAAGGAAAGTAGACATATGGTAATCTTCGGCGGGTGAGGGAGTGCTCTCCTTTTTACTTTCCGTTTTGGTGGGAACTGGTGCTCTTCCACTCTGTGTGGATTTATCCTTGCTCTGTTTACTTTCTCCTTTAGAACTGTTGTTACCCTTGCTCTGTTTAGAATCTGCTTTGGAGCTCTTGTTTTCCATTTGTTTGCCAACAGGTTTAGCACTCTTGCCATTATCCTTTGTGTTATTTGACTTAGCAGGACCCTTCAAATTATCATTCTTTTGCTTTGAGGTGTCAGCTTTATTATTTGAGTTCACACTCTTGTCTCCAGACTTCTTTTTAGATGATGGACCATCGATGCTTTTCACATGAGCGCTTGCGCCATTCTTAGTAATTCCAGACTCTTTCGGACTTTGGTTCCTAGGTTGGCTCGGTTTTTCTGCCTTATTTTTGGCCCCCTTGCTTTGATCTGAGCTTTTATCACCAGTGACTTTATGTTCGGGCCCCTTTTGCTTCAGCTTGGTATCTTGGCGAGCACCATTCAGAGGTGCGTTAGAGTTTGGAGTTTCGCGTTTCGATCTATCATGCTTTTCAGCTGAAGCAGGGCTTCTTTGTCTTGGAGTAGGAGCATTTGAGGCGGAGGGAGTACCTGATCTACTATTTGATTTAGATCCCAGCCTGCTGTTCAGTTTCGAACCCAGCGCGCTGTTTCCTTTTGATATCCCTTTGGCGCCAGACTTCTGGTCCTTGGTTGCCTTGGTTGCAAATGGTAAGGTAGCTCCAACTGCTTTAATGGTAGCACCAGACTTTAAAGCCTCCATTTTCTCCTTGTTTTCCTTGTAATGGGCTCTTCTTGCTTCTTGTTCGGCGGTAACCTTCTTTTCTCTACCCTTTCTTCTTCCTAACTTTCTGCCTTTTCTTCCTTTTGCAGGCTTGGAGCTCTTCACGGTCTCCTTAAAGCCTAGCAATTCAGTGAGAAAGTTGTCGTCGTTCTCACTAACAAACTTAGCTTTGTTTTCATGCTTTGGTAAGCACTTCGAACAGAATATTAAGGCACCGCTCTGGGCAACGTATAGATCTGTCTCAGTATCACAATCTTGGCACACTATGTCACGAAACTTGTAGTAAGCACCGATTTTCGAGAAAAATGCACCGTTTTCTAAGGTGTATTGAGTAGAGGTCTTTTCATTATTTCCTTCACACTCGGTACAGATCAATGCCATGTCTGACAATCCAAATCGGAGAATCTTCAACTGGTGTATGTTTTCATTTCCACAGTCCTCACAAGCAATGTTTTCTTCCAATAGAACGTACTGAATGGTCTTATGCCTGGACGATGACAAGTGCTTCCCTATATCACCACTGTATTCCTGGTTACACGTCAAGCAGAGGAACGACATGTTTAATTTTTCGATATAGCTTATGATGCGCTGATGTACTTGTTCTACTTGGTAACACGTAATATCACAGCCAAGAAAAGGATTTTAAGTGTGTGTCAGTATAAAACACACTTGCTGCTTTGTTTCTATATATTGTAACTTGAAAGTGGACAAAACATGCTGCCTTAGGCGCTGGAACTCGCAAGAGCTGCTCAGCAATATGGCGATGTGAATATTCACGTGACGGATCATATGGCGAGATGAGTTCACTTCCATTCACATTTAGAGGAAAAGACCCATTGACGGTACTTGGTAGTGTCAATTGTAATGTATTACAATGATATACTGCAATACCTACGGTTTTTATATTCATTGAGTGGTTGGAGGTCAAATCAGTCCCAAAACTCATTCCGTTCACACGTATACGCAAAGGGCATATAAGAAGCAAAATACGAAGTAGGAACTTTCAAGAAAGAACCAGGCTGTTGGATTCTGAGTGAACCATTGTAATTTAAAGCAATTGGACCTGTTGCACAGATATTCTTGTAAACTCCTCTTAAACTTCATTCCGATCGAGGGAAGTCTTCCTTTCCACGTGATGACTCTCTGGCAACAAAAAGGAAAATTTTTCAAAAAGAGTAGAGTATACCAACATGTCTGATCAACAACAGTACAACCCAGATAAGTTGGCACAAGACTTGCAAGATGCCAATCTTGGCAACGAACAAGGTCAGCAATACAATGCTAACCAATCACAAACTTTTGTTCCTCAAGGAGGTTACCAACAATACCAACAATATAACCAAGGAGGCTATCAGCAAAACAGAGGAGGCTACCAACAATACAACAGTAGAGGTGGTTACCAACAATACAATCAAGGTTCTAACCAAGGGTATGACCAATATAACCAAGGTTACAACCAATACAACCAAGGTTACAACCAAGGCTACAACCAATACAACCAAGGCTACAACCAGTACAACCAGGGATATCAGCAACAGCAACAAGCACCTCCAGCACAACAAGGTATGTCATTAGCTGATTTCCAAAAGCAAAAGGAAGCTTCTGCCCCAGCTGCACCAAAGGTCAAGAAGGTTTTGAAGTTGGGAGGCTCCAGCAGTATCAAATTGGGTGGATCTGGCTCCATCAAGTTGGGTAACACCAAGAAGGAAACTACTCCAGCTAAGGAAGAAAAGAAGGAGGAGACCCCAGTTAAGGAAGAAAAGAAGGAAGAGTCTGTTTCTGCTACTCCAACTAAAGAATCTACTCCAGCAAGCGCCGCAGCCAAGGAATCAACTCCTACTCCAGCCAAGGAATCCACTCCAACTCCAGCCAAGGAATCCACTCCAGCACCATCCAAGGCAGTCGAAGTTGCTAAGGAGCAAGAGGAAGAAATAGACGAAGAAGTAGTTCAAGACATGTTTGGAGGAAAGGACCATGTTTCTATCATTTTCATGGGTCATGTTGATGCCGGTAAGTCCACCATGGGTGGTAACATCTTGTACTTGACTGGTTCTGTTGACAAGCGTACTGTTGAAAAGTATGAAAGAGAAGCCAAGGACGCTGGTAGACAAGGTTGGTACTTGTCTTGGGTCATGGATACCAACAAGGAAGAAAGAAACGATGGTAAGACCATTGAAGTTGGTAAGGCCTATTTTGAGACTGAAAAGAGAAGATACACAATTTTGGATGCCCCAGGACACAAGATGTACGTTTCCGAAATGATTGGTGGTGCTTCCCAAGCCGATGTTGGTATCTTGGTTATTTCTGCAAGAAAGGGTGAATACGAAACTGGTTTCGAAAAGGGTGGTCAAACCAGAGAACACGCATTGTTGGCCAAGACCCAAGGTGTTAACAAGATCATTGTCGTTGTAAACAAGATGGACGATCCTACTGTCAACTGGTCTCAAGACCGTTACAAGGACTGTACCACCAAGTTGGGTGTTTTCTTGAAGGGTATTGGTTACGCCAAGGAAGACATTGTGTACATGCCCGTTTCTGGTTACACTGGTGCCGGTTTGAAGGATAGAGTCAATCCAGGTGACTGTCCATGGTACACTGGACCAGCCTTGTTGGAGTACTTGGACAATATGAAGACTGTTGACCGTAAGATCAACGCTCCATTCATGTTGCCAATCTCCGGTAAGATGAAGGACATGGGTACTGTTGTCGAAGGTAAGGTTGAATCTGGTCACGTCAAGAAGGGTACTTCCTTATTGTTGATGCCTAACAAGACCAACGTCGAAGTTGTCACCATTTACAATGAAACTGAACAAGAATGTGATAACGCATTCTGTGGTGAACAAGTCAGATTAAAGATCAAGGGTGTCGAAGAAGAAGACTTGGCTCCAGGTTACGTGTTGACCTCTGTCAAGAACCCAGTCAAGACCGTCACTAGATTTGCTGCCCAAGTTGCCATTGTTGAGTTGAAGTCGATTTTGTCCAATGGCTTCTCTTGTGTCATGCACTTGCATACTGCCATTGAGGAAGTCAAGTTTGTCGAATTAAAGCATAAGTTGGAAAAGGGTACCAACAGAAAGTCCAAGAAGCCACCAGCATTTGCCAAGAAGGGTATGAAGGTGATTGCTATTTTAGAAACTACCGAACCAGTCTGTGCCGAAACTTACAGTGACTACCCACAATTGGGTAGATTTACTTTGAGAGATCAAGGTACCACCATTGCTATTGGTAAGATTGTTAAGTTGTTGTAAATAATGGAGAGTAAGAAAAGAAGTTATTAAGGCTATCGTAGATTTAAGGGTATATACATCATTTATGCTTTTCTAACAATGCTTCGAAGACCAGTATAAGGTTTTCGATACCTGTAAGAACGTTTTCGTCTGGTCCCAGCGAAGTGGTGTGCTTAGAGTGCGCAAAGTCGATCATATGGAGAGAAGAAAGAGGAGTTGGTCCTTCAAGGTCTTCCATATCCACATCTTCGTCATCCTCTTCAAATTCTTGATCTTCACCCTTATCTGTCTCACCCTCTTCCTCATCTTCCTCTACCTTTTCGACTTCACCTTCCTCTTCTACATCTTCATCATCTTCTTCAATTTCTTCGTCCTCATCTTCAATTTCAGCACCTCCTCTGATCAAAGGATCAAAAATTTCATAAACATCATGGTTAACCAACAAGTTTTCATCGCCCAACTTTTCAACCTCGTCGTCTACCTCAAGACCCCATCTTTCCAAGTCATTCTCAATAACAAACAACAAACTAGAAGAATACATTCTAACTTCATAATTTGCTAAACAGCTGTATAACAATTGAAGTCTAGTCAAAAATACCTCCAAGTATCTCTTCACAATCAACTTGGAGATTTTCTCGTCTTTGAAGTTGCATTGTAAAAAGTAATGAGACAAGTATTGGTAAATTGCATCGCCAACGTTATCCTTTGTAAGCGCTCTACCGTGCAATTTATTGAATTCAAGGTAATTATGTTCGTCCAGAGAACTCACACTGATATGTTCGTTAGCACCCTGAAAGATTTCTGAAGAAGGTTTTTCAGATGCCTCGCCATTGTACAACTTCATACCGCAGATTCTAAAGTTAAGAGATCCGCTGGTAGTGTTTTCACTCACCTTTTGTAACCTCTCAACCTTTTCTGATGCAGTAGTTTCAGCGTCGGTCAAGACAGATCCCAACTTGATGTCCAAAATGCTAGGCTTTGAGAACCCGTGGTATAGGTTTTGGAGAACAATGTATTGCTGTTCATCAGAAGCAGGTGTCTCAGAAGAAGTTGCAGCCTGCGTGGTGTCCCCCTTAGTGAGAATACCCATGCACACTGGCATCCAGTCAAGAAGCTTGATTCCTGGGAGATCATCGTCGTCTTCATTGTCTTCTTCTGGTTCTTGGAATTCGTCTGCAGTATCAATTAACTGGGTCTCTGTGTAGAAGTCAATCTCCTGCTGACTGGTTGGCTTAACAAATAGGGAGCCATCATCCATAGTGAGGCATCCATCATGACCAGCGGCCTGGTGGATCGATGGCTGTAAATCTGGTTCGGACATGGGTGAGGGAGTTGTATTGGAAAATCGATTTTCAGCACTCCGCGATCTGAGGGTCTAGACGAGCAGTCTGTGATGAGGTAAACACAAAAGGTACTTGAGTTGAAGGAGAGCACGTACGCATTCTGCATCGTCGTCATGACGCCAAAATGGGTAGACTTGCTTACAATAGGCTAAAATTAAGTGGGTTTGGCGCCTTCCAGAACCCTTTGGAAGGAGGGATCGAATGCGGAGGCGCCTCAACGGGGAGGAGGCGCCGTTATTAATGCGATCTCGCTTCAACGGCTAAGGGTCTGGAATCGGTGTTAGTAACAGTGAATTACACAAGATTCTTAAAAATGAACTACCCATCTAAGGAGAACTCTGTATGTACAAGGCTTATAGTCAGAAAGACTGCGGTATTGCTTTAGAAAGTACTTGGAAGTTTTTGGCAACTGCCATGCATTGTAGAGTGGCTGTACGAAACCTGAGGTGTACTGACCTAATCTGAGGTGTACTGACCTAATCTGAGGTGTTGTGACGCTGCCGAGCTAGTATGCGAATTCTCGTATACTTGATTTCTCGTATACGTGTCCGCTTCTTCTGAATCCATTGATACCAACCTGTTGCAAACTTGGTGATCAAGATTTTGCACCCAAAAGCACGCTTACATAGACTTACACATTTTATCGTTGTAGGTTTGGGTCATGCTGGGACGTAACCGAAGCAAAGATCGCAGCCGCAGCAGCTAACCATTTCAAGTTTGACCTCCCAACCAACTCTCCTCAGGTGGAACGAACTCTCCTGTACGAACATACCCTTCCATGACCTTCCAAAAATAGATTCACCCAAGAGAACATTCACAGTACCACCCCTACATCTAACCTAAGTGCAATTCACACGTCACATTGCGGCCCACCATCTGAATTGGCATCACAAAACCACTCTGTATCATGGTTTCTTTGCGTATGCCCTCACTCCACCAGATCTCATTCCCTAGCCTACAAAGCGGAGCCCCACGTGACTATTTATATTTGGAATTTTTACCAGCCAGGCTGTGCAGAACACACCATGACCGAAGGTAGATGGTATGATAGAGAGTAAATATATAAGCTCATGGTTCGAGTAAAATGCACTCCTTTGAACCCGAATTCCAGTCAGACTAATCCGAAATACCTAGCAACTCCTTTTTCGTATAGAAGTAACAAGTTGTCTTTTGCAAAAAAAAAAAACTCGTCAAAACAAACACGAATCACACAAAAACAAATCTTTCATTTTTAAAGGATACTTCGCAATTTTTCCAAAACAAAAACCATAGCGCCCATGAGTAACCCATACAACAAGAACTACTCGTATGAGATGTCCAATTTCCACAATGAGGATGAGTTTGTCACCTTCATGAACGAAATCCAGGACATCAACAATGTGCTTGACCAATACTCCAACTTAATTGAAATTATCAACAACAAGCAGAGAAACTTTTTGAACGAATTGGACTTAAACGAAGAAGACACTGAATACAACTCCAAGCAAATTGACTCGTTAATTGCGGAAGCTCAAAGTTTACAATTAAGCTTGAAGAATAGAATCAAGAATGCGCAAACTCAAGCAGTTCAAAGCAGAGATCAGACCAAGTTAGACCAGGCGGAAACGTGTAGAAGAAGATTTTTGGAATTAATTCAAGAATACAGATCTTTGGAAGCTGATAATAGAGGTGAAACCAAAAAGCAGGCTGAAAGACAATATAGAATTATAAAACCAAACGCTACTGAAGAAGAAGTTAGAGCTGTTGTTGATGATTCTGGAAACTCTCAACAGTATTTTCAACAAGCCCTTTTACAATCTAATAGAAGAGGTGATGCTAGAACTGTCTTGAATGAGGTTCAAGCAAGACACAGAGAATTATTAAAATTGGAAAAGACCATGGCTGAGTTAACTCAATTATTCCACGATATGGAAGAGTTGGTTATTGAACAAGACCAAGCCATTCAACAAATTGACGAACAAGTGGGCACCGCTCAACATGACATTGAACAAGGTGTTGGACACACTCAAAAGGCTGTTGTCAGCGCAAAGGCTGCCAGAAAGAAGAAGTTGTGGTGTGCCTTTATTATTTTTATTATTATTGTCATCTTGGCCCTTGTTTTGGGTATTTACTTTGGTACTAAACATTAATTTGATCGATTTCGACGAACACTATGCACTCATTTGTAACTTCAACAAACACTATGACCCATTTTTGGCTCGGGAATATCGCCCTGCGGCGTTCAACGTAGTTGTAATCCTCACGCCGTCCACACTTCTCGAAGAATGTTCAATACAATCCTACAATAGTGTGATGGTTCGAGGGGTCCCTCCAGAGATACAGAAACGGATAATGAGAACCCTGCAAAAGCCTCTTCCTTAGTAGACAAATGTGTCCTTCCTGAGCCATCCACACCCCCGAAAAGGTCACTTTACGAATTCATACCCCCTGGGGGTTTTCATTATCTCATTTCATATCTGGATCTAGAGGAAAATCTTGTTTCCGGCGCATCCTCTTGCTACACGTCAAAAGCGTTCTGTACAAATCGGAAAAGCCACGCGAACAATCTCAAACAGTCGGCTCATCAAACACGTAAACTCTGCAGGTGCGCCTCGTCCAGCATCAGAGCTGCGGATTTGGTTTCAGTTTCAGATGGTCCAGGCTTCTTCTTTCCTTTACTACTGTCACTACCCTCGGCTTTGTAGCGCACCACGAGGCACTCCCTAATATGTGCTCGCAATTAGCCGGCCACAAGTAGAATAAGCACTTCTGCTTCCAGCCATTTATCAACCCACTCCTATTTTTACTATTCCTGGTGTCAAAAATGAAGTTTTAGGTCGCTATGTTAAAATCACACGCGTAAAGTGCTAGTGACTGGTGCTCGCCAGCTGTTTTATCGGCTTGTTGGGTGGCTCGGCCTTTAGTCCAAGGATATATGCAGCCCTCAATCTGATCAGAGAGAGATGCGCACTAACATAATACTCACTATCTATTGAGTTTAAGTTAAGGACACTGACAGGTGCCGGTTAACGTATTTACTCCATCGATACGGCTTTATCATTGTGTATAACTCAATATCTTCTTCATGAGTAGCTAGAACTTGAGAGAATGTGCCTTTCATCTCAGAGCCACTCGAAAACAAGATTAACGTTTGGTGCTCGAGCAATTTTAGGCTAAACTTAATATGAACCTGCCAATGAAGTTGTTTGTCCATGAACTTCTTTGCAGCCAGCTCCACCAAGTTCTATGTATTGGACGATTCTTCTGTGCGTAGTGTAGACGACGCCATGTTCCGTTGTACCAAGCCTCTGTCAACCCCTCGCTCTTGTCCATTTTCTACTTTTCAAAGGGTTTGGTGGGACGAATGAGTCAGAATGCGTGGGGTGGTCTGTTTTCGCTCTTCTGTTTGCAGTAGCGGTAAGCCATGATCGCATATGACAACGCGGGCGTACCGGCGACATGGTGATTGTTCGTTCCTAGAGAATACCATTTAGATACCCAATCTACGTTATGTGTGCAGTGACTATCGGTACAGTTGATACTGATAAGGTTCCGCTCCTAACCGAAGTCCACCGATTCTCTCTGTGAGATCTGGCGTACAAAAGTTGTCTCGGTTTTTCTGGGACCGGTATAGGGCATTTTTTTGTGTTTGTGAAAAGTTTGCTCCGCAACTCCACAATTTGTCAAATTAGTCACCGCACAATATATAAGACTAGTTGTGCGTTCCTTTTGCAAATAAACCAACCTTCCTCATCAAAAGATGCCTATGTTAAAAGACCCTCTGGTCAAGTATAAGAAGTTTGCCCCAGTGCATTTACCTAGCCGCCAATGGCCATCCAGAACATTGGATAAACCTCCAAGATGGCTCTCCACGGACTTAAGAGATGGGAATCAATCACTTCCAGATCCAATGTCATACGAAGAAAAGAAGGAGTATTACCACAAATTGCTTGAGATTGGGTTCAAGGAGATCGAGGTGGCCTTCCCATCTGCTTCCCAGGTTGATTTTGAGTTCACCAGGTACGCCATCGAGAAGGCGCCTGCCGATGTCTCTATTCAGGTCTTATCTCCCTGTAGGGAAGACTTGATCAGGAGAACCATCGAAGCATTGACTGGTGCAAAGAGAGCCACTGTCCACATATATCTTGCCACGTCTGACTGCTTCCGTAACGTTGTGTTTGGTTTGACCAAGCAGGAATCGCTTGAGTTAGCCGTCAAGTGCGCTACCCTTGTGAGATCGCTCACCAAGGACGACCCAAACCAACAGGGTACGGACTGGGACTTTGAGTTCTCTCCAGAAACTTTTAGTGACACCGACTTGGACTACGCCTTGGAGGTGTGTGAAGCCGTCAAGCAGGTTTGGGGCCCATCCAAGCAAAAACCCATCATCTTCAACTTGCCTGCAACCGTGGAGATGTCCACCCCCAACGTGTACGCCGACCAGATCGAGTACTTCTCCACCCACATTTCTGACCGTGACACCGTTTGCATTTCCTTACACCCCCACAACGACAGAGGCTGTGCTGTTGCAGCCGCTGAATTAGCCCAGTTAGCTGGTGCTGACAGAGTCGAGGGCTGTCTCTTTGGAAATGGTGAAAGAACTGGTAACGTCGATTTGGTTACCTTGGCCATGAACCTTTACACTCAGGGTGTGTCGCCAAAGTTAGACTTTTCTGACATGAACGCTGTAGTCGACATAGTCGAGAAGGCCAACAAGATCCCTGTTCCTGAAAGAGCTCCTTACGGTGGTTCGCTCGTGATGAGCGCTTTTAGTGGTTCTCACCAAGACGCTATCAAAAAGGGTTTTGCAGCACACATCCAAAAATCAAAGGCTTCTGGTGGAAATACTATATGGCAGCTTCCTTACCTCCCATTGGACCCAGAAGATATTGGAAGAACTTACGAAGCCATCATCAGAGTCAACTCGCAATCGGGCAAGGGTGGTTCCGCTTGGGTTATCTTGCGTAATTTGAACCTCGACTTGCCAAGAGGGTTGCAAGTCGCATTCTCAAAGGTTGTCCAACAGCGTGCTGAGATTAAGGGCCAGGAGTTGTCAAATAGCGAATTGTGCGAGCTATTCAAGCAGGAGTACTGCATTGACTACGAAAACAACGACGCTCAACCTTTGGCCTTAATCGACTACAGCATTTCCACCCCAGCAAAGGGTATGAGAGAGGTGGTTGCAGAGTTGACAGTCAACGGCAAGCAAACCGTCATCAAGGGCCAAGGGAATGGTCAGCTCTCTGCCTTCAGTAATGCGCTTTCCAAATTGCTCACAGTGGACTTTGAAATCAAGCACTACCACGAACACTCGCTTGAAAACGATAACTCGAGCTCCAGTGCAGCCACTTACATTGAAGTAGCCATAAATAGAAGGTCCACCAGATGGGGTGTTGGTATCCACCAGGATGTTTCGCAAGCAAACTACTTGGGTTTGATCTCGGTAGTCAATAGTTTGATCAGAAACAAGGAATTACCTTCTTTCTCCGTCCAGTAAGTGAGGCAGTATATAATGGAGAATATTTATTTGATAGTATTTGGAACACTGTAAAAACTATGAAGACAAGTAAAGGTGGGGGTGAACACTTGCTTTTGCGTTAAGCAAACAGCAAGTGCTCAGAGTGTTCGTTGTATCTCATACCTTGCACTGGGTGTGCTTTGACAATAGCGTCAATGTCTTCCAAGTCCTTGTCGGTCAAGTGGATCAAACTGCCCAAGTTCTTGGTCAATCTTTCCTTAGTAGAACCAGAAGGAATTGGAATGATCTTTGGCAAGTTCTTCTTGTCCAAGTACGCAGATCTCTTGGAGATAGAAGTGATCCAGCTCAATGCCAAACACTCCAAAGAGACATTCTTTACTTCGTGTGCATACTTGTACAAAGCCTTTACCAAGACCATGTTGTGAGCATAGTTCTCCTTGGTGAACTTACCCAAGTGGTGTCTGACGTCTCCTTCTGGAATATCGTTCCACCAAGAATCTTCGTTTTCGGCACAATGGTCTGTCAAGTACCCTCTGCACAATGGGGAGTAGGCAACAATTGCAATATCATGCTTTGATGCGGTTTCTACACATCCATTGGACAAGATATCTTGACACATTAACGAAAATTCCAACTCGACACATGAAATTGGGGCAACGGCAACGGCTTTCTCAATCGACTTTGGCCCTACTTCAGAAAGCGAAATACCATCAATATGCCCGCTCTTGACAAATTCGTTGATGTAGCCAACAGTTTCCTCATATGGCACATTTGGATCCACACGAGCAATCTCAAACAAGATCTTCGTTTTATGGCCAAGAACACTGTTAATATTTTTGATAGATTTGGTGACACTTTCTTTGGTTCCGTCTGGAGCAAGTCTAGCAACATCAATGGCTCCCTTAATAGAAATCACTAAGTCCTTGTTGAACTCATCATCATTGCTATCGATAAATGACTTGAGGTACTTTAAGTTGATGTTATCTGGACCATAGAACTCTCCACCGTTAATGAATTTGGTTCCAAACTTGGTGTTGGTAGTTATAAACTTGAGAGTTTCAATGGACTGTTCAAGTGGTTTAGGGTGTGGGGTCCATGTAAGTGACATGGTTCCAAAACCAACCTTATCGTGAATATGAACGTTAGACATGTTTGCTGTGATGTTTGCTTGCTGCAAATCTATCGGATATGGAAAAACGAAATTTATATACCGCTCGTTTGCGGAGTTAATAGAAATGAGAAGACCGAGCAAACCCGAGTTGTTAAACCGAACTACCCCGATGCTCTATAAACTCCGTTTTGCCACCAGAGCAACCTCATCGTCTTCTTCTAGAAAGTACCATGCTCATTAGTAGTATAACTCCCGCAATATGAACGCACAGAATCTTATCTCCTTACTTTGGCACTTGTGGACAGTGCACATAGGAATCAACCACGTGATTAAAGTTTTAATTATCTGTTACAATGACCAAGGACGATGAATCATTAAACATTGCTGATGCTTACAAGCAACTTAATGAAGCAGAGAATAAAGCATCTGCATTGGAGAAGATGTTGGATCTGTTGGAAGCAAAGATGGATTTTATCTTGAAAGAAGCGGAGAATATCCAGAATGTTCCTGAAGAACGAATTCACGAAGGCGACAAACCAACTGACGAGAAGGAAAAGGAAACTTAATCAGATAAAGATAGATAATACGTCAATTACGGCGTTAAAAGACAGATGTGCATTTTGGGCGAAGCTTAATACTTCCCATGTGTGGTTCTTCCGAAATGACAGAGGCAAATTCGGAGTTAACCTGTTTTTGTCAACTGGCAGATGAAATCGCAATATTGTCGAAACGCAATTGCTACGAATTTCATTGCTCGACTCCATGTTATGTTGCGGGTACATTAACCTTTAGGCAACTGCTAAAGCTACCATCAGAGGTCGTGGGACTTCTTAGTAAATATCAATTAGTACTAATTTCAATGCGCACAAAACTACTTGTTATATCTCGATCTTGTATTTCTATTGCGAAAATCCCTCTAACATCTTAAATAGCTCCGTCTTGGTCACGAATTGGCTCTCATTGCTCTGTTCAAATGGATTCACAGGGTACAAGGGGTTGATAATTACATTATCATCTGAAAACTCTGGAAAAGAAACTTTGACAGGTTGGCCACCTTCGATCCACCACTTTTTAGCGTCTGAACTTGGAGCTGGCAACTCTTTATCATCTCCATCAAATAAAAATAATAAGTTACTGTTGTTGATGATTTCATTGATGTCTCCCTTTTCCTTTCTATAATTTTCGTATAGAATTGTGGCCAACTCTTTCTTGATGGCTTGGTTGATGATCTCGACAGACACTCTAAAGATAGAATAGACGGGCCTATGGTCTGAAAAGATGAGATCCTTTTGATAGTCATACAAAAGTTGCTTAATGATCTTGGACCTTGAAAGTGATAAAATACGGTCAGTCCAAGCTGGAACTCTTTGCTTTTCACTGGTATCATACGTCCTCGTACCGTTATCAAACTTGTATGTGGGAGGGAATGTAATCTCCATCTCATCAAAGAAGGGAAACGTTTCACCGTTAGCCATCTGTCGGTTCAACTGGTCAAATTCAAAGATTTTGGAAAACTCTTTATCTTCTATCATAGGCTTTATCTTCTCGTTAGGAAGGTTGATTCTATAGTTAAAATCTCCCAACCAAATCACTGCGTCGTGGTCTCTAATACGTCTGTTTTTGGAAAACTTGATTCCCTTTGCGATAGTCTTATAGTTATGATGTCTTTCGTCCAAATTGGATTGACCAGCAGCCAAATGGGAAGAAACCAAACACATTTGTGTGTTAGAGTAATGAAAACTGACTGCTACACCTCCCTTGTTAGCACTCATTCCTCCTAATCCTGTCTTCTTGAATGCACCTTCAATATTGGAAACATTCTTTAATTCGACCTCCTTGACAAACAACAATAATGCAATACCTCCAATTTGACCATGCCACATTGTAACATACTTGTACTTGGATTTCTCATTCAAACATTTCCTGATCTTCTTTTCCCAGAACAGACGATTTTGTGATTGTGTGTTTACCATTTGACCAGCAGATAATTCGACTATTTCCTGGAATCCCACAAATACTAGATCGTAGTCCTTGTACTCATCTTTCGGAAAGATCCACTTTGAGATATCATCCTCATAGCACTGTCCATTCACATTAAAAGTGGTGGCATACACTAAGATATCTTTATATGAAGAGTACTCCAGTGATCGCTTGCTCAATTCCTTTTCCACGTAATCATGGATTGGATTGTGAAGCGTAATTTTGAATTGGGTTTCCTTTCTTCCAAGAAGTTTATTGATTGCGGCTTCTCTGGTAGGTGTGCTTCCCAAGTATTTCTTTGTAAGTGCAGATTTAATTTCCTTGGTAGTCGCTTGGGGAACCACGCTTTGCGTAATATGCGATAGATACTCTTCATGTTCCTTCCAGAGACGTGCGTGTCCCACGAGAACCTCATTCTCCAAAGTAATCCCCATATCTCTGAATGCTAGTTGAAGTACTTCTTGAGAGATTATTTTTGAAATGTAATTTGCCTTATCAAGATTATCGAAGGACGTCACTCTGAATACTCCTAACTGTTTCCCAATATAAGTGTCCTTTTGAAAGTCATAAAATAACGCTCCAAAATCAATGACAGAGTCCGAAAGTATAGGAACTATACTACTTGGATTGACTGGTGTGTACCCATTTTTTCTCATGCTTGAGGTAGTTATTGGTAAACTTGTCAAGCCAAGGTAGTAGTTCTTGTTCGGGTCGAATCGTTCCTGGCAAAATTTGTTATAATGTTTGATAAATTCTGCATTTAATTGTCCTTTGTAGCCTTTTAGGTCTTGAGAAAGTAAATCTATGATGTGCACTTCACCAAATTGAGCAGCTAGTCTATCAAAGTGTCTAGCAAATGCAACTTGAGAAGCTTCGAAGGAGGTCGTAAATGACAACTTCTTTGTCTTTTTTGACGTGATAAGTGTCTTTTTAGAAAAGTTATTGTCCAACTCCCAATATATTGGGACATTACCTCTTACCAACACATAGGAAAAGCAGAACTGCTTTGAGAAGATGATCACTTCTGTCTCCACAAAGTTTGAGACTGAGCCTTCATCGTCACAACCAAAATCCCCAAAAATTGGGCCCTTTCGCGAGCAGGCTTGCTTTGAAATAAGTGTCAATAGAGCATCTTCTCCTTGAATTGATGTGTTTACAGTTTTAGCATAGCCACGGGTGATTGTGACCAAAAAACCCGATTTGTCAAAATGCACTTGTTCAAACTGGGATAACCTATTTCTGAATTCTATTAACTCAGAATTCATGTAGGAGTTCCAGTTGTATCTCAGAAAGAAAGAATCGTCCGAAACTAAAGTGAACGAAGGTTTTGAGGACTTTACGCCTCTTTCTTGTAGATTGCTTGTTACATCAAAATTTCTAGAATAGAAGAAAGTACCCTCACTTAACAAATTCCTAACAGATGCTCCCCTTTCTCT
Source organism: Kodamaea jinghongensis (assembly GCA_030556895.1). Taxonomy (NCBI): domain Eukaryota; kingdom Fungi; phylum Ascomycota; class Pichiomycetes; order Serinales; family Debaryomycetaceae; genus Kodamaea; species Kodamaea jinghongensis. The sequence goes on along the minus strand of JAKTUX010000024.1, from coordinate 13,362 downwards.
TTCTTTTTGCTGTGATAACAGAGTCTGCAGGGCAAACTCGTCGTCGTCGTTTACATTAATGAGATGGTCAAGTTCGTCTGAGTTAAGGCAGTAGAAAGTTACCCCAGTAATTTTATGCACGTTTTCTCCAAGTGTAGGTGTGGCGACTGTATTATGACGCGTGATAAATGCTAAGAATACGTTCCCTTTGTCATTGTAAAGTCCAAGAAATCCTAGTAACTTTTTCGGGGAATATTTGCTTGGAGTGATATCTTTAAACTTCGTAAGGTTAACGAAATTGGAGTGCACAAATTCAACTATAACTTTGTTGGACTTTGCATCTTGTGTTCCACCAGACAGGTGATGGTGGTGGTGGTGGTTAGATCTGTAGACAGGGAATGGGTGTCTAATAATCAATGCAAAACTTTCACTGGTGACAACAAACGTACGAGGGCGCTCATTGAGATAGAGCTTCATAGACATGGTGAAAGCCGTTAAACTCAAATGAGATCAGAAACTCAATTACTCACTTCCAGATGTTTGTAATCTAATGCAATTGTATGATAGGGCATCCAATAGAATGCGTTTCGGTTAAGCTGATCGTCTCCTATCAGCCAACTAATATGCGGTCTTCTTCCTGAACAGGATCGAGTTTAACTTCAAAAAAAAACCACGATATAAATATTATCAGCCGAGTGAACTCTACCCAAATAATTCACAAAGGTCAACCTTGTTTGTGGCTATGTTTGTTGATTTTGTTCGTTGTTGTAGTTAATCACAAGGATTTTGTTGCAAATTTAGAAGTGCGAGAAATGTCTTGTCAATTTGCTAGCAAGAATGTTGGAGACGTTAAGCAAAGAATGGGCACGCCAATTTAGAACAACAATGAGAATACTTCAATTAGTCTATCTTTGCTGACGTTATGAGGACCAAGATTGTGAACTCTTTTAAGTCGTTCTTTTAGGAAAAATCAGTTAAGCAATCAAAAATGGGCGCAATGAGTACGGTCTGTAGTTGTAATCAAAACGTCTGTGCTGCGCAAACTTCAAGTCTAAAACTCAACTTAGCAGTAATGGTTGGTGAACGGCTGTCGAAAAGCAATACAACAAGATAATAAATATTAAAAGTTCTTTACAAGACTATAAATGTTACATATATACTTTTGCATTAGTCCAATGGCTCACATCAGCTCTTTTGTGAGAGTTTGTCAATTGTATGAGTTGGGATTTCTGACGTAATAGCATTGGTTTGCATGGCCAAAGGCTCATATTCGCAACACTTTTACTTTCTCTTTCTGTACTCTTGTGGTAACCACTCAGCACCAGATGACTTACCAGAGGCCTTTGAGGACTTGGAACCAGATGCCATTTGGATCTTTTGAGTATATGACTGGTATACGGAGTAACCAGCGACACCCAAAATGGCCACCAAGATCAATTCGACTAACAACAACTGTGGGTTGAAAAACGAAATTGGTTCAAACTCAACAGAGGTTAACTGACCTCTTAATGGAACCATTTTCAATTGGTCATCAACAGCAACGTAAATTTGAGGAACGAGTAAGTAGTTGTTTGGTTCAATATCTAAGGTAACTCTTTGGTTGAAAGCAGCATCTTCACCCGGTTGCAAAACGATTGGTCCGACAGGGGTTGCAGACAAGTTGGCCTTAATGGTATATGTGGCAGCGTCGATCAATACACCACCAAGACCTACAATAGTAAGATTTCTGTCTTCGTTGTTTTTGGCTTCGTGAGCAATGAGAAGATCTTGACCGTGATAGACAGTTGCAACATCGGTTCTGGTAATGTCTGGGAGCTCAGGGAGCTTGAAATCGACTTGGAACTGGAGCGTTTCAGGCTCTTCGTCAGCGTAAACTGTAGCAACGCATGCCGCAAATGCAGCAAGAACTTTAGTGAACTTCATGAAAAATGGTAGGTGAATCGAATTGGTGATAAATGTACGTGTTTATAGAGTGTGTCCAGTCTGCACGTGACTAAAGGACAGCGCGGCAGCACATACCGAGTCCGGTGCAGCGAGTGCTTCTTCACGTGTAGAAACACGTGAGAACATTTTTCAAATCACACCATGCTCCTTCATAGGCGGACCCTTGTAAGGACCGCCAAACAGCTTGAGTCCTCTAAAAGACGGGCTCGATTTGAGAAGCAGCTTCCGAAGCAGCTTAATTGGGTGCAAGAGCTGCGAAATTTGAGCGAAGTTTACGAGAAGCATCGCTCCACGATACTTCGTCTCTTCGAGAACACTTCGAATGTTGATTCCTTATTCAAAAACTCTTTGCACCAGTCCCAAATCACAACCTACGAGAAGCTCCAAGAAGAGTTTGGCTATTTAACTTACAGTTCAACTCAGATCCGAAACTCGATATTATTGTTGGTTCATTTGCTTTTGAATTCCATTCTTGTCGAGCTTAACCTTAGGCGGTTATTTCAAGACCAGCACATCTCAGCAACTAATGAACTCAGTGAGCCATTATTTCGAGACTTGGTCAAGGAAATGAAAGACGGAGCTTCGAAGAAAGCCATTCTTTCGATACTTTCAGAGCTTTATGATGCAACTAAACTTGGAAAGCCTTCATCTATGGAAGACTTTATGTCAAAACTCGACAAGAAGAGCACATCTTCGTTCATAAATGAGGATTACAAGAGACTCGGTGCGTTCAGTTCTCTTGAGCACTATAGACAATCATTCGAGTATTTCAAGTCCTCGAATCATCTTAGCTACGACAACTCAGACTGCGTGAAGGAAATAGCATCTCATAATCTCCTTCAATTCAGAAGTCCCAAGGTGGATAGCTCAGAGTACTTGGACTCCTTTGCATCCAGCTTTTCCAGGTACGAAACATATTTGGAAGGAATAGAATTAATTAACCAAGAACCTACGTACCAAAAGTACAAGGGAGTGGAGGAACTTCCACAGGTCGAGGACAACCTTGACGAGTTGTATGACTCACTAGAAAATTCATTACCTTCATTCAAACACCTTGATTTGGTATTGGAGATATCAAATACCTTGTTGAGACTTAATTCACATACTCCAGACACAGCTATCTTTATATACCTTATGGACAAGTTTGCCCTGGTGGGATTGCGAAACTATGAGGAAATGGTGTACAAAGTGCTTCTGGGATACAAGTATAGAGGAGCCACATTATCTGATGGTTATATCGCGATTCAAGAAGTGCCTTCATTGATTGCTCAGCATCCAGATATAGTGGGTTCATTGTTACGCTTTCATGGGTCCCGAAAGCAGATGGACAACTTCAGGGCCGTACTTTTGTGCATGGGGTTGGAAGAGGTGACAGCACATGCCAAGGTTTTGAATCGTTCTGTCTTGTCTGAGTTTATCTGCAAGTCGAAGTACTCGAGAACAGGTATAAACTTGCAAGGGTACTCGGTTGAGGGTATAGTGGATATTGAAACCATCTACTCAGCCATCCAAGGGTGCATTGACTTGGAGTTGTACGAATATGTGGATGCATTATACCACAAGCTTTTGATCCATGGCTTGGATGGAAAGGTGTTGTTACAGTTGCATAAGCTGTACGAAAACGAATTAATCTTGTCGAAGCCTGATATTGTAGGGAGGCTCTTTTCTGCAAGATTGTTAAAGATGTTGATTACGACGCTGATCAGATCCGACGATATGGGCAGATTAATGTGGTTGATACCTTATTTGGATGTATATGTTGCAAAGGAAGAAGTGGACGATGAGTTGACCAAGCTCATATACGAAGCCTTGACTAAATTTGGTCTCGAAGGGAAGTTGGTTACCTATGGCGGAGTATTAAACTTCAGAGAGATGAAGGAAAAGAAGATGCACTTGTAAATAGGAAGTAATAGAGTGTAAATAGTAACAAAGAATATTAGAACACTGTGTACTTTATTGTAAAGCTTTTGGTGGGGTATATCTACACAGTATGAGCACATAGTCTCCTAATCGTTTTCCATTACATGAAGTATTGTTTTCCATTTCACGAAGAATTGTTTTCTATCTCAACCATTTCCTTTCAAAATATCTAGCAGCAGTAAATCCACAGAAAGCAAACCCAGCAGCCAACTCAAACCCAATATCTCCACCTACCTTTCCAATTTTTCTACCGAGAACACTGTTGTACCATTCCTGGTCCATACCGATGGCAACACCTGCGGCACCACAGCAGTAGGCAAACAATGCGGCCCAACCCACGGGGTAGGCACTCTTGTCGTTGTATCTTTCGTAGTCGTAGACGAATTTGCCCCTATTGTACAACAAGTGCTCGGACAAGAAGATGGCGATGTAGATGGCGACGGAATACGCGACCAAATTCATAAAGTTGTCAACCACGTCGGAAAAGTGGTAGAAGGCAGGAATAGAGATGGCCAATGAGGCGGCACACCCAACTATGGTCCAGATGGGTCTTGGGATCTTTGCTGCCTTCGACCAGATAGCCTGAGCAGACAAGGAAGCCGAGTACATGTTAGGCAAGTTTTCTGCGACAGTAGACAAAGCCAAGAGCACACACAAAAATTGACCGAAACCGTGCAAGGAGTCCTGGACCAAGACACCATAGACAAGACCACCTACGGAGTCGTCATCGTAAAGCAGGGCCATTCTTGCCGAGGTGTTGATGGTGGTTCCCGTAGCGGCCCCTAAAACCAAAGCGAACATGACTGGAATTGATAACCCAGCCAAAATGTACAAAAAGAGTCTGTAGGTGTTTGCAGACTTGGGTTGGTAAATTGTGTAGTCAGATGCATAGGTAGCCCAACCACCGACGTAACCAAAGATGGCACCACCAAAGGAAAGAACGTTTCCTGCAGTGGTGGCTCCTCCCACCATGGCGCCCTTTGTGAAGTTGCCTGAGATCTTCAATCTTGCGGCAATCGCGAGGAAAACAGCCAAGTTAGGGAGCCAGGCCCACCTATCGTACGCGTGGATCACCTTGTATCCAAAGAACGAAATGATAATGGTACACAAGACCAAAATAAGACATCCTGCCCACGGTGGCAATGCGCCGTTGTTGACAATGTGCAATAACTGAGCCGAAGACATAATGTTGACAGCAGCCCAACCCACGCAAGAAACCATGTTGATGAACGCAGCGATCCTGGTACCGATGTTCCCCAACATGAACCGCGAGATCACCATCTGTCTGAGGCCAGACTTGACACCAAAGACCGAGAAGTAGGCGACCGGAAGAGAGCCCAACAAGGTAAAGAAGATACAAGTTAGGGCTGCCGTCCAAAAGTCCAAGCCAAACTCCGTAACCCCAATTGCCCCCAATGCAAAGGTTGGAATCGAGAGGTTGGTCGACATCCAAACCACTGCTGCATTCCACTGGTTGGTTTCTGTCTTTTCCGAGTCTGTAGCGATCTCTAACCCTTTGGTCTCTGCCTTAAGGGTGGACCGGACAAAGTCAGACCATGAAGTCTCAAAAGAAGCTTCTTCTTCTTCGGAAACGCTGTATTTTTCCATATGGGGGGGTAGCTTTTCTAGCTGTAAGGTGGGGGGAACTTGGTCAGTTCGATAGACTTGAGTCTGCTTGGATAAAGATATTATTTATAAGCTGATGCGCAAGAGATGATGCCGCGGCGATTCACACACAGACCGATATATACGACGAAGATCGAAATAATGAGCCGATCAAAATCAGAGATTCCTCTAGGATAGGTCTCTAGGTGACTTGGCTAGGAGTTTTTAGGTGGTGTAGGAGGGTTCCTCCCTTCCAGCAGCTGTCTGCTGATGGTTTCCGGATTTTCTTCTCGGGTCTTTCTGTGCCCGGACATTAGCAAGGGCTTATCTTTTGATCCTAATTTAGAATTCAGGATCAATTAGGATGTGCAAGAAAGGGGTGAAGCAGGTAGCCATTTGCTACACTGATGGCATCGAGAAGCTCTTGATGAGCATAGGCATGGCTAAATGGGGTGTGTAGTTGGGGTGTCCGTGCGCTATGGGCTTCAACACTTACCTGTCAAACGGTGGACAGGAGCGATGCGCAAAACGTGGACTGTGTCTTGACGCATGGCCGGGAAGAACAAGTCCGGAAATTCTTCGCTTGTGTTAATCTCGTGCTGATCGGCAGGGGCTGCAAGCGTAGCTAGATTGGTTCTGGTTTCTCTCTGGTGGTGCATCTCTGGTGGAGTCTCTCTCCCGGAGCTGGCATCGATCCCTAAACTCTGGTCCATTTGGTACAAGAAGTGGCCTCAGTGTAGGTTTTGAACCTCTCACTCTAGCCTTTAATTAGCACTAGAGGTATATCCATGAATCCGTAAATAGAAAAGCAGGGTATGACTACTTCAGTCGTCGTTGGTTGGTCTCTTTGATTCTCTGCTTCAATTCATTCTTTTACTGCAAAAAGCGTGATAGTCGATTCGCAGACAATGGTAGTGCATTCTCACTTTCACCTGCTGGGTAAGCTAATTAGACCCATGGAAGGCGCAAGCTGGAAGGGTGCGCTCCATACACTTTGCGAAACCCCGGATGCCTTGAAACATGGGGTTTGGAAGAGAAATGTGTTAATTAGGCTGCAAACCCTAAACGCAACTGCAGACTCCAAACGCAGCTGCAAACATAACGCAACTGCAAACATAACGCAACTGCAAACATAACGCAACTGCAGACTCCAAACGCAACTGCAAAGTCAGTATGGATTTAAGCTTTCAAGTAGCGAAGTCAGCTGGCATGTGCAGTGGTAGGTGAGACATGCGCCAGTAAGGCATGGGTAGTGGTGAAAACCCCACACACCGTTGAGCATCTTTACCCCGATTTCAAAATGCTGAAAATTTGCATGCGATGTTCGCAGGAGCTACAAGGAAATCTATTATTCACATAAAATTACTCTATAATACTATTAACGTCCAGTGTACTTCTTTTCCAACCATCTGGTGGCGTTGTAACCAACAAAGGCGAAACCGAAACCTAATTCGAAACCGATATCACCACCAAAGTCCCCAATCTTTCTACCGAGGACACCATCGTACCAGGTTTGGTCCATACCAAGGACGACACCGGCAATACCGCAGCAGAAAGCAAAGGTACCGGCCAAACCGATTGGGTATGCGCTCTTGTCTTGGTATCTTTCATATTCGTAGGCAGAGAACTTACCGCCTCTGTGGATAAAGTGCTCAGACAAGGCAATGGCTTGGTAGATAGCCAAGTAGTAGGCAATCAAGTTCATGAAGTTGTCCATGACCGATTCAAACTTGTAGTAACCTGGAATACAGATGGCCAAAGTAGCAAAGTTACCAACAAAAGTCCAGACAACTCTTGGGACCAAGTTGAACTTTGACCAGAAAGCTTGAGCGGACAAGGAAGCAGAGTAAACATTTGGAATGTTGTTAGCAATAGTAGACAAGGCCAAGACGACACACAAGAATTGACCGAAACCGTGGAGGGAGTCTTGGACCAAGATGGCGTAGACCAACCCACCGACAGAGAACTCGTTGTACATGTCCTTCAAACGAAGAGAGTTTGGAGAGGTACCGGTGGTACCGGTGGCACAAGCAGCCCCCAAAATCAAGGCAAACAAAAGAGGAGCCCACAAACCCATCAAGATACCAAAGAAGACCTTGGTCAAGTTGGCGTTTCTTGGTTGGTACACGGTATAATCAGAAGCGTAGGTGGTCCACCCGGTAGCGAAACCGAAGATGGCACCACCAAAGGAAAGAACACCGCCCGCGGTGGTGGGGCCAGTTTCCATCTTTCCAAATTCAAAGGTGTGGGTCTTGGCCATTCTAGCAATGATAGCAATGAAGCAAACAATGTTTGGGATCCAGGACCACTTTTCGTAAGCGTGGATAACGTGGTAACCGAAAAAGGAAACCAAGATGGTACAGATGACCAAGATCAAACACCCAGCCCAAGGAGGCAAGGCACCGTTGTTGACAATGTGCAACAATTGGGCAGAAGACATAATGTTGACTGCACCCCAACCGACACAAGCAACCATGTTGATCAAAGCAAAGATTCTCATGGTAACGTCACCGAGCAAGAACTTGGACAAAACCATTTGTCTGAGACCAGTCTTGACACCAAACAAGGAGAAGAAGGCAACAGGCAAAACCCCCAACAAGGAGAAAAAGATAATGGTAAGGACAGAAGTCCAGAAATCCAAGTCAAAGACAGTGACACCAAGTGCACCCAAGGCAAAGGTAGCAATCACCATGTTGGCAGACAACCACATGGTGGCAGCCTCGAGAACACCACCCTTGTTCTTCTCTTCGTCGGTAACAATGTCAATACCCTTGGTTTCGGCATTCAACTTGGCAGCCCACTTATCAAATACACCCAAGTTTGCATCTTGCACAGAGGTGGATCCAATGAATGGCCCTTCCTCAACAGACTTTTCATAAGAATCAACAGATTCCTTCTTAACTTCTTTTTCAAAAGACATATTTCTTGATGAGTTTTGATAAGGTTATCTCTTCAAACTTATACCTCCCACTGCTGTATATATAAAAAAAAATGTCCAATCCGCCCATCCTATATATATGTCATCTCAGTTTTGGACAAATTGCCTAACTGAAGTTTCTTTTTGGTCTCAATACTTTTTGTGTTCTTTAGATATCATTAATTAATCCCGAGTCGAATTCCTAAATTAAGAGTGTGCCCGCGGGAGATCCGAGATTCTAGCAGACGGAAGTACGAACATTGGCATGAATTAGGAAGTCTAGGGGGTACCTAAGAGCGGGTAATGTGCGTTCAGTGAACTTTTACTACAGATTCGGGCATCTTGTTCGCGGTTATGAGTATATTTCTGTCTTATCTATGTATTTTTAAGCTTCGTTTAACTATGAGGAATTAATATATTCCTTATCTATGCCGTGTGAGATAAAGAATAGAGGGAGGGAAAAAAAATATACAGCAGGGTGATACCAAGATGTGTTGGAGTTTAGTGGAAGTTAGAGAAAGGATGGTAGGTTGGGGGGAAATGCCCGAAAGGCGTTAATTGCCAAAAGGGCGACTGGTGCAGGCGGGTTTCTCATCGCGTTTCGAGAGAGCAGGTCTGGTGGTGTGCTTTGGTCATTTTCTTCTTCTTCTTCCGCTCACTTACGTCTCTGAGCCTTATTTTAAAAGTGCCATGTTGGAGGCCCACATATGCGCCGTTGGTACCGTTATTTCTTTTCAGGTGTGAATTGGGGAGGCACCAGATTTCACCTCTCAAATTATTCTTTGTGGAGGGTGCCCTGTGAGGGGCCTCTTGGACAAACGGAGGGGAAGAATGGGTCCCTCAGCACCCCATCCTTAGTCTCAGATGGGTGCTCTTGCAATTTGCAAAGTGTCTGTGTCCGTTGTGCCCGTAGTTTGTGCCCGTAGTTAGTGCCCTTTTTCGATTGCAACCTTCAGTTGCCGACTCAGCGAAAGGCTGCGAAGCCGCAGACAAAAATCTGCCAAGCGCAAAATTTCATGAGCATTCGAGGGGTGGCGGTAACGGAATCAAGTCGGGCCTTATCAGAATGGGTAAGATGGACTTTTTCATCAATTTTAATTAAACGTAATAATATTTGGACTCACTTTGAATTGCGTCAACTACACATTCTAAGCGTTGGTTCTCCGTCGGGGCCTTCCATGTACTGTCCTTATTGTCTACGCCTTTTTGTATCATCCCATTAAATTACGCCTTTTGTGTGCATCTCAACTTGACTCGGTTCTAAATGCTTACCGACTCCAATTACTGGATTAAAAGCTGGCTTTGGTGCTTGTAAGTTGCAAAATCGTCATCTCTTGGCTTCGCTCGTTTCCTCTTTCTCTCATTTGTGCTGTTGTTCCCCCAGCCCCAAGTATCGATCGGAATCTACATTTTGGGAAATTTATTGTACCGGCCCCCCCAGAACAATTGAAAACGCCCGAAAAAAAGAGTTTATTTTTTTCTTTTCTAAGTCTCACATGATACTTCAAAACTCCAGAAGAATGGGGGAAAAGGTGGTTTTCGGCCCTCCAATTTACGATACCTAATGCATGGCCGTTATCGCAATACGTCTAAATCAAGTCGGGCATGCTGCGTTGGTTAGATCATTACCAATCATTAGTCAAGTTTTGGACCTCCAAGTGAGGTGAAAATAAGATTGAATGACAAAATGAATCTCAGCCAATGGGGTGTCGCGCCGATCAAATAGGCTTTTCAGATCCTCTTTTTAGGTAGCCAGTACCTCTGGTCTATTTCGAACTTTTGAGACTACCACAAAGCAATAACTTCGGATACCATCTTCCATCCGCAATAAACAGAAATTTGTCGCTTCTACGCTTCTACAGATTCCGTTCTACATCAGATTTTAGTCAATAATTTATATTATCACAAAAAAACATAATCACTAGTATTGAATACCATGAGCCATCAACAAGTCCTTTAATCTCTTGACTTCGCTTGACAACTCGTCGTTATCCTTGATCAAATCCTCAACTTTACTTTCCAATTGAGTCATTCTCTCCATCTTTCTAGCTCTTGATCTTCTGGCAGCTTCAGTGTTCTTAGCACGCTTCATAACAACTGGGTCGCTGCTGTCAACCTTGATTGGAGCTAAAGGCTGGCTTCTCTGCTTCTTGGAGTAAGTGATACATCCAAGATGGTCAACCTTCTTTTGTCCAGATGCCTTGTCATGGCCATCGAGCAAAGGAGTTGGCAAAGCAGAAGATGGGTTAGGTGTGAACAATTGGTTCTGAACCTTGCCAACACCTTCACTCTCTTCAACCTCACTAAAGGATCTCTTGTTTGGAGATGCAGATTGTCTCACAAACAATTGAGCACCAGCCAATTCTTCCTTCTTGATTCCTGCAAGCAAGTCTTCTTCAGGAGAACTCTCTACAAGAGCCCCAACACTTTCATCGCCGAAAAGAGCAACCCAGTCATCCTTGGAGTTGACTTTAGCTCCGTCGACAATGAAGTCGAGTTCATCAAACATAGGAGTGTGATCTTGAACTTGGTCGTGTTCATCCAAGACATTGGAAAACACAGACTCTAAGACACTCGAGTGAACCTGGAATGGAGTCAATTCATCAACTCCTTCAGATACTCTAGCAATTTCAGCACTTGGCATCATGTCATCGTCAACCTTCTTTGCAAGGTCTTCGGACATAAACATTTCTTGAGATTCGAACATCAACGAATCGTTCATTATAACAGGGTGAGCAGCGGACATTTTAATTTTTAATCTTCTTTTTTAAATATAGTCGGGAAGGGGATCAACAACGTCATATTGGACGACAAATAAAATTTACCTTAACATCTTTAATAATAATTTATATGAAATAACTTGTTGTTTTTATATTATAATATAATAAAAACTCTTTTTTTTGTTTAACCTTAATTTATCTAATTAGTTTAAGCACACATCTTTAACGGTATAGTATCGTATATTAACTCGGGAATAATTGTTTTATAAGTAAATTGTATTGTGTAAGGTGTTGTTGATTAGATAAAGATATGGGAAAAAAAATTTATAACAAAGGGTTTTTTGAGATATTTATACTTTGGTGCGTGCGAAAAAAATTTTCATTAGGCGTGCATTAATCAATTATTGCGTACCGCCTCATGAGTAAATTTCAGCATGATAAGCTGTCATTCCCGTATGAAGCACTCTAGAGATTCCGGAAAACCGGGATTAGGTGCTGCTATACCTTCTCACTCTAACACTACGCATTCAATCGCAGTTTTACATTCATTGTCCTTCAGAAATCCTTCGCTTCCGTTAAAATTAGGTATCTGCATCTCCTTCCTAATTGGGTAGTCTCCACTTTTCAATTTCTAATCGTGTTATTATCGTAATTCTTGTATTGGGCAAGTTGGGCTCATGTCACGTGTGCAAAAAACTCCGTTACCGGAACCGTTGAGTTCTAATAACTACACTTCCTACTTCCTATTTCGATAACTTCATCCATTTAGGCATCTTTTTAGGATTCCCTTGTTTCTCCTGTGATTGTGCATCGTCAGGAAGCGAAGATCTATGTGATTCAAGGAGGACTTCTGGGAGTTCAGACGAACTCTTGAGATCAACGGCGTCCTGCCTGATGTACGGACCTGTCAAGTTTGAGCTCCAAACAAGGGAAATCTGTTCAGATTGAAACTCTGGATGGTCAAAGAGCGGCGCGTTGTTGGTTGCAAATGAGAGCTCTATCTTATTAAATGGAGGGTAGGAGACTTTGAGGTCGTATTTCCCTACAAACCGTTCCAATACTAGCTCATCTATTTTCTTGATCAACTGGCCAAGTTTAGCTGAACTTGGCAATATGAACTGAAGAATTGAGCTATCAGGAAATCTGAGACGCACAAGGTATTCTGTTGGTGGTTCCCTAACAATAGGCTTTGTTTTCTTTGACAAGGCCGACTTTTGAATAAGCTTACGGTAAGTTTCCGCTTGTGCAAGTGTGAGGTTGTAGTCTGATGCAGGATTTTCGTAACTTGAAGAAGACGCTGACGAAGGAACGTACAATGTCGGGTCAGAAGGTGCAGGTTCCACTTGTGGAGAAGGTTCTTCAACCACTTGCGAATTGTTTTCTGTTTCCATCGGTGTCTCTGAAAATACCTTGGAAGTTATGGTATTGTGACTAGTTGTACTAATGTTCACTAGGTTTGTCAATGGTACTTCTCTAGTTGTATCTAAATCCTGATCTGCCTTGACTTCCTCGTTAGAAGCACTAATAGGCAGATCCTTCAGTTTTGGAACAATTGTGGAATGCTCTATGTTCAATGCCTCATCTTTAAGTGCTTTTGATCTTCTAATCTGTTTCTCCCTTTCCTCGTTAACAATTCTCTCCTGTTCCTCGTGTCTCCTTTTCTGCTCCTCCTCTTTAAGTAACCAAGTCATTCTTACGACAACGTTCTTGACCCCTAATTTGGCCAACGTCGTTGTTGAGTAAGCACTCTCTGAGTACACAGTATTTAACATGTGTATCTGTGAGTTGTGCTTGTTTAGTTGTTTCCCTCCTTTTTCTTGGAAATGTTCAATCAATTCGCTTAACGAAATGCTCCCGTCAACCTTAGAAATAGCATCTTTCAGGCCTTCATTAGGCAAATCGGCAATGAATTTAACACTGACCTCTCCAACATCTCTCTTGATAAGCTTCAACGTTAATTTGGAGTTGTTTGTAAGATTTGTAAATCTAAGTGGCAAAGACAGATCCAATGTCTTATTATTAATTCCCACCAATTCTCCTTGGACTTCTGGATCTGTAATCAGAAACTTTTCTAACGCAAGCTGCTCAATTTGCGCTATGGTACTACTTTTGAGTGCATTGATCTTTTTCACAACTTTGTTGTATGATATATGGATAACTATGGATGACATTGTTGTAAAACCTAGAAGTAAAATTCTGTCTAAAAAAAAAACTGAAATCAAAAAAAAATAATGACTCCGACGCGATTCGAACGCGTGCATCTTTACGATAGTAGAA
>JAKTUX010000023.1:0-195420 GCA_030556895.1 Kodamaea jinghongensis | reverse complement strand
GTCTCTTGGTGAAGGCAATAGCAAAGACTCTCAAGACGTAGTCGTCAGCAGTCTTGACGGTGACATTAGCTTCAACCAAAGATTGCCACTTTCTGACCAAGGATCTGATCTTGTCGGAAGTGAAGTCCAAACCGTGGAAGTTGGTCAACAAGTTTTTACCTTGAACTTCATCGACTCTCAACTTGACCTTTCTGTAAGAGTGGTCTTCGGAGCCTTGCAAGTCAGCCAACGAGACTTCGACAACACGGCCCTTCAAACCGTCAGCGGCGTTCTTCAAACCGGTGGACTTGTTGATAAGAGTCTTACCAACGTTTCTGTTTTCAAAGGTGGTTGGGGCCTTGATGTCGTACCATTCCTTTCTGGTGAATGGGTCGACGACCTTCTTCTTTAATCCTTTCTTACCCTTGGACAATCTCTTGTTCTTTCCGACAGCCATATTGATGTGATTTGATGGAAGAGTGATACAGGTTTTTGTAAAATTGACGGCTGCTGAAAAACCAGCAAGTGCGAAAAAATTTGCATCCGGCAGGTTTCGCGGGCTGGAGCCCTTGTCACGTGATATTTCTCTAAGCTCCAGCTTTGCGTGGCCTACGCGTTCTGTGAAAAAAGTGTGGGGAACAGCTGCATTGACATTTTGATGCTGGGCAGCTTGACAGATGGGTTTGACGTGGCGCACGTCAGCACTTTGGGTCAAGATCCAGGCACCCATCATTGCAGCAGAGCAGTCGTACTCCGTTCCTCTTTTTGAACACTACACTTAGTTATCCGAACCGTTTATTCAACAAACTAGTCCAATGCAAATTATGTACAATATAAATAAATTAAACAGCAGAACTGAAATCATCAAATCCAAGTCCTTCGGACCATTATTGGATGCAATTGTAAAACGCTTATTGGTTTTCTGGTCTCAACTTTCTGACTTCCTTACCGACTCTCCAGATTTCCATGTCTCTGATGGTCTTCAATTCAGCTTCCAACTTGTCTCTGTAGTCTGGTTGGGAGTTGAAGTCCAAGGATCTTTGGGTTTCCTTACCAGTCTTAACAGAGTCGTACAAGTCTTCAAAGACAGGCTTCAAGGCATCCTTGAAGATTGGGTACCAGTCCAAAGCACCTCTTCTGGCGGTGGTGGAACAAGCATCGTACATGTAGTCCATACCGTACTTACCAATCAATGGGTACAAGGATTGGGTAGCTTCTTCAACAGTTTCGTTGAAAGCTTCAGATGGGGTGTGGCCGTTTTCTCTCAAGACTTCGTATTGAGCCAAGAACATACCGTGGATACCACCCATCAAACAACCTCTTTCACCGTACAAGTCGGAGTTGACTTCTCTTTCAAAGGTGGTTTGGTAGACGTAACCAGAACCAATGGCAACAGCAAGGGCAATAGCCTTTTCTTCAGCCTTACCGGTGACATCGTTCCAGACGGCGTAAGAGGAGTTGATACCTCTACCTTCCTTGAACAAGGATCTGACGGTTCTACCAGAACCCTTTGGAGCAGCCAAGATAACATCAACGTTGGCTGGGGTTTCAACGTGGGTCAAGTCCTTGAAGACTGGGGAGAAACCGTGTGAGAAGTACAAGGTCTTACCTTCAGTGATCAAAGGCTTCAAAGCTGGCCAGGTTTCGGATTGGGCAGCGTCGGACAACAAGTTCATGATGTAGGTACCCTTGTTGATAGCTTCTTCAACTTCAAACAAGTTTTCACCTGGGACCCAGCCGTCTTCAATGGCAGCCTTCCAAGAAGCACCGTTCTTTCTGACACCAATGATAACGTTAAGACCATTGTCTCTCAAGTTCAAACCTTGACCGTAACCTTGGGAACCGTAACCAATCAAAGCCAAAGTGTCGTTCTTGAAGTACTCGTGCAACTTTTCTTGTGGCCAGTCAGCTCTTTCGTGGACAACTTCTTCAGTACCACCAAAGTTGATGGTCTTAAGACCACGGACAGCAGCTGGGGCCATGGACTTCTTGGAAACAATGGTTCTGGTGGAGGTGGCCAAGGCACTCATGGTTCTCTTGGCAGCAATTTGCTTAGCAGCAGCAGCAGTGGCATTTCTAGCCATACGAAGAGAAGCGTTTCTAAAAGACATTATTGAATATATGTTTTTGATTGTTGGGATTTTTCAACAAAGCGGATTTTCTCCCACCTTTATATGAAAAATTGATTTGCCCAAGTGTCCCCAAATTTTTCACCCAACAAGGTGAGTCACGGGAAAATGTGGGACAAAGCAACAGCGTTTGTCCTATGGAAGGCATCCTGTGGCCTGTGTGCAGGTGCGCACCGCACCGGCGCCGGTTTCGCGCTTCCGGTCTCCGCGATAGCGCTGTGCTCGCCGGTGCCTCTACAATGGACGAGTGGAAACTGAGCGGTTGCGCTCCTGTCGTGGTAGCCGTTCAGTGGGAAAGCTACGCTACGGTGCGAGACGTGGCAGTTTTGGAGACGAGGGGTGAGTGTGCGATAGCGGGAATCGGTTTGTGTATGTCTAGATAGGTGATATTGGTGGGGAGAAGCACAGTCGACGAGGTACACTACAGACTGTAATTAGCAAGGAGTGATCTGACCGATGGATTATTTGATCTTTCGTGAGACTCATGGACGAATGGATCTGATGCGATATACTCTTTCTCGGAGTGCTTTCCTGGACGTCAACCAATCACTTGTCATGTTAGTACCTAAGCAAGGCCCACAAGGATAGTACGGTACTGTACGCCTATTCAGCCAGTCTTGGGTGGGTCGATTCCTCCATTATAATTCCGCATAGGCTTGGTGCAGAGTCATCCCCGTATTGTGTAATGCCCTTGTGCGATGACACAGAACAGCGATAGGAGCGAGTGACCGAGACCGCGAGGTAACAAAGAAGCAAGTGAAGATTACAAGGCGGGGGGAGATAACAGAGGTATGAGGAGGCGAATCCTACACTTGGACTCAGAGTAAGCCAGATACAGCCTTGTATTGCCTTGATTTAATGGGAATTCTTGGTGTGCGTTGAAAACGTATTGATGAGGGACCCTGAGGGTAGTCATGGACGAGACCACCAGCAGCGATAACAAGACAGGGTTCATGTGGGCTGTTCTGATCTGCGAGGCTCCTCTGGTGTAAGGACGACAGACTTCTCTGGTGCAAGAACGGTATGCTCTTCTGGGTTAATATTCTTCTTCGGTGTGGATTCCGATTTGCTACTTCTCTTCTACAATCAGTGTCTATGTTTGTTCATTAATATATACACAGAGGTTAATATTCATACCAACTACCAGCAATGGTAACTGGGCCATTTGGTCTTGTCTTTGAGTCATGCAAAGACAAGTCGTTCATGGTGGCAGCAATTTGCTTTTGCCATTCAACCTCATCATCCATGTCCAACCACAGCATTCTCGAAGTGACAGAGTCAAAGGACTCGACCAAGGATGGAATCGATTCCAGGACCCCACCATCGTGTTCAAAGGATTCCGCACGTTCAAAGGAAATGCCGGTTTTTGGCAAATCGTCGTGGTCCATGTCAAAGACGTTAGCATCAAAATCTTCAAAATCTTCGACAAAGAAGCCGTCCTTCCAGTTTTCACAAAGTAATTCATAAAATTCCCCCAATGATCTCTTTTGGAGCTTCTCATTATACACCTCGACAGAGTCCAGGCTGGTGCCGACCCTGAGTAAAGGTTGGATAATGTTAAACAAGTTGGAGTTCATTGATGGGTAGATGTCATATAAAATAGAATAATAATTTTTTTCAATAATTTGTTTAAAGTTTGAATCCAGGGGAATCAGCTTGAAAGGGCTGGACCCAAAGATACTATTCAAAAGCGTGATCCCAAGAGACCAGTAGTCGGCCAACTGGGAATCCACACGGGTGTTGGGGCTAATAATGTCAATAACTTCTGGAGCCATGTATCTCTCAGTACCGATATTGAACTCCTGGTTATATCTGGAAAATGTGGCTAACCCCCAGTCACACAACTTGTAATTACCGTTCTTGTCAAGTAAAACGTTTTCAGGTTTCAAGTCACGGTGGTAAACACCCAACGAGTGGCAGTACTCAATAGCCAGGTACAATTGGGTGCAAAGCTTGTAAATCTCTTCGTTGGAAAGAGTTCTCTCGTGAATCAAGTCGTACAAGTCCCCGTTGGAGCAGTACTCCAACACAAGGATGATGTGAGACTCAATCTCAAAATGATCTAAAAGGCGACAGATGTGCTTGTTCCCACTACCCAATCTTTCTAAAATTGCAATCTCATTGTCAACCAAGGTATTATCTTGTTTCTTAGGAATCGACTTTATACTCACGAAATCGTCGGTCAAAACATTCTTCGCAAGGGAGACAGAACCAAATGCCCCCTTTTGAATCTTGTTTATAAATTTGTATTTATCATTTAAAAGAATCTTCTTAGATTCATAGCTTTCATAAGTCGTTAAAGTCATTCCACCAATATGTCAAATATCTGTCAAAAGTAAAAAAAAAATTCGTAAATATACCTTATAATAAAAATCCTATAATAAAAAAAAACGGTTAACTAGAAAAAAAAAGCCAAAATGTTCGTTGCTCGTAAAAGAGTGTGCTACCCCCAAGGTGTTTGGTAAACTGATTGTTGTTCTGTCGAAATCAACGAAAAAGTAAGGGCTAAAAGTGTGTGTTATATAAATTCGTTATCGTGTGTGCTGGTAATAGAAAAAAATGGAACCGCCTGGAAATGTCTGGAATTTATATCAAACATGGAGATGTGCGAAATGTTGGGGCACGACCTCTCCTATTGTGTGCTGGCGATAAGTCACACTATCGTTGCACGGACAAAAGTGTGGACCAATTCCTAATTAGGAAGGTAAACATATTCTAGAATAAGGGATGTTACGTAACGGCTTACGCTTCGCATTTGTAATACCGTTCCTTATCTGAGATTTTGCTTATGTGAGGATACCCTAAGCGGGTTTTTTAGGGGGTTGGGTAACAATACGTGGATGAAAGGGGAAGTAGGGAGGTTAGGTGCTATAGGGGGTTAACCGAAATGGGGAGCGAACAGGGACACGACTACTGCTTAGCATGACATAGCTACATAACGCTCGTTCCTCTTCTGATGGAATCCACAGTGTGGGTGTGGGTTTGGCTACCTCCAAAGTAAGATTAAGCTTCGTTATCATAAGAAGACGTACGTCAGGATATGTAAAATTAGTGTCTGACAACATCAATATCACAAGAATTACTTGAATTAGACTACTTACTATAGGAAAGTTGCTTTAAATAAGGTAAGAAAAGTGCTTTTAGCAATAGGCGAAACGAGGATAAGGATAAGGATAAGGAAGAGGGAGTGGAAAAAGGAAATTCTTGATCCTGCCCTAGAATTATTTGATCCTGTCCCCGGACAGTCCCTCGCTCGGCTTCTCCCGCGGATCCCTTCTTACAAAAGCTCATCGATCTTAGCAGCAATAGAGGATGGCTTGGTCAAAGAAGAGTATCTTTCAACAACGTTACCGTTTTGGTCAATCAAGAACTTTTCAAAGTTCCACTTGATTCTGGTCATACCCAACAAACCAGACTTTTGGGACTTCAAGTACTTGTAGACTGGGGATTCGCCAGAGCCGTTAACCTCAATCTTTTCCAAGACTGGGAAGGTGACACCGTAGTTGAGGGAACAGAAGGTTGCGATTTCGTCGGCAGTACCTGGCTCTTGGCTACCGAATTGGTTACATGGGAAACCCAAGATTTGAACGTTCTTACCTTCGTACTTCTTGTTCAATTCTTCAAGTTCCTTGTACTGAGGAGTGAACCCACACTTTGAGGCAACGTTGATAATAAGAACAACCTTGCCCTTCAATTGCTCGAAAGAGTAATCGTTTCCTTTGGCGTCCTTAGGGGTTAATGCGTAGAAGCTGCTCATGATCACTGGGTTTCGTGTGTATGTAGGAGTAAAGAAACAGAAAACGATGCTACGGCCTCTTTAAAGCGTATTGTAAGCCTGCCGGTGCGGACACGACCGCGTGGCCGGCCAGCAGCACAGCCGAGGTTATAACGCAATATCGGCGATGGATCGGAGATAATGAAACGAGAATTTTCCAATGCAGCCCCCTACTGTCGACTCGGTTACGCTGGGGTCACTTGGAGCGACGGGGATCATTCAACTTTCGTGGTCCCCTCACCTCGACAGGCTTGGCTAATGATGCCAGAACCCAAAAGTGAACCCGGTTGGGAGCTCATCTCATCCCTGAGTATTTTTAACTCCCGAATAGTAGTCTAATTTCTCTGCTTCCATAAGCGGATTTTCTTATTGTGTCAGATCCACCGTGCGAATGTGTGTGAGGTGCTCTCACAACCTCCAGAACATTCTATGATGTGAAGTATTACCACGCTATTGTAGCCATAGGCTATGTTTTTACCAACTACTCGTTTAATTGCTTATATCCCTTTCCATGAAACTTGGATGATAGTGTATGAGCATTTGATGGGTGTACGTTTTCACCTGTACCGGTAAAAAATACTCTTGACGGGTTTCAAACATGAACGCTTATCAAATTTGCAGCAATTTGTCCCAAATTCGTATGAAAAGGTTATTAGCCTACGGACAGACGAACTCACAGGCATAATTTTAGGCTGACTGAGGAGGTTAATAGCGTTGCCGAGGAGAACCAGACATTAGTTGGGGCTTGGTGGTAGCATTGTCGGAACGAGTCCAAACTCTAGTGTTCTCTTCCATTGAGAACCTTGCGCGTACATGGCATCACGGAGATACACAGAGGCACAAAAAAGTAAACTCCGGAGCGTCTAGACCGCATTTTGCAGCTCCAGAGCAGTTCAATTACAAATCCAGCATGAAGAACAGAACGGCTAGGCCGATGATCGACTAGAACGGCAGAACTGCTAGGCTGATTGAATGAGCAGCTTTATGGCTAGGCCGATCATTCAAATGAATTGCAGAACGGCTAGGCTGATTCGTCAATTACAAATCCAGCATGAAATGAACTAAAGCTGGAACGCAATGCAGCATAAAAGCACTAGACCGAACGGCTAGCCTGGTTCACAATTACAAATAATGAGCAGCAGTACGGCTTGGCCGAGGAGCAGCAAAATGGCTAGGCCATTTTGTAATTACAAATCCAGCATGAAGAGAACCATAGCAAAGGGCTAGCGCGATGCCAATGCAGCTTGAAGCACCTGAGCGTACTATGGAACACCAATGCGGAAATCTGGATCACATACAAAAAATCTTGATATACTATTTACAAGCCTTCTATAAGCACCGCATGATACTGCTGCTTACCGATTCTAATTAACATCAACTTCCCTTCGACCAAGTGGTTTTCCTTATCGAACAAAACCACATCCTCCGGGTCCTCGAACTGAAGCCTATCAAGCCCCAAGTAGACCCCTCCACTCTTGATTAAGGTTTTGGTTTCACGTTTGGATTTGTTCAAAATCTTGGATAATAAAGTGCTTATTTTTAAATCCTGAACCAACTCATTTGGAAATTCTTCCTTTAAATTAAACTTTTGTAAGATACCAGCTTTTCCTAGCACGTTGATCAACTTATCAGCGGACACCTCATCGTTGAAGGGTTGATCAGGGGTTGGAAATAAGAACCCGGTCACGTATGCCATTTCATCTCCGTACCCAACACCATGAATTAAGTCTACCACCTCCCTGGCCAAGATTCTCTGCGCCACACGCAACCCTGGGTCCTGCCTCTCTTGCTCAAGAATCTGGCTATCGATGACCAGCGTAGGAATCAATGTGAATGTCTTTAAGAGCTTCCCAACAATCTCGTCAGGAACGTTGATAAAGTACTGGTAGAGGTGGAATGGGGTGGTGAGGGTCTTATCGATAAAGACTGCGTTTCCCGCAGACTTTCCAAACTTTTCACCGGATGGAGTGGTGAGAAGTGGTACTGTCATCCCAAAGGAAGGTTTGGTCTCTGCGGAACTAGTGTGCTTCTGCAATCTGGAAATCAAGTCGATCCCAGCAGTAATGTTCCCCCATTGGTCGTTTCCTCCGATCTGCATGTTGACCTTGTGCTTGTTGAAAAGATGCCAGAAATCGTATGCCTGCAACACCTGGTACGTGAACTCGTTGAAGCCAATCCCGTTGTTGGACAGCAACCTGGACTGGACAGAGTCTCTGGCAAGCATGGCCGAGACCCTGATGTGTCTACCGAACTGGGCCAAAAAATCCAACATCTTAATCGAAGACCACCACGATACATTGTTGACTATCTCTATTTCTCCGTTCTTCTGCGGAAAGTTTCTAGACTCAGCGTACCTGATCCCATTTTCCAAGAAGGTTTTGATTTGGTCCTGGATCCGCGTAACGTTATCCTCTCTCACCTGTTCCTCCAACGCCTGTCTCTCAGTCAGTCTGCCACTGGGGTCGCCAACGGCACCAGTGGCGCCTCCAACCAACCCAACCACTCCATGTCCTCTCAAGTAAAAGTGGAGCAACACCATCAATGGCAACAAGTTGCCCAAGTGGAGCGAACTGGCACTGGGGTCGGCCCCACAGTAAAGTTTGAACTTATGCGTGGAGGACGATTTGGTGAGCTCAAAGAGATCGTCGTTGGAAATTGTCTCGATCAAGTGTCTCTTTTGTAAGTGCCCGACCAAGGACCCTTCCTCCACATCTCTGTTGTGCTCGCTTACTGGCGTCAACTGCTTCACGGTGGGAATTAGCGTCACCACCTCCTCTGCACTGGCAGTAGCAGCAGCGTCGCCCTGCGTAGGTACAGTGGGGGCATCGTACGTGCTGTTGAACCGCACCATCGAGATCCCTGCCTGGGGAATGCCTCGTGGCAAACGGTGTTTGGTGAGTCTGGAGAGCATGAGTTGATTTTTTTTTGCTGCCAATTTTTTTTTTTACCAGAGGTGCCCCATGTCAAACAACCCCGGAAGCCCTGCCGCTGATGCCGGCAAGAAAAGAAAGAGAAAGAGAAGCAAGAAGGGAGGCAGCACCGTTGAGAAGGAAGATGGCTTGTTGGATCTTATCAACAGTGCCGACAATGAGGTCAGGACCCACAGAAGTAACAAGAAGATGAGATTCGATGCGGATGACACTCCAGAGGAAGATCAACCAAAGCCGGAAGAGAAGATTGCATTAACTGAAGAGAAGACCGACGAGAAGTCTCAGGATCCTGTAGAACCAAAGGCAGTCGAGAAGAAACTCAAGTCAGAAGAGCCAGAATCGCCGAAAGTGCAGTCGAAGACCAGCGATGAGCATACCCAACGCACAACCAAACCAAGGAAACCCAAAACCGCCACATTCTACGACAGTGACGAGGAGTCCAAGTCGTTCCACACCGCCAAACAGGTGTCCAGAGCAGAACTTGCGAGCAAAGCAAGAAGTTTGCTTGAGATTCGTAAGCAACTTCCAATCTACCAGCACAAAGACACTATCATGGAGTACGTGAGTTCGAACCAAGTTACGGTGATTATTGGTGAGACGGGTTCGGGTAAGTCGACGCAGATCCCGCAGTTTTTGATGCCAGCCAACAAAAAGCAGATTGCAGTGACGCAGCCAAGAAGAGTGGCTGCGGCCTCGTTAGCCACCAGAGTCAGCGAGGAGTACGGGTGCCATTTGGGCCAGGAAGTGGGTTACCAGGTCCGTTTCGCCAACTTCACCGGTGCCAGAACCAAACTCAAGTACTTGACGGATGGTATGCTATTAAGAGAGATCATGCTTGACGGGAAGTTGCTGAAGTACTCGACCATCATCTTGGATGAGGCGCACGAAAGAACAGTGTTGACCGACTTGATCATGGGTTTTTTGAAGCAATTGATAGTCACCAAGACCCGGACAGACTTGAAGGTGATAGTCATGTCTGCCACATTGAACGCCGAGTTGTTCAGCAAGTTCTTCAACGACTGCCCGATCTTGTTTGTTGAAGGTAAGATGTACCCAGTGTCGCAGTACTACCTCAACGACAATTCCGATGACATTGTCGACACGATTGTGCGTTCTGTAGTGCAAATCAACAGATCCGAGCAGGCTGGTGACATCTTGTGCTTCCTCCCCGGTCAGGAAGAGATTGACAACTGCGTGACAGCGTTGAACTCCTTGGCACCACAGTTACCCAAAGACTCGCCGTTACTTGTTGCATTACCGCTCTATGCTGCACTTTCTCCGAACCAGCAGGCCAAGATCTTTGAGCCTGTTGGCAAGAACAAGCGAAAGATCATCTTGGCCACCAATATTGCAGAAACTTCAATTACCGTCAGTGGAGTTAGATATGTCATTGACTCTGGATTGAGAAAAGTCAAGGTGTGGAAACACCAGTTGGGTTTATCGACCTTGCTCACCACTCCGATATCACAAGCATCCGCCAAGCAAAGAGCAGGTAGAGCAGGAAGAGAGTCCGAGGGTAAAGTTTTCCGTCTCTACCTGGAAAAGACGTTTTCCAGCAAACTTCCAAAGCAGCAGGAATCGGAAATCTTGCGTAATGACATCATCTTGCCGATCTTGACGCTCAAGAAGATCGGTGTCGACGACTTGCTCAACTGGACCTGGTTGGAGCACCCGGGCCAGGAGTCGATTTTGGCGGCCCTCAACACCTTGTATGCCTTGGGGGCCTTGAATGACTCGGGCAGGATCACCTCCTTGGGGTACAAGATGAGTGTTTTGCCGCTTCCTCCGCAGCTCTCTGCTGTTTTGGTCACAGCGTTGCAGCTCCGTGTGTTGGGCCCAGTCATCGACATTGTCTCGTGTTTGTCTGTAGATAACTTGGTGTTAAACGTCGGATCGTCGAACGGAGAGTTGAGGGATGAAGTCAACTACAAACGTCGCCAGTACTGTCCGCTAGGGTGCCAGCACGGAGACTTGATCACCCTCAAAGAGTACTTTGACTACTTTGAAGAGGCCAGTGCCACCTCCAGCGAGGAAGCCAAGTTGTGGTGCAAGGAAATGTACATTAGTTACAAGGGATTCAAGAACGTCTTGAAGGTTAGACACCAGTTGCGAGAATACATTCTTGCTACCATCAACCAGGACGATTCGTTGAAGGAGCACGAGAGACAAGAACAGCTTCGCTACGCCAAATTGCAGTTGGAAGACGACGAAGATATCAAATCAAAGTCCTACGACATCCCCTCGGTCCTCAAATCCTTCCTCAAGGGCTACATCACCAACACCGCCGTCGGTATGCCCGACAGACTGTACAGAACCTTCAGCACTGGGCAGCTCATCAGCATCCATCCTTCCTCCAACTTGTTTGGCAAGGCTAACTTGAATGCAATCATGTACATTGAGTATGTTTTCACCACCAAGGGATACGCCAGAAGTGTTTCTGCCATTGAATTGGAGTGGTTACAAGAAATTGCTCCTCATATCTTGGGTGCTGCCAAGGTCAACGTCAATGAGACTTAGGCAGAGCTTAAGTGAGTTAAGATAATAGACATAGATTATAGAGAATACATAATTACACAGAGATATATATGTAGCATTGAATGTAACTGAACTGTAGCACTTTGTGTGCCTTAACTGTGGCACATTGAATGTAGTAGTAGAACTGTTTACATTGACTGATTGGCAGAACTGTAGCACATCAGTCAACATTGACTGGTTTAGTAGAACTGTAGCACTATTTGTAGAATAGTAGAACCTTAACTACTTTAACTGTAGGACACTGATTTAGCACAACTGTAGCACATTTAGCAGAACTTTTACACTTTGAATGCTTAGCAGAACTCTAGCACTTTCTCTATTATGTACCACTACTTTGTTACACGAACTTAGCATTACAGATTATTGAGATATCGTAATCTTGATACATACCCTGTATTGCAGTTTAAACTCACTATTTACGAAATAACAATATAAATAAGCTCAGCCATATCGCGTGGTTAGAGATAAGCTCAGCATATTCAACTCGGTGCAAATAACCTTAGTAATCAGTACAATTAATCTTAGTAAATCGATCTCAGTACAAACAAGCTTAGTACATTAATCTCGATAAAAATAATCTTAGTACATTGATCTCGATAAAAAAACCTAGTTTCAACTCAGTTCCGATAGTGCTCTATCACCTCTTCTGGCGAAATCAAAGAATTACCTGGTCCCACCACTTGACCTAAGAAAATACCTTCTTCACAGCTGCTATCACCAGGTCAAACACAGCAGTATTACCAGCAATAACCCCCTTTGATTGTAAGAAACGACCCTTGCCGAAATCTAAAGGTTCACCGGTAACATCACCAACCTGCCCGCCAGCTTCGTAGATCAAGATGTTTCCAGCAGCATGATCCCAGATCTTTTCTCTATAAGTGTCGCTGATTGGCAAACGCAAGTATATGTCGGCTTGACCGGAAGCAAGAACACAATACTTGACCTGTGAGTCCAAGTTGAGGGTTTGCTTTGCTACAGTGGCATCATTGAAGCCAAGAAGACTCTTGATTTGGGACTGAGTGGAGTGGGAGGAGTGACCCTTTTCCACACCTTCGGCCACAACCAATTCGTCTGGGTTGGTGGTCAGTTTCATGCGGATTTGCTTTTGGTGTGCCAAGGGGACAAACTTTTCAGTTCCAAAGAGCGGAGAGTAGAAAGCCCCAGCACCCTTGACAGCCGAGTAGAGCCCGCCAACAATACCCGAGTGTTCAGTGTTGGAAACAATGGTTTGTGGCAAGTTCGGACATCCAATGACACCCAAGACAACCTTTCCGTCTTCAATCAAGGCAAGGCACACGGCAAACTGGTCGCCACGCAAGAAACCCTTTGTCCCATCAATGGGATCCAAGGCCCATACCCTGCCCTTGTTTCCACCCTGCGAGGATCCAAGGTCAATGCTCTTGAAAATTTCAGCAGAACTGGACAACTCACCGAGCTTTTCGCTGAACTGGGGCGTTTGGCTCTGGGCGTCCTGGATAATCTCCAAGATTTTGGAGTTGAGGTGGGACCCGGCGTCCGACTGGAGGTCGGCAGAGTCCTCTTCACCAATGATTTCGTCGCCAGGGAAGTTCAAGGCAAGCGCATGGTTCACAATGGCCTGCGCAGCATAATCTCCTATGGTGACCGGAGACTTGTCGTCTTTGATTTGCGTGCCCGACTTTTGCGTGGTGGCTATAGAGTCACTGAGCTTCTTGGTGAGGATGGACGCTCTCTTGACAGCCAAGGTGGCAATTTCAAGCTCTTTGGCGTATGGATGGACTGGCATGACGGACGTTGACGTGCTATACCACAGGCGGGAGAATCTAATTAGAAGAATTGCAGAGAAGATGGTGATTATAAGGTACCTTTTCATGATGTTAGCGCACATGACAAGGCGCACATGATATGTTGCGTACCCTCGTCCCGCCCCCCGTCCCGGCCCTGGCGAGGACTTCCTTCGCTGCCGGCAAACGTTCGCCAAAGCACCTACAAGCGCTCAAACAAGACGGCCGCCGTCGGCAACCCATCAGGGCTTGCTGTTTACGCCTCCACGTACCCCACGTACACCCTGGGAGAGCCACTCTGGGCACCGGTGCAGCGGTGTCTTCATCGTTGGCTTGTATGCAGAATTTTTCTGACCACACAGCTTCTCCAAAGAATCACCAATCCCCTTTGTTGTGTGTGCTCCAATAGATGTATCGCAAATTCATAAGTAAAGGGCTACTAGCGGTCTCGTTTCTTGTGGTACTCTCGTTTATCGTGCAGTTGCTACCTGTGATATCCGTGCCTATCACAAAACCCGATCGACATGTCTATTTGGCGGAGTTCAGGAACTACACCTTTGGAGTGTTTGGCGTGTGCCACAAGTCCACGGGTAACTGTACCACGACCAAGATCGGGTATCCATCGATCAAATCGAAGACGTTTGAGTTGGGCAATGACGGTGTGTTCCAGGGTCAGCATTTGGTCTTGCCGCTGGGCACAACATACACCATCTCCAAATTATTAATCATGCACGCTGTGGCATTCAGCTTGAGCGGACTCCTCCTCTTGAGCATGCTAGCTATGATCTTTGTCGAGCAGTTCCGCGAAATCACAGGCCTCTACTCGTTCATGTTGCTATGTGCCTTGCTTTCCTTCATTTGCACCTTGTTGGGGTTCCTAGCAGATATCTTGTTGTTTGTGCAGAACTTGACGTGGTTGGGCTGGATCCAGCTAGTGCCGTCGGTGATGTTGGCCATAGTGGCGGCCAGTTTGTGCTTTATAAAGAGAAGAATAAGCTCCAAGAAGTACATTGAGGACGACCATCCTTACAGAAATGACGACATGAGAATGCATCGCATAGACAAGTCGAGGTGGGCCACCTTGGACGACGGCGCCAGCGACGACGGTTTCTACGTCTACACAAACGGCTTTTATTCCACTGCTGAGAACCAAGACGAGAGAATACGACATTATAGACAGAGTGAAGAGAGCATAGACAGTGAGGACCGAAATTCCATCCGCGACCCGATCCCCACCAACCGCAGCTGGTAATCTGTCGCAGCTGGTATCGCAGCTGGTCATCTAAAATGGGTTTGTATAAAATTTGACATGTACTTGGTTATAGATGCTATTCTGTAGTGCTTAGCATGTATATGACCCTTTCAGGAGGTTGCATTCTGCCTCGTGTAAACTACCAGTACCTACGGAACAAAACAACCTCGTAATCCCTGTTTTCTATATACACTATTTTGTCTAATTTTGCAGCAGCAATTTTTTTGCAGCACTTACTTTTCTCGAGAACTGTGCTGCCAACAACTCCTTGTCGGTCTCTGCAATGTCCATAAGCAAGTCCATCAACTGTGTGTGGTACTTGGCTGTGTACTGGGGTCCTGCCAAATCAATCAACCCTTCGAAATCAACCACGTTCCGGACACAGTGCTTGAGCAAGAACTCAAACAACACTGGGTTCATGTCGAGGTGGAATAACACGGGCTTCAAGTTGGCCAAGTCTTGGATAATCAACTCTTTGGATCTTGGAGCCTTCTTCAACTGGTTCTCGTATGTCCCCACGTAAAGGTTGATGTTATCGACACTCGGTGAGACATTCTTGGAGACCAACAAGGAAAGCACTTCGCGTGCGTTGGAAAGATCGCCCCCATGCGTCAACACATTGAAGAGAAGATCCAAGTTGGATGCACTCAACTGGCTCACTGTGTCCGGGAACGATTTCTTTACTGTGGCCAGGTAAAAGTCACTAAACACAATCAGCTCCAACACCTTGGTCTGCTGCGCGTCTCCGACATTGGCCATTAAAACCTCAAGGAAGTCTTGGATACCTTGAATAGTAAAGTGTTGAGCATTATCCTCGATGTATCTGAGGAAAAGTTTCAAGTCGGATGGCTCGGTCATTTGCGAGAGAAGAAAGGTGGACGTGTTGTCAAATGTAATCAAGCTTTGAGCATCCTTAACTTTGAGTGATTGAAAGTTACGCCTTTCATATACCCCAAGAGATTGGTAGAATTTCTCCAAGATCTCCCAATTGAGTTTGTCGGAGCCATTCCATTGCAGCTGTAATGTCTCAACAACTGCCTTTACCGAGAAGTTGATTTTGTTATCTGGCTCAATATCGTTGAGGGTAGCTATCTGTTTATTAAACAACTCGAACCAGGCAGTCGTTATGCTTGTGAATAGGAGGTCTGTTCCCATAAGAGCCTTCGAATCCTTACTGATCCAGTCGATGCGTGAATCCCCGAAGAGCGGGGACTTGCTGGAAAGAGCCGTGACAAGTACATCATTAGCATCTGCTCGTATAAAGAGATCGGCTATTTGCTCAGGGTTTTCTATATCGTGGTGGAACTTAACGGAAGTACTGCTTGGCTGTGGAGTTGGCACAGCTGCTTCGTTCTGCTCCGGCGTAAGTCTCTCCTCGTCAAAAATGTGTTTATCTTCGTTGGGAACAAACAGGAGAATCGAGTGATTATGACGTAATAGACTCGGTACAGGGCCCCGACGTTGGGCAAGTGTGTGGGCACGTACGAGACGTGGGATCATCGCTGGGTATGGTTGTCAAACTATTTTAAAAATTTCGAGAGTCACGTGTATTTGAGTGTGAGTACGTATCGGAGACCAAGGGCTGACCTCGTAGTTCTTCTGGCGGTGTGCACGTAGCAGGTACGGGATGGAACAAGAGACTAGAGTGTACTAACAAGAGTTCACACATGGGTTAGCTGTAAGTTTAAAGCTTATGCTTTTTCTATTCTGTGTCAAGATTGTTTCAAATTTGCAGCCAAAAACATTGATGCTCTTTCTTTCATCAACAAACTACACTGATGTACATCCTTCTTCAGCTTATTAGATGTTCCATACCTCTAGCTTGTGGGGTATATGGATATTCTGATTTCGAGAGTCTTTTAGCTACTGCCAATGAGAATTCTGCGTGTGTTCGAGAAGCGCTCTCTCCGCTACTTCCCCATTGCTCCAAAGGTCTTCACATGTTGGATCCTATGCAGCAGAAAATGCTGGCTATCAAACTCTCCATCTGCGAGTTTACTAACTCAGGAATCCTCTATCCTACGGAATGTGACCTGTTATCTCAGAAACTAGGTGCCTGTCTTGAAAAGTTGGAGCGTTCTCCGCAGTATTGGACTACGTACAGTGGGTACTACCGAAAAATACACACCTTGTGCTACGAGGAATCCCTTCCATACGAGAAAGACAATGTGATTGAGTTGTTCTCCAACATTACAAAGATATACAATGGGTTTCAATGGGACATGGTGAATACTAGCAGCAGTGCATTGAGTAAGCTCAATGCGACCATGTTGCGGTTGCAAAAGGACATGGAAGACAAGATGACGCAGCAAATAGAGCGGTCAGTGGCACTCAAGTACGAGCTTGAGGCACTAAACAACGAAATTCACGACTTAAGCAACAGTATAGGCTTGGTTCGCGAGATGGACATAGCAGGCACCGTTCGGTACGAGTTGCAGTTAATGGCAGAAGATACGCAGCGATTTAGCAAGATGTTGGAAATGGCGCAACTAAACGCAATAATCAGGTATCACAACCTCTCGGAGATGGGATACCATATGTTGGATAAGTACATGGGTAGTGTGGGGGAGGCGGCGGAGACCGGGATGGTCAAACTTGGCGAGATTAATGAGATGATTAACACAAGCGGAGTGGCTATCATCGACGTACAGGAAAATATGGGGAAGTTGACAAGACAAGTTTGGACGAACGCAGAGGTCGCATCTGGCCAGCTCCAGTCCCTTTTGTACATGCAGGCTCAGTTAACTGCTGAATACATGGACCGGGCAGTGGAAGAGCAGAGTGCCCGATTCCTGAGATATGTGGAGGGCAGCCTCGAAACGCTCAGCGAGCATCTCAATGAAACCTACACAGAACTAGAGCGGCTTGAGGACGCACTAAACAGGTTATCGCTGGCGGTCAGCACGGTAAGTACGGTCTTGTCGAGCGTATTCGCGCTTATTAGAGAGACTATGGAGCGCATTAAGAGAATAGTATTGTCTCCTTTCCGATTCTTTGTTGATTCTATTGTGCGGACCGTCATCCACCTTATCACCACCATTGTCCCGGCTGTCAGCAACATAGGTCACCCTGTTCGAGTGATGATGAGGGCCATGGGCTCCAGCGTGAGGTGGATGTTCACCCTTTTGACCATCATCTACCAATTAAAATACGCCGTAGTTGCCATGGCGATCGCCGTGCTAGTAGCCAGATCTGGTATTGTCGATTCCTTCACCGTTATCTCCATCCTCGTGGGATACATGAGTGCACAGGTGGTGGCATCTGCGGTCTGGCCACGTAGCTGAGGAGCAGCGGTTGCAGTAGGGCTGCGTTGTTGGGCGTTTTTCCCTGCTTGCACAGCACTTCGCTCTAACTTTCCCCATACTTCCTGTCACTGGGCCGTTAAACCAAGCTGCGTATGAGCCCGCCCCAAGTATAACATACCCCTACGAGAAAGTCATCCGGTGGGAGCCCATCCAGGGGATGGACCAACATGTCTACACACCAGGGTATCCCTACACCTCTCTCCTTCGCTGCACGGTGGCTCCGGAGTCCAGATAATTTCTCTTCCTCGGCAAGTTCGAATATGTAAACAGCGTCAGCCTTCCTAAATTTAGAGTGAGAGCGATAACCAAAAATTAAAACCAAACGCTTACAACTTTAAAACAACATACATTTTCCTAGGGCATACCACTTTAAAAGAACCAGCACTACTCACCTTTGGACGTTCCAGCACATACACTAGCAGGCCATATACACACAAGTTGAAAAAGAATAGGTAGCTGAAAGTTCCTTTGAGTGATTTGTATTAGTCATATTACTGTACCAAGAACATTCCATTTCCTTAGAAATTCATGCTAGGGAGACTATTCAAGAGCAGTGGGTCGCCGAGCAATAGCGTGTCGCCGGTGGGTGTAAATCCGCCCCAGCTGCCTATGGGAAGCAACCACTACACCAACAGTCTCAACTCCTACGAGGATTCGTACACCAGGGAAATCTTATATGGAACGCACAACAGCAACCAGCTCAAACCCTACCACTTTACAAACAAGGCGTTCCGAATAATAGTTTCGCAAGATGGAGGTAACCTAAGGTCCAAGCAGGTGCTTTTTGACACCTCACACGAGAAAGAAGTGGGTCCGTGCGTGAAGCCCTCCAAGTTGAGCAAGAATATGACGGGCAAGGTCCACCACAACTCTTCGGACTTGAACGACTATATGTTTGGGTGTGGGCTTCCTACAAATGAGAACCACAGCTCGACCAAAGTGCATGTGTTGCCCACCTTGCAGCTGTCGTTGTACGGGTCCCAGCACTCCATATTAGTAACGAGGCTCTTTCTGATCACAGACGTGGATAACTTAAGCGTGGGTGCGCAGGACGACTCGTGGTCGCCCATCCCAACCTTGCCTGTGCGAGAGGTTCCCATTCGGTGGTCCTCGCGGGCAAGGCTGTCGACGATACGGTCAGAACTGTCGCGACAGCAGGCGTCGGCCACGCCCACATTGCATTCCAGTGGCGGGATCCTCCCAGCCAACGTATCCCTCAACAGCAGATTCTCTATAGGCCTCATAATACCGCTCGAGTCCTTAAACGACATGAACGACGTTGTGTTCAACAACTGGGAAGAAATTGTGCATTACCTCATCTTGTTGCAGAAGTTGGTCACCAAGCGCATCTTGGCTCACTTGAGCAGCGCAGAGGGCCTCATTCACGCAAGCCCATACATCATTAATAAGCGGATCCAATTCCCAAACTTTATCCTTCAGAACGAGGGCGATATCCACAACCAGTTGGTGAAGCTCGTCAAACTCGTCCACTACAACGCAAACATCCCACGACTCTTCAACGCCAACTCTTTGATCAAGCTGTCCATCCAGTTTCACGAGCACTCTTCAAAGTACAGCTCGTTGCTTTTGAATTGGGTCTTGGAGGTGATGAACTGGCTCGAGTTCAAGGACGGCAGAGTAATACGAAACGACATAAACGGCAAGTCCAGCTTTTTGCTGAGTTTATTGGCGCTTTTGATTCCGATCAGACAGACGCTCAGCAGAAAACCTTATTATAATATACAAGACTCCACAAGAGAGTTGACGAGGGTTGTGATCATGACAGGGAACCCCGTTGTCGCCAAGAAGCTCATATTTATTATAAACGCCTTGATTCCGAACAACTTGTTCTCCTTTAGCATTAAAGAGATGGAGACAGACGATAGAATAGACGGGGATCTGAGCGGCGACATTGTGGGCGGCATTGACCAGCAGCTTGCTCTGGTGGACGCCTCGTTGAAGGATGTTTCATTTAAGGACGACATGCCTGCACCCATCAGCAAGTATGAATACCCCAGTCCGTCGTCCTTGGTGGAAGTTTCGGGCCCAAGACCCATACCCATAGCCGGTTCGCTCCCCAGCTCTGTGAGCTCCGAAAACTCGTTGGCCAGATCGATACCGTCTTCGAAGGGATGGGAGATTCCATGCAAGTCGCTGGCACTGACGTCGCACGATCTCAGTCTGACGTCAAACGTTGAGCCCACTGCAAAGGGCATTCCGATCGCAAAAGGGGTAACCACGTTCCTGACAAGCAGAGACTCTGGTTCAGGGCACACGTTGTCGAAAAGCACTTCTATGAGCTACTTGCTGTCGTCGTTGAACTCGTCAATATCGTCGCTGATGTTGAGCTACTCCCTCACCAAGTTGGGAGGAAGTTTGATTGATTCGTGGAAGAACTCGTTTGCGTCCAACAACGGCAATGCCGCCTTTTCAAACAACACCACGGGAACGCTGGGTGCCTCGACGGCTGTGAACTCGTCGACCATCTCCAACTACTCGCAATTCCCGGGCGCAGGACCCACTGCACCCGCTGCAGTGGCGGCTCCAATCCCCACACCTCCCAACTTTTCCAACTACAACAGTGACGAGTACATACCTGCGTTTGGCAGTCTCACCAAGAGAAGCTCGATCCAGTCGATGAGAACGCCATCGCCTGCGGTGGAAGCGGACGATTTTTCGTGGAACCAGCTCCACCACCAGCTGCATCAGCCGGGAGCCAGTTTCAATGATTCCAGTATCTCGCTGCACTCAACTACAGGCAGCATATTTATTAACCAGCCATCCACCTCGTACACCAACTCGAGCATTGTTGCGCTGACGCCCACCAAGCTCTCGAGAACACAGTCCATGTTTGACCTTTACAATATGCATAATAATAATCACGTTTCGTTGCCAAGCGAAGAAAGAAGGCTATTCCCAAGTAAGAGAACCTTAGAAGTCAAGAGGTCCAAAACAAGTTTGATCACCCCGTTGGTGAACGACAAAATGGTGAAGAACGTAGCAGAGCACAACAGAGAAGTTATCAAGAACAAGTGCGAGAAGATTATGAAACTAAGCATCATACCGCTCCGTTCCAACGGGCTACTGTTGGATGTGTCTATCAGCTCCAAGCTCATGGAGAACGACGATTTGTACAACGAAGAGTACGAGGAGTTTGGAGGCCATGATTTGGCCGAGGAAAGAGAGGAAGAAGAGGACGAGGACGAGAGTGGGAACGAGAATGACGACCACAATAATGAAGACAATGACGTTGACAACCCAAAGTACATCAATCTGAGTGGAGAGTTTTCGATTGACCTTAACGATTCCGGTAGCTTTTCCAACGACCAGCACACCATCACCGGATCGAAAGTAGCAGGCGGCAGCAAGGATGAAATTGACGATACTATCTTCAAGAGCAAGCCGATACTTCCCAATGTTGCGTTTAGCGACGAGTTCCGTTTGGAGTACAACATCCAGTCATGTCCAGTGAATGCCAAGCTCGAGAGCCAGGTGATGACGGCGATGAAGAACGACCTCTTGTTCTACCAGAACAACTTTAACTATGAGGAGGTTTTGACACGGACGGTGTTTATTGGATTGAGGGAACGAGAAATCAAGGTTATCGAAATGAGCATTTCCAACAGCTTGCAGGCGGTAAACAGTTCTAGATCCAACAGCGGGAGCGAATGCACGTCACCGACGGAGGTTGCAGGACCTAATTCGTACTTCAATGTTCAAAATGGGTCGTTCAAGAGCGTTCCAGTGACTCCGACGACGCCGCTGGCACAGATGAGTCCCAGCCCGAGCACACCGAGCCGGAACGTATACAAGACTCGGATAAAAAAGGTGTTTACGCCGACACGCAATGCCGGGAACCAAGAAATGATTCTGAAAATTGATCATGTGTTGGACGAAATCACACAGCTATTTGCCCAACAACTGCAGCAGTACGAGGATTCTAGATTCAACAAGAAGTCGTTGAACAAGGATGGTGAGGATTCACCCCAGTCTCACCACTGTACCTATGACGAATTTACCAAGAAGCTTTCTGGGTTGGTTCTAGGTCTAATTGAATAGAGTTTGCCGCGAGCTAACCGAGGAGGCTTTGGCATTGACTGAGCTCTCGACGTAGAAGTGAGTTGGGCTCGCACTGGAGGTGTTTGTTTGTCTTGTGGCGGGCAGAGGGTTAAATTTCCGGGTTGTCAGTGATGCGGATATTTTTTCGGAGGTGGTAGCCGTGAGGCGGGTGGATGCTGCAGTGTGGGCAGAGTTTGAATACTAGTCGACAATCATCAGTCTATATCGTACATACCCAGTCTAGTTTTTTTCGAATTGGAGAAGGTTGGATATTTTGATTTTAGAAGGGGTACTTTTGTTAGACGCACAGAGTGCGATACATAGGTGAAATATTCATGAGCATGCAAAATAATATAATTTAAGTTATGGGGAATGTAAAATGGGGAGAAGTAGGTTCGAGTGGCACAGGGGGAGGGGGTAGGAGGGAAGACAGCGATCAGTCTGGTTGCAACACTAATGACGTAGACAAAGGATCAAGAAAGCACTGCCAGCTTCGACAATTGTTGTGTGATTGCGTCATTCCCGGTCCACACACCCTGAGTGTAAGTGTGAATTATTTGGTAGATAGCCTTGTGCGTAATTACATAGCGATTCTGTACGGTGATGTAAAGTGCCCCATGACCGTCCTGATTGGGAATTTCCTGATCGGGAGAAATTTTTACAGTTTGAGTGTCTACCCCCTACTGCAATCAATTTCGACATGGTTGGGTGTGAAGTGGTGATGTCAATAATGCTGTAACACTTTTATTGAGACGAGGGTGTTAGTAGTCTCTGCTATCTCATTGTTTTGTGCTATTTTGCGTGCAAGGGCACTTCTCTGAGGCCATAGAGGGTTGCTTGTTTCAAAAGCTATTGTGTATATGCGCCCAAGGCGGGCTTTATGGTGGTCACTATTTTGTACGCAAAGGAACAATACAGAAACAAATAGAAGGTTCTGCATTTTGAACTATTATCCAGATTTGATGAATCGTGGCAAATTAAGGAATGCTCGATTTTCAGGGTCAAATTTCCGAAAGCAATGGAGGGTGAGCTTGGCGGAGTTACGATCGATTACATCGACTGATGCATAGTGCAGTTGCTCTGAACAGTGAGGAGACGTGCTTATCATCATGGAGTCTGGCTGGTGTGAGGGCGGTACTTTCCATTGACTCCGCTCTAAATAACCCTGGGCCCTTCATAGGAGAAACTAGCGACCCCAACGCAGACTCATAACGTGACGCTACTGGGCGTCGCGAGGCCCACAAAAGCAGCATTAAAAATTTTGAAAGCATATTTTGCCTCTCGAGTGCTGAGGCGGACTTTTCTCCAGAACCCCTGGGCCAGGGACTCCGGAACAACAGCACAACACAGAGCCCACAGAAACGCATAGCAGACAGAGCGGATGCATATAAGATTGGAACGGAATGTTACACATGCTGCTAAGTGGCAAAAGCAGAGGGTTGAGGACGATGAGGGCAGAGATTGACGTATTCATTAAGCACGGGCGTGGTGAACGTGGGGGTTCGTGGCGCGCCATGTGTAAGCCTTCCTGTGTGGCAAAGCAATATAAACAAAGGTGCGAGGGATCAGATTCCGTCTGGACAAACGAAACGGCACAGCAGCAGATATGGTGTCACCTCTAAGCGATGATGTAATGGAGGGAAACAATGGCCCTGACATCATTGCCTGGGTAAGGGCGTAGCATAGACACATTGGAAATTAGCTATGACTAGTTTCGCTCAGCAGCCTGAAATCGCACCTACGGGACACAAACCCAAATTCAGATGTATTGATGAAATTTGTACCTGGAATCAACTGGTCCAGTAGATTCACAGGCAGCCTGCAGTAGCAGCCTTTTGACCTGTCAACGGCGTAGCCACCGTGACAGCATTACTCTGACAGAATGACCGGAACTTCCGCCTTTCGTTGGGTTCCCCTACCTCGGTTTCTCCAGATGAGCATCGATCAAAAAACTGCTTAACCAGGCGGTTTTCATGGTTACAATGCCGTTAAGATTGGAATTAGACAGTTTCCACGGTTTGGCACCAATCAGCCGGTATTGATTATAATTTGAGTGCAACAGGGCAATTAGCGTCGGCCTGTCAGACTCTGGCTGCAATTCCGCTAAGCCTTAAGTACTCAAGACTTCTCAGATGGTGCTGCTTCTGTGCTTCTTCCGACTTTTGAAGATACCGTTGTCTGACTTCTGAAGATACCATTGCCCTCTTGCTTCTAGAGTGTTTCCTTCTTGCTTTTTTTAACCTCTTTGCTATTCTTTTCACTACAAGACTCATTAATTAGTTATTCATTTCTGTATATAAATCCCATTCCCATAAACACATTAGATAGAGCCGTCAAAGCACCAATTATTAAAATCCAAATCAATAGCGTTAGCGCCAGCGCTTAGTATTGGAGGTTGAACATCAAGTGGTTTGTCCAAACCAAACCAGTCCATCAGTTGAGGTACCCCCAAGTTAACTGGGGTACTATTGAAAGAATCGTAATCAAAATTGACCATTGGAAACTCATCAACGAAAGGCATCATCACTGGCAACAGTTCCAGTTCTGAGTCGGCAACTGATGATTGTGTAGTGAGCGAAGGTGAAAAGTACTCCACCTCGTTCTTAGTGTTGTCAAATAAATTCAAATTGGTGCTGTCGTAGTTGCCCAAGTCGTACTCGATCTTTGGCAAGTCGGCAGAAATAGGGAGTTGGTCTTCCTTGAGCTGTTGCTGTTGTTGTAATGGAGACTGTTCGACCTTCACCTTCTTGGTAGGCAGGGCAATTTCGGTGTGTCTTCTCTTTCTCGACACTGGAGGTGCTTCCTTGGCGCTGTTCATGTATTCCCAGCACTTGTCCCCGTAGCTCTTAGGCGTGAGGCCAGTGACGGACTTGAACACTCTGTGGAAGTGCCATGCAGAGAGCTTCAGCTTAGCAGCCAATTCTTTGAAGCCCAAAACCCCTCCTCTTCTTCTCTTCTTGCCGTCGGAGGGCTTCCCGCTGGAGGAGTCTTCCTGGTGCAAGTTGGAGGCAGCGGCCAAGGCCAAGTGTCTGCATGCCAAGTCGACCAATCTGTAGTGGTCCAGGTCGTTCTTGGACATTGAATCCTTCTTGCCATCAAAGATGACTGGGACACAGCGGTCGGAATCGTCGCCTGTGAATGGGCTCCACAAACCGATTTCCTTGTTGATTGCAGTCACACATTCCACCAACAAGTTGACGTTGACGGTAGGCAGCTGCACAGGATCACAGGATTCACATGGAATGTACCCACATTGAACAGCGGTATGAGCATCATCGACGAATTTGATTTCCAGCTTCACCGAAGTCATAGGACGAGCGTCACAGTCTGGACGACAGAATACTTGGCTACCCTTGTTGCACACAAAGAAGGATCCGGCAGCAAATGGATCACTGAATTCATATGCCTTCCATTTAGCTGCATCAGTTGAGTAGACCATGATTATTTAATATTAAGTGCGTTCTAAATCTGATTTAGTTGATGCTTGATAAAAGGATAAACATCTTTGGCAATTACTGCCTTCTTATATATTGTTTGAAAATCCCATCTGCACCTCAATTGTGACCATTTTCTATGCAAGGATGAAAAACCATTATTTTTTAGGGTTAAGGATTCTAATTTTACCTGTAGAAAATTTTAAACTCAAAATGAGCAAAAAATAATTATTCTGAGTAAAAAAAAAAAATTAGCAGAGTCAAGTTTCTTTTTTACTTAAACTTTCTGCGCACGTCATAGGTTGGCCGAGGACTGGAGAAGGAGCAATGCATGAGGAGAATAGAAAGGGATGGGTCAGAGGCCCACTCTGGTGTGCTGGCTGCTGTCCTTGATCGTCAATTGTATCCTTTGTCACAAGATTGTTACCGGCCACATTTGCCGTGGCTGCCACTTGCCACAATCAGTTCGACCGGCCCACTTGGTGTACGATTTCATCATATATGATATCATTGTACACTAAGTCGGGAAGATTGGAGTTGAGCGGACAATAGATCCCGTATGCAGGATCTGCATCCTTAATACGTAAGTACCTTTTTTTTCTGAGCATGTCCTTTACGCCCGCAGGAATATCCTTTCCGTCTTGTGCAGGATGGGGTCTTATCTACGTAATTGAGGATAATTCTTGTTGGCACCACCAACTGGGTGCACTCATCCAGGTACATTTCGGATATACTGCTTGGGGTGTACAGATTCTGGAAGACGAAATCTGAATTCATCGTAATAGAATTACCTGGAACGTAGTCGTCCCATCTTTCGCCAATTTTTACCGGGCCATCCTACCTGATAATCGGCTCTAAAAGATATAACATTTCAGGTATGGCTAATGCCTTGTTAATACGCTAATCTATAATCAAATAAAATAATAAAAAAAAACTCTACAGCCTGTGGAAAGCTTGAGGCCTGATAAAAATAGCCTTATAAGTGGAAACTTATCTATGCCCTTTGAATATCCGTGATGGGGTGGACAACGTTTTATTGCTTGAGGTGTACTTCTTGACAAATGGTGTGCACTTGACAAACACTCTATCTAAAGAAGTCGGCGTTATCAATGTTTGGAGCGCCTGTTTTTGCGCGAAAAGGAGAGGAAAACTGTAATTTCGCTTCACTAGCCACAACCCCAATTTAGATACAAGACTAAGAAAAGTTTAAGAAATGCAAAATATGCGCTTCTTGGAGGGATAAAATCTTAATTCTGTCCCAAGAGGTTGGTCTTGTAAGCTCTGTCCGGCTTGGATTGTCTTGGACTTGCCACGTCGTCATGCCTTATCTTGACAACTACACTATAAATGTGTCTGCTACCTTCATTAGCCGATATTTGCAGCCCGGCTAAGTTTTATTTGAAACAATTTTTGATTCTGGGTTATGAGGAAATAAGTTAAGCTTTAGGAGGTTCCGTATGGCTCACATGGCTATCCCTTTTTCATTTGACTCTGTAATTTCTGCACGCCGGTCAATGTCAAGAAAAGCTTGCGAGATATATGGATGTAGGAGGGGCGACAGAGAAGGACCCTGTGGTAGCAATTACGAGTATAGCTTCCCCACGCTTTTATAAGTACGTCCTGCTCCTCTGTGAATGGATCTCGTTCTCCGATTCGTAGCCACCGTTGGGACACCCTAGTATACACCCTGGAATAAGATTGTACGTCAAAAAAAGAGCATGGGGCTTTATAGGGTGAAAATTGTCGGAGGAGATTTCCCGAGCCTTAGAATGTTGATTTCTATTCCAAGGGTCCTAACGATTGGATTGAATTAAGCTTCGTATCTGTATTTGAATATTTTCCTTTCAGCCACTGTTTACCGATAGCAAGAAATGGCAAATTCTTTTTTGTTTACTACGTAAGATTTATTTTTTCCAAGTGCATAAAAAAGGTGACCCGAACGTCATTGCGCGTGTGGCTATGAAGGAAGACCACGAAAATCACGGCTTTATCTCGCATAGTCAAAACATTAGATTTTTCTTGGGTTGATGAATAAATCCGTCCTCATGATATTTCATTTCCTGACAGTAATACTTAAAATTAGCCAAAAAAATCACAGGCGCACGGCTTCTACAGATAAAATAGAATTTTCTTTGCCTAAAAAAAATATGACTCCACTTCAGGGTTCACGGAATGGGAACTAGCAGCTTGTTATCGATTTAACCGATCTCCAACCCTACTGGCAGATTAGTTTGCTTCAAACGTGGGTGCGGAGGTGTCGCCGAAAACGAAGGTGGTCGAGACGGGTATGTCCGAGGCGAACGGCACCCCGTCCTCTAAAATCTCAAATGGTGCACCCCAGGTGTATAAGACCGTTGCGGATGTGTAACGATACCCGTCACTTTCTGTATGGAAGCAGCAATAGAGGCATCAATCTGAAAGAAGAGAATTCAGGTGGCATTTCTAACACAGCGCTGTAGAGTCACAAGAAAGGCACCACGTCGTAAAGAGGGGTCTGAGACGTGGATCTTCTTCTGAACCCTTGCTTGCATGTATCCCAGAAAGATCTACGGCTTTATCTCTTGGACCCGTGTCTTGCTACTATCATAGGCGACTGCTCAACAATAAATTAAAGCCGTTTTTGTGGACAAACCTTTATGTTTCAGAACTCTTCAATTGATCATGATTTCACTTTTATCCAGTTTAGTAAATTCTCGTGGTTTGCAATCAACCTCTACCTCCTACGCTTTACATTTTTGATTGTTTTAGACAACAGACATTGGCAATTTCATGGGACTTAACTTACTATGTCACTGCCCTTGCATAATAGTATCAGTTGCTGATCAAAATTTTGAATTCCGCTTTATGCATAGAATAAGCATAATAAAATATTCTAGAATTGCGGTTTTGTGAATCTGGTCTGCCTCGAGCAACAGAAATAACACCTACACCTTTAACTTTTAACGGATGTGATGTCATGTAATAGAAATTTTACAAACCTAGTAAATTGTAAAGGCTGGTACTCGTATCTTTTGATTTGCCGACTTATCTTCCAAGAGCCGTGTCCATTTTTAAATATTACAGGAAAGGGTCCAGTCAGCTTCCACACAGCGCATATTGCCATTTCCTCCTTTGACAAAAGAAGAGATTTGTTCAAGACAGATGCGCCACCTAAAGCTTGTACCTCAGAATGATAAGAGGTATTGTGGCGAAATACAAGTTACTCTCTTGTGTTAGGCACAGGAAGTAACTTCCCAATCTGAGTTTTAGCAATCGTTCCATTCCGGACCAAACTAAGATAAATTATCTGTAATTGAGTCTTGGCTGCGGCTAAAAATCCCTCAACATTACTACTAATTATTTTAATTTAGCCTTGTTTTAGCTCCTTTCGCCGTATGCTTTTGGTCTGGGTCGCTCTATAGGGACACGTTGTACAAAGCAACAATCGTGTACCCTGCGTTATATTAACTCAAATATTTGGTCCAGACCTATCAAAGTATTAGCCGGTATTTTTCCGTTATGTGGGAATGAAGATAAGGAATTCGTATCGCTCTTGGCTCGTGAGGAGAGAATTTAGAAACCTATCTCCTGGAAAACGGTCCATTCAGTGATACTCACCCCGGTGTCATTGTGCCCGCGATTAGGGGGATCTGGCGTCAAACTGGCAAATCCGTTCATCTTCTTGCTAGACCTACCAATTGGAGTTCTTGCATCATTACATAAGCCTGTAAACATGTGTCGCATGAATTTATTTTAAGGCAAGTTTGCACGTGACTTATGTCAAATTAACCGTTTGCACCCTTACAGAATGCATTGTTTGTTGTCATTTGCTTACGTGGCGCCCGCACAGATCTTACTCGCCACACACTGAGGGTCCATCATTAGCAAATTTTTGCTTACGTAAGAGCTCCTATAACCGATTTCGGAATTCTCTCTAATCAAAAAAATCTATCATGCGGTCCCTCGAAGCTAGACATGGTGGCCATCACCACGACGAACTGCTCCATTATGCTAATGTAAAGTACGGTTATTATATACTAGCAGCTACAGTTGTCTACTATGTTTATAAATCAGCAATTCACTATTGGTATCATCGTCAATGGCAAGTAAAATCAACACCAAATTTATGGACACGGTGGTTGGTCAAGTTTCCACTCTGGATTACCATCCCAGTTTGGGCAATAATTCTTGTTTGGTTATCTGACTACAAACTTGACTTTGATACGCAATATGCCACTGTCATTAAGAGACTTGGCCGTCTCGCGTTCGCTTTGGTTCCGTTTGATATTGCAATTGCCTTAAGACCGGCAAACGCATACAATTTCTATTTTGGATACTATTTGGATAATGTTGGACTTCACAAATGGACATCTAGAATCATCTTGCTGTTATCGTTATTCCATGGATTGGGCTTTCTTGCCAAATGGATCTTGGATAATACCTTGGAAAAGGTGTTTTTAATTGATAACTTCCTTGGAGCATTAGTACTCTTTTTCCTGTTTGTTTTGATGTTTATTTCCATCAAATGGTTGAGGAAAGAACATTACCAGGTCTTTTACTTGATCCACAATATCACAGTTATACTATTTGGAATTGCCATTGTTTTCCATGCCAGACCTGGGGTTTTGGATTTAACTATCGTTAC
This sequence comes from Kodamaea jinghongensis, assembly GCA_030556895.1. Lineage (NCBI taxonomy): Eukaryota > Fungi > Ascomycota > Pichiomycetes > Serinales > Debaryomycetaceae > Kodamaea > Kodamaea jinghongensis. The sequence continues at coordinate 165,635 of JAKTUX010000023.1, read as the reverse complement.
TTTGGTGCTCTTGGGATATCAATTGGCTCAACGCTATTATTTGTCTGGCAGAGCGAATGTGGAAGATATTAAACATGACAGCCTCTCGCTTTTGCAAGTAATTAAAATCGCAAAGCCGGCAAAATTTGCACCAACTGCACTTGCGGGTTCCCATGTTAGAATTTCCGTTGGGGGATACAGTTCGATCTTTAAACCAACACATCCATACACTATTGTTTCTGAATCGGATAGTCTTACATTAATTGCAGGAAGCACTGCATTTCCTAGGGACTTGAGTGTGAACGATCAAGTTATAGTGGAAGGACCATTCCCATCGCTTCCACCTGCATTGTTGAACACGGTGAGGGAAGCCGACATATTTGTTGGTGGGTCTGGAATCTCGTTTGGATTACCAATCTTAAAATACTGGGTTTCACAGGGGATACGAGCCAAGTTGGTGTGGTTTGTAAGAAATGAAGCAGATTTATTCATCTTGCATCAGACGGAATGGCCGAAGGAGCACATTCTGATCTACGTCACCGGGAAGCAATCTGTGCGAGCCGATAATGGAAGACGAAGCAGAACGGAAGGTCGCGAAGATGATGCATTGGAGGACTTGCTTGGCGAGGATCAAGAAGGCGTCGAATTACAGAAGCTCGAAGACACTACTCTCTACCCACCAGAGTATAATATCAAGTTGGGCAAGCCCACACTCCGTGCACTCATCGATCCTCAACCCATGGAAAACAAATGGATCATTGCCTGTGGACCTGAATCCCTTGTCACCGATGCACAAACGTTGAGTTCTGCCGTCTCTGCTAACTTTCATGCGGAATACTACGAATTGTAATAGGTTCACAACACGTGAGTTAAAATATTGCATCTCTATCGCACAGCCTCGCTCTATGGTCTTCTGCATTGCTACTATACTGATATATCCTTTGTGTAATTTATGCTTTCCAGGATATTGACATTTGTAAAATCGTTAATTAGCCCTGGCTGATGCATATGGTGTTCAAAAAGTCTGGCTGGTATGTTTACAATGCACCTTGAGCTAAAGTTGCAGTCTCACTAGGGTTGTTCTTGGCCAAGTCCACACCCTACGCCTGCAACTTTAATGTTGACACTTCGAAAGCGCATTCGAAACTTGAGTGTGTTGTAATCATGGAATAGGGGATTGTTCCATATCATTTTGACACGGGTTATGTTTGTTTGCGATAACCGGTTCGGCTGGCCATCGGTTTACATTGTCATTATCCCGCAAACGATGAAGCTCCAGATGGAATTCCAGATGGAATTCCTTCCCGTACTTCAGCCCTTCCCCCCTCTGAAATAACAATCATGTTCGTTTGCAAAATATGCGCCCCTGGTGGTGCTATTGATCTGTAGTTCGCATTTCCTAACATGACGTTACTAGGCGGAGAGCCGTCCCTAACTCACCCGTGCACCGCTACTGAAGCAGTACAGAAACCTTAAAAGAGGTATCTCCTCACATCTTACTCCAAAAGCAGATGATATTTCCACACTCGCTACCAAATTGCCTTTCAAAGTTTTACTTCGTAGGAGCCCCGCGGACCTCTGTCACGGATCCTAGTTGATAGTACGCATGCCCTGTAGCTTGATTCCACGATAGAGGTCTATGAGCCTCGGTCCATGACATCACAGTGATGTCAACAGGGAGTGGTGGTGGCTAGTAATTGGATGGAATGATTCAGTCGGACTTATGTTCGGGAAGGAGGATGGGTGCTTGAACAAGATATGGGTTCTCAAAGAAGCATATGGCGTTTTGGGGACCCTTTATTTCATGCGCTTCCCTATACTCTCACAAAGGTATCCGTAAGAGGTAATAGCTATTTCGTAGTTTCACAGAATACCTCGATTGTTGCCTCAATTGGTCAACTTGCTCCTCTTTTTGATACTTTTGCCAGCAACATTTTAGAGAATTATCTTCCTAGGTGACCACTAGAGACGGAATCATAAATGCCTCATTACAATACTACTATCAATATTACGCATTTCTTAGGTTTAGGGTCATGATTTTCATTTGGATCTCCGATCGTGAAGCTCCTCCCTAACTAGCCCTCTTTCATTTTCCCTTCAGGAAGACTATCATGAACAGGAAGACTATCATGAAGGTAGTTGAGTGTAGTCTGCATTAGGCTTTCGAACTATAACTCATGAATTTGACTCACATTTGACTACTATTGTGTGGCATTTGGGTGTCTCAAGTTTGGTTCCCAGTTCCAGCTCAACCATGTAGCAATCGAAGATCTGTAACTGAATCCCTCCTTGGTTCCACCCGAGATTTTTATTTTGATAGATTGGCGATTGCATATCGCTAGAATTACCCAAAGGGCGAGTGTAATGATCTAGTTGGTGAGTTTCTTTGTTCTTCACACCCCGGCAGTTGAGACCATCTGGTCACCCCCACATAACGAAGTCGCATGCACGCGTTCAAGACTTCTGAGAAATGTCACTTCTTCAACCACCGACACATTGTCGTATCAGAGTACAAGCAGAGACGTCACAGTTTACATACAACAATCTACATGCACTTAGCGACACACGAATAAGCTATCAGCTGCCTTTGGCGGTGATAGCACTTATTGATATGAACGCGTTCTTTGCTCAGGTGGAGCAGATTAGACTCAATCTCCCCATCGATGCTCCGGTGGTGTGTGCCCAATGGCTGTCGCTTATCGCTGTGAGCTATGCGGCACGTAAGTATGGGATTGGAAGAATGGACAACATCAAGTCGGCACTCCAGAAGTGTCCCGATCTCATCATAGCGCACGCCGCTGTGTTCAAACGTGGAGAATCAAACTGGTCTTACGTTCAAGGGTTGCCATCCCAGACAAATCACAAGGTATCTCTAGACCCGTATAGGCGGGAGTCAAGGAAGATCCTCAGGGTTCTCCTGGAGAGGTGTGATTATATAGAAAAGGCCAGTGTTGACGAGAGTTACCTTGATTTGGGGAGAATGGTGCACGCAAAGATTATAGAGCTATTTCCCTTCTTATCAGAAGAACGTAATGGAAATGCAGTATTACCACAGCTCCCCTCACATATAGACTTGAAGTTGTACGGGGAATTGATTCTGTCCGACCAAGAGTTGGTGCTTAAGGACTGGGATGACTTGTGTATCCTCATTGGCTCCGAGATAGTGTACGAGCTACGCAAAGCCATACATGAAGAGCTTGGGTATACGACATCTGGGGGGGTGGCGCACAATAAGATCTTAGCCAAGCTAGCTGCTGGCTTCAAAAAACCAGACAATCAGACGGTTGTGTTTCGGCTGCTGACCTTCAATTTCCTTTCCAATTTCGAGCTCACTGAAATTTCCGGTATGGGCGGCAAGATTGGCGATATGATTTTGCAGAAATTTGACATCCCACCAGAGGAGAACTCCATAGGGTACATACGATCCAAGTACTCTATGGATATGCTCAAAGAAGAGTTGAATGACGAGGACATGGCCAAGAAGGTGTGGGATATAGTGCGAGGGAACTGCCAGCAAAGTCTTACCCCTCGTACAGACGTGAAGTCCATGATGTCCAGGAAGAACTTTATGTCCAACAAGCCATTGACGAACTTGCAGGATGTTGATGACTGGTTGAAGGTGTTTGCTGGTGACTTGTACAACCGAATGATCGAGTTGGACGACGAGAACATGAACATGTCTTTGCTGCAAAGCCAAGAGTACAGAGGGGTATTGAGAAGACCAAAGACTGTCAGTGTACATGTGTCGCTCACCTCTGGCGGCAAGCAGTCAAAACAATCGCCCATCCCTATCGTACAATCGTTGGACAAGCTTCGGGTGCAGTTGGAGAGTATTGGAATTTCGATCTTTAAGGAAATATGTGAGGGCCAAGTCAGGCAGTTGAACGGGATCTCATTGAAGGATATCGGTCTGCGTCCACTCAGTACCATCAAGATCCTACCGATTATGAATATGTCCTTGAATATATCTAATTTTGCACGGATTAACAGTGGCGGGCTAATCGACAACTACGGGAAAGGAAAAGAGTCTGGGAAGGAAGACATTGCAAAGATGTTTGAGGAGTACGCCCCAGTAAAGCCTGTGAAGATGGAAAAAGATGTAAAGGCTGCGAAACATGGCCCCATCATTGAGTCGACTGGGGCCAAATTCGACAAGGACGAGATCAACAAGTTGTTTGAGAAGTACGAGGAGGAAAGGACCAAGTCTGCCTCGCCGCAGGATCGCCACGAGTCCCCGGAAAAGCCAGCAAGGGATGGTTCTGATACGGTTCCACAAACCCGTGAGCTCATTCGAGAAACGTTTAGTAAGTTTGAAGAGCAGCAGCAGAAACAATCCATTGACCTCAGCAGCGCTCCACCTCCCGCACATAATCCCACCCCCACGGATAAGCAAAAGCTCATTCACGAGGTGTTCCATAGGTATATGACCGCTGGTGATGTCACCAAGGGTGGGTCTGTGGGCGGGACCATTTCTTCTTCAAGAAGGAGCACATCACCCCATCAGAGCCCACTGCCAACAGGCCCTTCTGGAGCCAAAAAGCGGTCGCAGGATGACATCTTCCAAACCCTTAAGAAAAAGAAGAGGCAGCTGTTGTTGGATGAGTTGTTGGAAACAGGTAGATGCAGCCGCTGTGACAAGGAGGTTGACGACCCAATAGAACACAATGACTTTCACCTAGCGTTGGACTTGTCTGCGAAAATGAACGGCGCTCACTAGTCAAATGATTATAAATGAATTGAACAACAACTCAACTACAGAGTGATCACACCCAATTGTAGCTCCTTATTGGTCCGCGCTCGTGAATAGATTTGTCGCTCCATCAAGTCTACAGGTATACTCTTGTCTCTGCACTCGTTGCTTTAGCTATATGCTTATGTATGGCACACACGCTTGAAGCGTACGCCTTGTCGAAAGAGCTGCCAGAGGGCAAGAACGAAACGCTACGACACATGGCTATAAAATGACAAAGGAGGAGTTCCTGGGGGTGTGTCCATGAGCAGTTTCATAGTCATTTAATCCGCCTTGCATGCTGTATTATTGTCTCAAGAGCTCCAACATGGTTTTGTAATATAATCACAAATTAGACATTCCTATGCACTGTTACTGAAAGCCTAATACAACGTATACCCGCCTGACAGGTGTGTATCTGTGCAACTAAATGTTGTTGGCTTAACTATGCGGCAGCAGTCGCAGTTTTAGTAAATAATACAGTAGCCATAATGCGAAGCTAGAGGGGGTCAACAGGGGGTATACAATCCCCCGATATTCGTCTACTCCATGTTCTCAACCAACGACATGATCTTTTCCTTGTGCTGCTTCTGATGTTCTCTTTCTCTCAAGACACCCACCGCAAACTTGTTGGTGTCTGGGAGTTGAAGCTGTTTCACATTCAGCTTCTTGCCATTTCTCGTCACCAAGCTGAAGGAAATCTTGTTTGGCAACTCGGGTGTCTCCCTAGCCTTGGCAATTTGTGTTATAGCGGAGCCTGGCAAGATTCTATCTGTGGACAGCACTGTGTTTTTACTGTTGGATTCATACGATTCAAGCATAATCCTTTGGAAGTCTTTTTCAAATTCTTCTTCTAGCTTCTTCTCCTCGATATCATGGACACGTTCTCTCTTGGCTGTACTGGAAAAATCACTGTCCTCGTCGGAGCTGCTGTCTGAGTCTGAGTCTGAATCTGAGTCTGAATCTGAGTTTGAATCTGAATCTGTATCAGAGCTGAGTTCTTCATCGTTTTCGCCGTCAACGTCTTCGTCGTCGTCGTCATCGTCTTCACCATCATCGCCATCATCGCCATCATCGTATTCGTCTGCTTCTTCTTCGTCTTCGCCTTCTACGTCGACATCATCTTCCTCGTTCTCGTCCTCGTTCTCGTCCTCGACATGGTCAACATTTTCATTTCCTCCACGATTTTTACTTCCTTCCGGCTTCTTTTGATTCTTGGCTGCTTTGACATTAGCATTCTGTGCTTCTCTTGCTTTCACTATTTCCAGTAACTTTGCAACTGCTTCTCTCAACTCGCTCAACCGCTCGCCATTTGTAATCATTTGGTGCTTTTCAAATACGTCATTCACTTGAAAATCAATCTCAACAGGAATGGGTCCCTTCTTGCAGAACATATAATACTGAAAGTACACCAAAAACTCCGACAACTTCTGGGTTTGCTTTTTAATACGCTTTTTAACGGTGGACCGTTTTCTCTTGTATCGGTTCTTTTTGCTTGGAGCAGCTTCTATAATTTTGCCAACCGAATTCAACAACAACGAACACATTTGAATCCGAAAATAGTTATTAGGCATATCTATCGACACTTCAGCAAAGGGAAGGGGCTGCTGATTAGGATGTCCAAAGTTCAAGATCTTGTACAAGAGCAGCATAAGAAAATTGAAGTCAACAAGTTTGACGTTGAATAGCTCAGCTATGTACTTGACGTTGGCCATTCGTTGTCTATTCAAGCGGAAATCGTTTAATTCCAAACCACGAGTTATCTCTTCTACTACTGTATCAATGGTCTGAACCACTAACCACGATGCCTTACTTGATTTCTCAAGTAGTGCCGCCAAGCACTTAATGTTGTCATAATTAATAAGATCAGGACGGGAAAAGCATTCCAATACAACCGGACGATAGGTTGGGTTGTATAGAACATCTGTGCTTTGGAATATCTCTGCAACTATACTGAAGTTTGTCTCGTTCAATTCCACTTCAATGAGCCTCCAAATGAACAACTCCTCAGTCAGCTTGGAGACAGAAGGAGCACTGGGTTTAGGTTTAGGTGGAACCATCGAGTTGAGTAAGACGTTAATTGCAAACTTATCGCTCGTAGTCATAATGGAGGACTTTTGCTGTTGTCTCAAAAGCTCGATCATCTCCAACATGAGCTCTTTGTGGTCAGGATCATGCAAAAGAAATCTACCAACCCGCTCGAATAAAATCAGGAGAATGTCTAGGTTGTTGGTATCTTTCAACTTCAATAGTAGTGTTCTGATCTTGTGAAAGATGACATGAGTTTCAACCATTTTAAACTTGATCATTTCAACAAAGAAGTAGATATTTCTGAACAGGATTTTATCATGAAAGATTTGGGAGCGGAACCCAGCATCTAGGATTGTGATGAACTCCGCTATTAAGTCTGCTAATGCTGTCTGATTTATCTTAAGAAATTTGGCGTAAAACTTGAAGTTACCAATGTGAGGTGTCTCTGTATAGAAACGAAGGAGACGGGCACGACTGGACTTGTTATTAAGTTTCAAATCGTGAAAACGGAAGGAGAGCTCTTCCAAGCCAGTGTTATCCTTTACAATTTCCAAGTTCTCAACTATCTCGTTCATCAACTCTCCAGGTTGCTTGTCTTCGTAACTTTGTGATGGAGAAGCACCTCTAGAAGCCAGCAATTCCTCTAATGAGGGGCAGTTTACGTAAAAGTTCCTCTCCTTCAGGTCCTCCCAAACACCTTCCCATTTATCCTCATTCAAGTTGCTGGTCTTTACTACCTCTACTGTTGCTTCATCATCATTCTTTTCCTCTTCTATCTCTGGGAGTTCAACACCAGTGACTTCACTGAGGTACTCTGCCGCGTCGCGAAATTTCTCATACTGTTCTGTAACTTCACGTAGTTTGGACGAGTACTCTTCCAATACTTTACCTGTCCTTATAGATGCCTTTTTACTGGAGATTTGTGCCTTTTGTACGTTGGTCAATAACTTTGCGGTTATGGCCACCACTGCCAGTGCGTACTTCTCGAAAACAGTGCGTACAGCATCTCGGACATCTTGACGAAGGAATGGTGAATCCCCGTAAATGCAACTTCTGAATCTCTTTAAAAATGACACGACAATCAGTAAGGAGTTTCCCAGATTGAGTTCAAAAGATAAGATATCCTTTAGTAATGGTATTATTATTGCCTCTTGTGCTATAGAGGACTTTGCAAATTGGGCCGGTAATTGATCCCTTTGGCAGTCATCTAGTGTACGAAATATCCCAGCAAGGTAAAAGTCCATGCAAAGCTTCAATAATCCCTTTTGGCGGGTGAGCTTTGAGGCATCATCCTCTGAGGATATGTTGGAAAGACCTTGGAGCATGAGCGCTAACAAGTGCGGAGTGAATTCATCGGAAAACCGCTGGTGAAGGAGAGATACGACTTCAACAGCCGCATATGCATCGTCATTTTTAGTTACTCTAGTGAGCCCTTCCAGTACTGAAACGGTAATCTCGCTCAAATACTTCTCTAAGGATAGACTCGTTATGTCTTTGAGGATTTGTTTAAACTGATCTGCGGTAATTGCTACCTTGACCTTTTTGATAAACCCGGTGTTTTTCTTTAGTGATGAGTCAAGCTTTCCTGGCAACTGAAGAGGGCACTCCCCCTCCCATGCACTCGTATTTAGTGGTAGAACACGAGTCCGTAAAGCGTCTATGTCCATAAGGTTTTGATTTTTGCAGCGAGAAAAGCTCATGTGTATAATGAAGACTGGTGTGCGAACACTGGTACAAGGCAGTTGCCGCAACAAGGAGACAAGCTGGCTGCAACAACCATGTGGTAGGGGAGTAATTAATCTATATAATTCATCTTTCTTGGTTAACTATATATTATCAATTGAATGTAATGTAATTGCTCGTCTTTACCGTTTAATGCCGATAATCTGTTCAGCCAAGAAGTTGACCAAAACGTAGGCAGAACTATCTAGCAGCTACATTATTGCTGATGCATTTCTCCGTTTACCAAAGGATGCAAGTATAGCAGTTTGTGGACTATGTTTTTTACCGTAGGTGCTTGCTGCGACTTCTGCACTGTCCTTATTTTCCTATGTTACACCTAACTGGCAAAGGTGATTCTGGAATTCAATGAATGTTCTCATATCTGAAGCAAGTCTAAGTTTTCTGCTTGCAGTTCTTGCACATGCTGCAATGCCTCGGCTCATATGTCGGCAATAGTCGAGTCTCAATAATTGCAACGGTAGAAGAGAAAGACGCTCATTTACCTAAGATGCTGCTGTCCCTACTGGTTGTTTGCTTGAGAGTACTTGCTGCAGCAAAGATTGAGATGAGGGAATTAAAACTCACCAAGAAATCCTCCTGAGCATGGTTGCAAAATTAACCTTTGGGATGCGCAAAGAATGAAGTGACCTTGACCGTAACACTTAAAAGGACGTTCTAGTGTTTGTTTTGTCGCTAGCCGTCAGGGGCAGAGCTTTATCTTCTGCGTAATTTGCACCCAAAACCATTTGGTTGGATCATTTATGGGTCACATGTCAGCTACTCAAGAGGACTACACTACATTGCTCAGCACTAGGCCATTGCAAAGGAAATTACTAGATTGTAACGGCAGGCTATTCTGGAGTTCGAGGATGGAATGAGGGAAAATGGGAACGTGTTGAGAAGTTGGGGCAAATTGGTCCTACGCTAGCAGGTTTTCCGTGTCTATTTCCGTTGGTTTATGCTTTTAGGCTTTACACTTTCCTCTAAAAGCATATTCAGTTACGGTGATCAGCCTTGCAGTCTCCTATGAGTGAATATTCACTTAATTAGTCAACCATGCGCATGTCTGTGAGAGAACTATCACTTGAATGTCAGGCTTGCTAAGAAATGAGCTTGTTGAACTTGGTAAAGTCCAACAGTGGCACTTTCTAGGAGCAGATCAGCAAGACGACAAATAGGTCAGCTGTGTGTAACACGATCTGAGGATCGATATATCATGCTCTGTGCGAGTTAAAGTGGTTGCACCTTTTCCCTAGGGCGGATGCAAGGCTTGGTTCCCAAAAGCAAGCCCCTGGATCCAAACGAATAATTCTCTACGGAACCATTTTACTTACGTACGGTAGAAGAACGGATTTAAGTTTCCCTATTATTGACGAGTGTTTCATCGTCAAGCGCTCCAGTGAGTTGGTGGCTCGAGATTGCAAATCCGAGACATGTTTCAGTGTAAGCTATCCAAGGTGTGCATTGCCCAGCATAACGCTGCAGATTGCTGTGCCAGTTTTGAGCAAGTGATAAGTTGTCTGGTCCCGGAAGTTTCGTGGTCGAGCTGGAGGCAAAACGCCCTTTCTTTGTTTTACGAATGCCCTATTAAAAAAGAACCGGCTCACTCATTTGCCCCGCCATGTAAGGAGGTATCACCATGCCAGGAAGTACGAGGCAGTGTCCTTCCCACCGTAAGCATGTCCACGTATTTACCCCTCCACCGTGTGGAGAGTAATACAGTCTAGAATCTCCTCATACGTATCATTTTGCTATTTACATTATATCTTGAGAGGAGCCACACCACGAACTCTTTCAAACACACGGCCACTCTTGAGTCCGTACTCCAGTCTAATACTATTTACACTTCTATCAAAAACTTGTCTCCAGACGTGGGCCCCGACGGCGGTCAAACCGTGTTCGGCTGCAAATTGTCTAATGTCAAAGTTCTTGGTGCTGCCCACAAGAGGCTTGATCTCACCAGTCTGTCTAAAGACCCACAAACAGGCTCTCTGTGCTGGGACGTTTTTCTCTGGAGTTAAAGGCACGTAGTCAGAGAACAAGTAGGAGTCTTCGTTCTCCAACAACTTGGCAGTGTCAATGACGTTGTCCACATTGGACAATTTGACATTGGCCAACCCGTAGTGGAGCTGGGTTTTGTATGAGTTTCTTTGCAAGTCTGGAGTATCAGGATTAACCAAGATGGCAGTGTATAATTGGTTTTCGTTGACGGCCTCGAATTCTTGGACCTTGATGGTAGGAGGTCTGCTGACTGCAAAACCAGGCAAGATTGCACCTGGTTGGACCCAATCAGCAAACTCTTGCTTGGTGTTGTGAGGGAATTTAACCTGGATGTGTGCCTTTGGTTCTAAAGTAGGCAAGGTATCTGGTATCACATGCAATTGTTCTAATCTCTGCATGGTGATCATCAAGTCTCTCAGTTCCCACATCTTCTTGGCCAAGCTCCTGTACACCGGTTGAGCCATATCGATCTTGTCGACGCCTCCAAACTCGACGTTGTATAAGACTTCTGGGTTGTACTTTTCGGCGTCGACTAGAAGCTTTTCAATGGTGGATTGATTTGCCTTGGACTTGCTTAATTTTTCGATTTCGTCGTACTTGTTGGATGCATCTTCCTCAAGGAACTCGTAAGCAGACTTGAACGCATCGTCAATAGCAACAGGAGAGTGGTACACTGCTCTCTGGCCTGGATTCTGGATGGATGCTGGAGACTGGCCATTGAAGAGAGATGGTTTCAACTTGGAGTCCACCGAAAGAGTCTCGGATCTATGCTTGAATTCGTTCCACACACCTTTCTTGGCGGCGCTAGAGGTGATCTGAGCTCTATGGTACACACGGACAGCGTTTGAGCGGAGCATGTCTGGAAGTTGGTGGGAGGTTAGTTGGTTGAAATTTTTTCGTTGAGGATGGAACAAACGCGGGTGGTCTGAGATGTGCGCACAACCAACTCTGTGAGCGCTACTGGAGTCTCACTAGGGTTGAGCATTGGAGGTTCTAGCACAGTACGGCTAATTGATCGTTGGTTGGTGGTGCCTTTGCTTGGGAATGGTATGCATAATCCGCTGGCGTCAATACTATGAAAATTGGTGGTGTTTTGTTGTTCAAACGATGTGTTGCATATTGGTACCTCAGAGACAGTTATCGCATTGCCAGCAAGAGTTAAGCAAGCACACCAAGCTGCATATCTTTCAGCTCACTTACTTTCTTGGGTAGACTGCCTTATCTCTAATCATATTACTCCTACTGGTAGTGCCATAGTGACGGAGGCGTCTAGTTAAGCCGTAGTGAAGATAGCAGCGTGAAACTGAGTGATCTATCTTGCGCTTCCGAAAACAGGGCGCTCGCAGGCTGGGATGGCCGTAAGCGACCCACATCGTTGTTTTTGCCTCTCTGCAGGGTTTTCGAACCGTTGGACTGAAATCTAAACTATTCAATGCATGCTGAGCAATCCCAAGCATCACGCCGATCCCGCCCCACGCGCATGAGAGTCAAAGAACAAGAGACAGGGGCCGAACTTATCAGACGGGGCTAACTTGATTTCAAACGCAAGTGATACAGAAATATGGTTCTATGCCCCTTGCCTGTGAAATGCAAAAACGTGGCGAATATTCTGGAAGTGGCACTGCCGTAGCTCCGCTGGAGATACACACCTCGTGCCCACAAAGACGGTTTTCACGGGTTCCACATCCACCCCTCCGACCTCATCTCCATCTCCCTCCCGCAGGGCTTATCAGCCCAAAGGGGAAATCTGGGAAAGCCATGAGGCAAACCTAATCAGCAAATTAGCCTGGAATCAAAACCGTATCCCCCAACTGCTCTCCGAACAACATCATCGCATATGCTCTGAAAGGGGTACGTCCACTCGTACACAGGTTAGAAGCATCTTAAACCAGAAGTAATAAATCCGTCTACAGTGCAATCTGCAGCGCAGAATCATGGTTCTTGATACGTGCTATCGTAAGGCATTCGGTTTCTCGCAGCTATTGTTAGTCGCGCCTCTCACTAAAAAAATGCCTTCAATAAAGTACGAGATGCTGATTAGGGGAAAAAGATATTTGAAGCGGGGGGAGTAAGGGTAGGAAAGGGAGGGGTGAAGACGAGGATACAAGACGAACATGAGGGAGTTCGTAATCGCGTTTTTGAGGAAGTTGTAACCCTCCGTGTGTTACTAATGCAGTGGCATAGTATTTTGGCTGACATTGAAAGGCTCGTAAATCGCCGTTGCGCCAAGAGGAATATCCCAAACTGCACACTCGGACACATTTTCCCCCCCTCCCCCTTTAATATCAGCATCTTCTGCAAGGTGGGCTTTGTGGAGTCCGTGTGAAGCGTAAGAGACCTTGATAAGCCTCTCTGGATTACAACGTTCAACTATACACTTATCACAGTTACGTTATACGAGATTATGGTTCTACATGTAGGACAAGATTAAAATTTATTAATATTACAATCGTAAGTCGTGATGAATGTACCAGTACATTCAATAAATAGCGTGGGATGGGGATAAAGGAGGAGATTAATTAATTGAAGGGCATCAAAAATTAATCCCAATGCATAAGGATGTAATGATCGGCAGTGCAAAAGTTTGAAAAAGTTAGACGGCCGTTGTTGTTTGTAGTATTGGGAGTACTTTGTGTAAGCGCTGTTACTTCAGCACATACGATGGGTTTAATGGTAAGTTCTCGGGCTTAGCAAACTGATCATCATCTTGTATGTTCATACGAGGAAAAAGGCCAGGAACTATCGGGTTCTCTTCTTCTTCGTCGTCGTACTCGAGCAAGGACGAAGAAGGCGGCATGTTCCTGGGACGACCAGGAAACGGTTGTTCCTGCGAGTACTGGAGTATTCCTGAAGAGTTTTCTGGGGCTATCTTATGAGTGAGTGGGAAGTGGACCACCAGCGGATGCATATGTGTATGCATTGGAGGAAGAATGTTTGGCAAGAAATGCTTCTTATGGTCGCACGCTGGCTGCTCTGGGTGGTGAGGACGGTGAGGAGGAGGATGATGATGATGATGGTGGTGGTGGTGGTGGTGGTGTCCACTGCTAACTGTGGAGTTCATGACTTCTTCTTCATCCTTGTGTTGTGGTTCTTGGCTAATTTCAATTACTTCGGAATATTGGCGATCCTCCAACAGTTGGAGAAATCCCCCGTACAGATCAATGTGAAAATTGGTTTCATTCATCAAAGCATGATTGTTCGACTCAAACCCAACGCTATTTTTCTATCTCTTTGGCAATAAGTTGATTATTGTGGTGAAAGGCAATTTACTTCCCTTTTATATTTGCAGTGCCTCCTACGAATGTAAGGCTTTTTGGAACGCTTATGTAAGCGCGCATGATCTATTTGCTAGTACGGCCCAAGTGGATTGCAGGTTATGAAAAATAAAGGCCGCAGAAGTTTCGCCTTTACAGGTTGGGGGATGCCGCTCCTTCAAATAATGCCTTTCAGTGGCTCTTTTGTGTTCTTCGCTTCTATACCTGTCATGAGCAGGCCGGGATCTAGCGGTACATCCCGAGTGGCTTTCCCGATCCTACGAATTTGGGCTCCTTTCTGGTCGTCCTGCCTGTTGAGATAGATGCCGTAGATCGGCACATTTGCAAAATCTAGCCAGATGGAGATCCTGTACTAGAGGTTAATTCAAAGGTGGCAGCAATCTTATTTTCTTTCAAAATAGCTACCCCCCACCATCTTCTGACTTCTTCTCTTTCTGTTTTCACCTCACATGTATCAAATACACTTCTTGTGTCGTGTTGTTCAGACAAGTTTGAGTCTTGTTTCTGAAATTACCCAATGCCACACCATAGAGCTCATAACATTTAAAATGTTTTTGGGGTTTCAAGTCTTTATTCTTTAGTTGCTGGGGTGAGGACCTACAAAAAACGATGACCCACCGAAATCCATGGCTATCCACAAGCCCATTCTACTCTGTCCGTCTAACACACTGCACCGTATCTAGGACTGGCAAGGTTGCAATTTTGCTACCCAAGTCAAGGGACGGCGAAAAAAAAAAAAAAAAAAAAAAAAAAACAGACCCGCGCTCATTTCTTTGCGCGCACGTGAGCACCCAGCCGTCCCGTGGAAAATTCCGAAATTAGGAGGATAAGGGCACGCAATTGCCTATTTGAGAAGACGCTCCTTTTGGCTACTGACCCCGATAGCGGACAACTCCAGAAGGCTTTGCAGTTATTTTAGCAACAATTAGCAATACCTTAGGCTCTGACTCACGGATGAGTTATGGCACAATGCTAGAAACAATAATGTCGAGTTATAATTGAGGTTGCCGACCTGAAGTGATACAAAACATGTGTGTGTGCGGTACTCACTTCGATCGACAGTTTACCAGTACCAAAAGATCTTAGTACGGCTGGTTCGGGAGCGCCCCAATTCTCAGAGCGACCCAAAAGCGCAACCCAAATCGCTCATCTTTCAAACTGGGCCCATCCCTTAGCGATGGATTTGTACCTTTCTTTTTTGCCGTTTTACTTCCTTTTTGGTTCTAGCTGACTCCGGACACAAATGTCTCTTCGGTTGCACGCATTTTCTATGTATTAGACGTCGTCTTGTGTGTGACAAGCAAAAAGCTAATAGCTGCTGCTGCTATACATATCGGAGACTTCACCTCGATCCTGCCATTTTGGAGTTAGCGTTTGGCAGCAAATTGCTCTTGGACGCGTTGAGATATTCAACTTATCTCAGGCCGGTAAGGGAATCCCGCTATTTGACTCGTAAAGCGAGTATTTTCCCCAATCAAAATTGTCCGCTAAACAAAGTTGCAAATTATAAAGAGATTGTATTATTCACACACTAGGTATTGTCACAAACATTTGCAATTGAACAATGGTGGTTTACAGTCGTCCAATTAGTCCTACGGAGAATTACAATAGATGTAGGAATCTTCACAGGTTCTACCGCAACTTTCAGGTGTGCTGCGAATATGAGGTCCCTTTAAGCAAAAGGTTACTATACGCTGCCATTCGACTGGTAGTGGTCGAGTATCACATGTACGCTTGCAATGTGTTTAAGGACGACAAGCTAGGGTGTTTCGTCATCAGGCCTCTAGATGAAGTGACCTTTGGTGATATCTTTCACGATTGGAGTGGTGGTGAGTACCTTCAAAACGGAATCATGAACGAGCAGTTCATGAAGAGAGCAATGTCAATGGTGTTTGATCATAATGTTCAGGGGCCCCTCTTTCGAATCTTCTTGTTAGGTACCAATACGATGGTTGCCTCCTTTGAACACACGGTGGCTGATGGTCTCTCTGGAGTCTCGTTTCACGAGTTCATTGCTGACAAAATTAGACTTTGGGGCCTGTCCTTGCCTTCAGAAATATACGGCTACAAGGTCCCACAAGAGATAGAGCTGAGTTCGGTGCTTTTCAATTTCGAGCACGATAAGCAATTCATTCAATACGGTTTGGCAGACCCTTATGATATTTACATGGATGATGACTCATTGGATTACACTTATGGCAACCCGCAATTCTTTGACAAAGTCATTCCAAACAATCTTCCCCTTTGGCCCGGAAGGAGAGCAAGCCAGTTTCATACCTCTATTTCTTTTAAGACTTCCAATATCAAGGCTTCTGATGTGTCCACTATCCACGCCAGGTGCCGCAAAGAAAGAGTAACCATCACTTGCTACGTTGAAGCTGTCATGGCGTACACCTTGCAACCAATCTTTGGTAAAGAACACCACACATCCCACAGACCCACGGTGAGCATGAGGAGATTTATCCCTCCTTCAAGTCAGGTGGCTGGACGGAGAATCATTGCAACAATGGCATTCTCGGGCTTGTGCTGCAGGCTTCCTCCGTTCTCGGCGTTCTCGTGGGATATAGTTAGGAATATACAGAGTGGCTTGCAAGAGACTGTTGGAAACACCAGGCTACTCAATGCCTCGAAGGCGTTTTATGACAGTACCAGGGCTAACCCGTTGGGTGACCAAGACGCCTTCTTTGGTGCAACCTTAGGTGGTACTCGGACAGATTCAACGAAAATGTCAAACTTGGGCATGGTGTCTAACCCATTGCTTAAGAGCATCAATTTTACCCAAGATGTTCCACCATCGGTGAGTGAGTTTATCATTAGTCTCATTTCCACACCCAAGGGCGGGATGAACATTGTTTTTAGCTATTTCGATGATTCATTTGAAGACCTCCATTACGACAATCTCGACCACTTACTTCCCGAGATCACAGAGAACTTGGTGAAGTTTGCTCAACTTTGAGATACACGCCACTGCAGGACAGTGCATTTGGCCCAGGTCGCTTAAGAAAGGAGCTGGTATGTCCCCCTCACTTGAGTACATTAGTAAGATTTGTTTCCATTACAAATGTCTTAGGAAATGTTGCAAAAATTATTACTAATTCTCGAAACACACAAGTAACGGGCAAGGGTTTCTGTCTAGTCCAAATACCTGTTTGAACAATCTATCTGTATTACGCTAAGTGCCATAGCGGAGGTCGCTATCTAATTCTGTCTCAATTCAGCGCATAAACCTATCAAACTAACTATACATATTATACAAAAAATAATAGCGACTTCACTTATCACTAAAGGCCTTGCCATTGAAAACAGCAGGTGGAGTTGGGACACCATTGGCAGCATCCACAGCACTATTTGAGGCGCCAGCAGTGCCGTTTGTGCCTGACGTAGGGTTCTGCATGTTTGGAGGAGACAATTCGATTACTCTACTTTGCAAGGCCAAAGTGTAGTCTCTCAATTGCATGTTCTCGTTTCTCAATTCTTCGATAGTTTGCTTTAAATGATCCACTTCCTGAGCCTTCAACTCTAAGTCTTTGACGTATTTATCCTTTCTTTGTCTGAAGGCACGCTGAGCCTTTCTGTTTTGCATGGCACGCTTGGTTCCGCTCAATTGCTTGTGACCACCTACGGAACCACCACGCTGCAAAGCTCCAATGTCAGTCAAGGCTCCTCTAGGACCGCTGAGAGCAGCAAGGGACTTCTTGTCTGGGTCGATATCGTCATCGTCATCGCCATGAAGGTGACCTTGGTGGTGATGGTGTTGACCTCTCTTCTGTTGAGCCACAACTGCTGCTGCTGCCACTTCATCTACAACCGATGAAGGGAATGCATCCAGCGCATCGTGATCATCTCTGGCAAATGAAGGGTCGAACTTGTCCTCTGGACCTCCGGCGCCTCCGGCACCTGCTCCCCCGGACAGTTGGCCCTGTGCTTGTTGGTGCGCTTGTTGTTGTTGCTGTTGTTGAGCTTGCTGGTGTGCTTGTTGGGCATGGCTCTGTTGGGCATGCGATTGCTGAGCGTGTAACTGCTGCAGATGAAGGTGTGAAGCAGCATCTCCCTTATCCGACAGCCAAGACGTAAACGAAGAGTTCATCGTAGTTGATTGTAAATCTGAAAAAGCTTCTCCAGATACCTTTTATGTAATAGATGACAAATTTAATTTCCGGACAAGCGCAGTCCAAAAAAAAAAAAATTGGCTGTGTCAGGGAGCATTGTCACGTGTAGCGGATATACGAATCACAACAAATGGGTGCACGTGATAAGGGTAGATAGTAGGACCACGGATTTAGCTGCAGGCCCACTCGTGCTTGTGTGATGGGCAGAGTTGGTAGAGTTCAAGATTAATATATCGACTATAGGACCTAATAGAAACTGCAGCAGCGAGGATTTTGTGGGTATTCCGAGTCGTCTAAGTCACGTTTGTAGCCCTCCCCAGGATCACCCGCCAAGTCCGCTCCCCCGGTGTATCAAAAATTAAATTGTTGTAAATTTTTCTCTGATCATTACGAGGAAACAAACGTTACAAAGAAACGACCCGCAAAGTATTGCGGTTCCTAACAGAAGATGTTTGGAATCGATTTATTGTCTTCATCGTCTCCGATTGGACAGCCCTCTGCTGACACCTTTCCAAGCGGAGGAGGCACGACGGATGGAGGACAATATACCCATGGGTCTAGCCACCAAGGTATTTCCCAGACGAATGGAAATCACCAACACAAAGGATCAACGCTGTCATCAGCTTCGTCGCCATTCTCAAGTCAACGCAAGACGTCCAACTTTTTTCCTAGTAGTCGACCTACTAGTGTGACCTGCACGCCTAACCTTAGTGAGCTTGAAGATGCCATGGTTGGCTTATCTGAGGTGATGGTCGGAATGCCTAACCCAAGCACCGTTAATAGCAGCCGGACTGCAAGGCGCCATCACAGCTCGCCATTGATAGGGTCCTTAAGTAATAATTACCCTACAACAAACAATTCCTCCAAGTTTTTTAATGCAGATGATATAGATTGGGACACCTCAATCAAAAACTTCAAGTTTAAGCCGACGGCTCCCAAGATTCTGTCTGCTGCCAGCTCTGCATCGTCTGCCAACTCCACTATGATCTCAGTTGCTTCTCCACCTACGTCTTTCACAAGTTTATTTGATACTTTGTTGGTAAGTAACACGCCTCCTGCCGTGGCAAGTGGTTCTGTGACTCCATCACTAAATTCAATTTGGAATGATGGCAGCAAATCCAACCCAAAGTTGGTAGGGAATTTAGAAGAACTTATAAATAAGAGCATTCAGCGTGATATGGATGAAGACTTGGTGGTTCCAAGAGAAAACATTTACGCAAAGCGGGTCAACAATCCCTCGTTTATTCCAACTAATAGACTACTAACAGCAAGCGTTAGACCTCCTTGTCAGAAGATAATTTTCACAGACAAGTATAACTTTTCTGATGAAAGAAGGTCAGGATTGCATACCTTGTCGTCATTTTCTGAATCGCCATCATCGTTGACCGTTAGTCCAGCTTCTTCTGCCACAACGTCATCAATACCATTATCTGCTACCGCAGAAGCAGCTGGGCCAGGAGCATTATCTACGTCAACATTTTCAAACTCGTCATCATCCGCAGCTTCTTCAGAGTCAAATTCGTCGGATCAATCTTCAACATCAGCATCATTATCGTCTAATTCTTCACAAATACAGGTTACCTTGCCCAAATTTGACTATGAGCTGAAGAATAAGAAGAACCTCTTCAATAATACCTTGCTCAATAGTGGAGAATTTAAAAGTAAGTATTCAGAAGACTATTGTTCTACCTTCTATAAAAGGAATAATTCGGGTTACATGTTCATTAAAGAGCCTACGAATTCACTAAAAGTCAACTCCAAAGGTCACAAGCTGTGGGTCCAGCTTGTCATCAAGTTACCAAAAGAAGGAAGTACCCCAGAGAACAATAATTATCCTACAAAACTAAAAGTTGACATCAAGCAATTGCCTATTTGGAAACCTATCAATTTGAACAGTGCCAATCAGCACTACTCTGGGGGTCAGAAGAAGAAGCTGCTGCGCAAGGTTGGCGGTGGGAGTGCAAGCACCAGTTTGATGGGGGCTGTGTCCAATAACAGCAACAACTCTACTTATGTTGGTTCCTCCGAGTACAAGCCCAAGAGTGGGGGCCCGCCGAGGAAGAAGAGCCCCAACCTCTCAAAGAGGTTCCATAAAAAGCCCGAATGAGGCTGATCACCTGACTTTTCACACATCGCACCACTTTTACTCAAATTTCTCGCTGTCCTATTGGACAAACAAAATGATTCTAGTTAAGTAGAAAGATTATGAATGGACATATCAAGCAGACAGAACCCCTAAGTAGACATGCACGCATCTCCCTATCACCTTGAAAAAATAGCCTCACTTTGTATGCCATTTTCTATGGTGTCTCCCAGACAACTTTATCAGCTCACTCTCTCTCTCTGGTACGAGTCCTGGTTGCCGCACTACCAAACCCATTTTTTCAGGCCATCAAAAGGTCCAATCTGAGTAATTGTAAAAAAAACATTTACCTTGGTAAACCCATTCCAACCACGATAAAACATGTTTGCATCCACCGTCCGTTCCGCTTTGAGAGCTAGAGTTGCTGCTCCAAGAATGGCTGCCATGACCAGAGTCAATGCCATTGCTAGACCAGCTTACCAAATGAGAAACTACTCTAGTGGTCACCACGAAGAAACCTTTGAAGAATTCACCGTTAGGTATGTATAACCTTGCTCTTATCCCGATGAGAGGCATGAGCGTATTTTGATCACGAGCATTACTAACCCAACTCTAGATATGAAAAGGAATTTGAAGAAGCTTACGATTTGTTTGAAGTTCAAAGAATCTTGAACAACTGTTTCTCTTACGATTTGGTTCCAGCTCCATCTGTCATTGAAAAGGCTTTGCAAGCTTGTAGAAGAGTTAACGACTACCCAACTGCCGTTAGAACTTTTGAAGCTTTGAAGCACAAGGTTGAAAACAACCAACAATACGAAGCCTACTTGGAAGAATTGAAGGACATTAGACAAGAGTTGGGTATTGATTTGAAGGAAAGCTTGTACGCTGAAAAGTAGTTTCGTCATAAGTAGTTAAGGAAAGTTGTTGAAAATTTTATCTTGTAGGAATATACTGACAGCGGATGATATATAATGCTGAATGCTGCAAACAGTACTATGGGCTGTTTCGCATGTTGCTCAGCAGCATGTTGAGTGTGAAATATAGATTTCCGGTGGAAAAGATTGGATAATACCTAATACATGGGTAGTACTAACACGGTACGCAGCACTGAACTTCAGTGTCCCTAACAAAGTGATCAGGTTGACGGTTTCTTTACATATTCCCCAGATAATCCCGGAATCGTTGTGGTTTCTTTTCATACTCAATGACAGGGTGAGTTGAAAGTAGCCATTCGGAGGAGGGGCAACAATGCGGTCACCTCCAAGTCCAGACAGCAGTCTATGCGTTGTATCGTGCTAGAGATCGAATGATTTGATCTGTTACTCCCCATGTGACTCTGTTCACACTTGTAGATGGACGCCTCTTGTGACACTTACACGTGATAAGATTTTTTTCTCCTTCACCAAGAATCAAAGTAAGCATGGGTGTCTTTATTCCTCCGCCAGGGAACGGCGACAGCGGAGATGAATCGAACTCCAGCCTGAATGGCAAATCAATTGATTCTGAATCTTCTTCCTTGAATCTTTACCACTTGATCAGGGACTCTCTTCCACGCAATCCGTCGATAGGACTATTCTGGGGACCCTTGACTCCTGCCTCTGATTACAGGCCAGGGTTATGGTTTATGACAGGCATGCAATTTGTTATAGGAACTTTTTTATTTACGAAGGGAAGGTTGATATTGAGGACTCCTGGGATTCCTCCACATTACCAAAAGCCGAAGGGAACCATTTTGAAGGCCATGGTGCCGTTTTTGAGTGGTGCGACCTTGATCTTTGGATCTGGGTTAGAGATATTACGGTTGACTTTAACATTTGATCCATGGGTAGAGGAAGCCAAGCATTATAGAGTTATGTCGAAGTTGACAGGGGAGGTCCCTAGTGCGTGGTTTGGCGCATATACCTCCTTCATCCCCATGGGCTTGGATCAGTGGGTGGAGAAATCAAAAAAGTACACTCAACAATTTGCCAACAGCGATGCTACCTACGCAAAGAACAGCAAGGACGACAAAGAGAGCCATACGATAATTGTTGAGATGGATGGCAAGCGAAAATCTTTCAACGCAGACGCAAATGTAGCCTACTATGAGGTGTACGAGCATATCAGGGAACTCAACAAGAGAAAAGCAAAGAGGCTCCTTGAACAAGACTTGTCATCTGTCACAGAACTAAATAAAGCCGAACGCTTGGATTTGGTTTTAGAAGGCAAGTCGGATTTGGTCAATCCAGACTACTTCAAGCCCCCCATCACGATTGGGAATCTGATTTATCTCGAATCCGATGAAGATCTCGATCTTGTGTGGTCGAGGTTTGAACCATGGCAAGAATTGAAGCGTGAAATCGACACTGAATTCCGCTTGATTCCTCTGTACATGGATACTTATAGTAATGACGACCAAAAGGAACCAAAAAGAGGATAGACATATAGACAATAATGAGAGTATAATTTTTTGAGCAAGCATTTTGGAGTGCCACGCTAGAAAGTTGGTTCATTCAGATGGATCAGTTTGGAGGGCTTCCCTTGGTAGTATGTAAGGAGACTTCTCTCCGATGATCAGTAAATTGGGAGTTTCCCTTGGTAGTAAGGAGACTTCTCTCTGCTCATCAAGTATGTATCGATAATGAGGTATACCTTGGTGCAAGTACTTCCCTCTAATGCGTCAAATATCGATTCTATTTAAACGCCCTTCTTGAAGAAGATTATCTACATCGTTATCTTGTACATGGACTGCTCATTAATCTATAGTATACATAATCTTGCCAGCGCTTTCAAGTTTCAACTTCCAAATCCAACTTTTCTTCTATCAAATTCCTTTCTTCGTTTTTCAAAGTCGGCTTTTCAAATAAAGCCAAGTGCTGTTTCCAGAGAATTTCGGCGGGATCCTGGTCTGGCTCCACCCATTCAAAACCATCACCTCCAGACATCCAGTATGCTTGCATCTTCAAATCATCCAAGTTGTCCTTTGCTCTCAAAAGTCTGACCTTTGATCCATCGCGGTTGTAACCGGGTTGCAAAGTGTGCTCGGTATGGAATAAGTTTTCTTCCTTTGTTCTTGTCAATTCATTTATTATCAGAGGAGTCAGTTCCCCGCCGTTCAAAGCACGGTCCAGCTCGACTATCTTGGAGGAGAAGAGCAATTCGTCCGAGTGTCTGAACCAGTGTGTGTAAAATGTACCTTGCTGCCAGGCCAAGTAGTCGCCCCCGGCCAGAACCACCTGTCTGCCGAACCGCACGACAGTTACGAAAAACGAAGAGTTGATGAAGTAGGTCAAGATCATGGAGTTGATCGACAGCAAATGCTTCCAGCCGTCACTCAAGTTGAACACCTCAATAAGCCCGTTGATTCCAAACTTACTGATCGCCGTTATCCCCAAGGACGTGGCTATCAATCTGAATATGCCCTTTCTCATGATCTTATCGTTCTTGGCAATGTACCGTTCATGTGCCACTGTTTTGTCGGTTAATTTGATGGCCTGCTGGTAGTCTGCATCGTACAAGGCGTTCCTCAAGGCAACAAGCGCAACGTCCCTCTCAATGTATTCGGGCGACTTGGAGTAGAAGTGGTCAATCACCGCCAAATTCACTTTGGTTGGAAGCTTCAACAAGAAAATCTCCTTGAGAAGCGATTGCTTAAACGGAAAGTCATGCGAAAATATCCCATTCACAACGTCAGTATAGTCTTTAATCAGTTTGTCGTTGAATTGTTCGTTCACAGGGTATGTTTGATAATGCAAGGTTTTTGCGGACTTGAGGGCTGGAATGACAGTTGACTCCAGACCTTGCTCAGTAACATGGCGCTTCAACAGCTGGAAATCCAGAAAGTAAGGAAATGGTGCACTAGTGGATACTCCCCTTCGAAATACTAGGCTTCGAATCATGATCCAACTTGTGTTTGACGTTTTTGAGGTTTTACAAATTTTTTTCGTACCCAATTTTCATTACTATATAATATACAAAAGAAATGGTTTCAAGAGAAGGAATCACCAGACAGGTAAAGCGTATACTAGAACCTGGACAATTGGTTGGAAAGCTCAAGCACCAAACCATAGCCACCAAAGTAAACATAAAAAAAAATATAACAACAGTTTTAACTTTGCCATTTTTGATCTAGAGATATTCTAAGAAAGGAGCATATGACGTTGTTAAAATCTAGATCAAACCCAAGCCAAGGTTGAAAACAAGACCAGCACCAACACCAGCACCAAGAACATTGATGTCTACGATGTTGTTGAGGGCTGCACCCTTCAGACCACTAGTAACAGAGCCAGAGTGGGCGCCTCCAGATCCAGATTGAGATCCAGATTGTCCATGAGTGGATGGGGAAGTTCCGTTCCCAGCGTCGGCGTTTGCAGGACGAGATTGGACCACTCTGCTTGTGATGAAAGTCAATGAGTCGGTCGCAGGATCATCTGTTGGGTTTGCTGTTGGGGCTGGCATGGCTGGAGCAGTCCCAGCGGCTGGAGGAGCTGGAGGAGGAGCAGCGCCACCACCTCCAACTGCACCTCCAAGAGCACCACCATTACCTTGGGCTGGTGCTGGTGCTGCTGGAGGGGCCTGTCCCCCGGCTACGGCTGCCGCACCTGGGTCTGCTGGGTTAGTGGTGGTAGCGGTACCTGTACCAGTACCAGTGCCGGTGGCAGTGCCAGTACCAGTACCAGTACCAGTGCCGGTGGCAGTGCCAGTACCAGTACCGGTGGCAGTACCTGTACCTGTTGCTGTACCTGTGCCAGTTCCTGTTGCTGCACCTGTGGCAGTGCCAGTGGCGGTGTTAGTCCCTGTGTTGGCTGCTGCTGCTGCTGGAGTGGTGGCAGGGGTAGTGGCTGCTGCTCCTCCTGCGGCAGCGGCAGCAGGGGTGGTTGTAGCTGCTGCTGCTCCTGCTGCTGGGGTGGTTGTATCAGCTGCAGCGCCGGCGGCCGGTGCTGCTGCGGCCGGTGCTGCTGCTGGAGCGGCTGCTGGAGCAGCCCCCGCTGCAAAAACACCGACAGCTTGGATAGCGATGGCTGTCAATAATGTGTATTGGTACTTCATTTCAAACGAGTGTCCTACCAATTATAAGTATGGTTTTTTTTGATATATGTTTACCAAATTTTTTTACGTGTTTATGTGACAGAAAAGACTTGGAGATTCAGGCTTTTGCGGTTGGGATCGTCGCACAAGAAAATTGTATAACGAGCACTGTTCAGGGCTCAGGGGGAATGTATGGAGAGGACCTTATGAAAAGCCACCACATGTCCGATAGGATTCCAGTCCGAAGTAGTATGGTGAACTTTGAAGCTCGAATGCACTCTTTTGGCAACCTGTAGTACATTCCCGATCTTGACTGTTCCGCAGATTTAGACTAAATTGGCAAACTGCGTGGAAAAATACCCAGAAGCAATCGAGGCGGGATTATGAACCCATTGAACCCTACCTCAAACATTGTCTCAGAGGCGGTGATGAATGAAGTGTGTGCGTGAAAAGGGGAACTAGAGGACTTTGGTTGTGACAATGTAACTAGTGTCGATTGTCTACAGACGTGAACCTCTTGGCTTTGTAATACATTTACTTTACGATATGTTTGGGGAGTGTCCGGGGGTACTGTGGTTTTGCAGGATTTTGGTCGAAAAAATGAAGAATCTATATATAGTGACAACCTATAAAGCATAGGTATGAGAGGTGAACAGGGAGGATACACTGATGGTTAAATGGAGTTTAGAGTCTTATGTTGGTGTTATCAGTTGTAAGAAGTATGGTGGAATGGTTAGAGTAAGAAGTATGGTTGATTAGTGTAAAAAGTATGGTTGACTGCTGTTTTAGAAACCTTAGCTCTACAGTTGAAGGGAATCCTTAGAACGATATTTCGACATGCATCAGCAAGACCTTTGATTATGTATTGAGTGCCAGCGTTTGCTGCAGAGAGATGCAATGCTCATTGTGCTAGTTTATATATGCAAGATCTAAATTGTGGCAGTGCAAGCCAGATACCAATAGTATGAGCACATGCTTATGTGGTTAGGAAAATGTTCAGTCTGTGTGTTTGTCTGTTGTCTGGAATCATGCAACCCGGAAGATTACTTCGTGGTACCTCCCAAGATATGGATAAATTGAGACTAGGAGAAGTGAGCACCGCTTGCATGTCCAAAATCAGCAGTGTAATCGTCTTTATTAAGTGGTCATGGTCGTCGTCAGGGTAATCATAATAAGAATTTCGTCATATACGGTTAACTCTTTTTCTTCTTCTTTCTTTTCTCCATTTTAGGTGCACAGTCAGGACAGTACCATATCTCATCGTCTTTTGGTGGAGAGGTGATTCCCACACAGCTCCAATGGAACCATTCGTACTTACAGTCGTCGTTATCGCAACCAATCATTTCTCCAAACGATACCCTTTGGCAGAAGCAGTATAGATTGTTATCAGCATCATCACCATTACCTCCCCCGGGAGCATTGTCGTTAAATAGTTCTGAAGCACCCATGCTGAGATTGACGCTCACGCCCACTCCAAAGTCCCCGTCGTAGAGATCGTCCCGCATATCATCTGCTTCTTCTGACTTGAGACGCTTCATTGGACGTGACGAGCTTACAGACCCACGGATCCCACTATTCAAGCCTTCAGAACGCATGCCAACCGTGAGTCGACGTTTGTGTCCAGTCTTCTTAACATCATGTACCGGCGTGCTGGTACTGTTCGTGGGTCTCGGTGTCAGCGAGCCAGAGTAGTCTGAATTGTAGCCATAATCAGTTTGTCCCCTAGCGCGTTCCGTGATCTTTGAATCCTCTTCCCAAAGATTGTCAACTGGGGGTAATAACTCCTCTCTCTCTAGTTTGGTGATATCAGTCTCAAAATGAAACAAGTACTTTGATATGAGAAATAAAGCTGTGTTAGCTAATAAAATCTTCTCCTTTTGCAATTTAACTGCCAAGTTCATGTCTTCCTCTATCTTCTGATAAAGCTGCTGTTCTTTAGGATGCTTTGTGAGCGTACCGTTAGCCCTTATGAACTTGTGTATTTGGTTGTCTTTGAGTTGATACCGTTTCCGAGTCTCCACTAGCTGTGCATCTTTATTCTTGATTTCTTCAAGTAAATGTCTTACTTCCAACGGAAGATTTGAAAGGTCTTGTGTATATTTTTCAAATACTGTCGATGTATCCATTCTGTTATTGATTGATGGACTGGCAACCGATGATTACAAACACTTCCTCTCAGATTGATTTTCTGTTGAAGCAAATTTTTATGTGCAGGTACTGAGTTGCAGAAATATCGAATCGAGGGCTCACTGGAAGCTAAGAAGGACACATCAAGTGCAAAGAGAAATGAGGTCAACCCTTCTTGCTGCCAGAATTCGGAAGACCGACCATGTGAAATTCGTAATTTTGAAAGAAAGGAGGATTTGAGTTTCGTAAGGAGTCTTTATGGCTCGAGTTGCATGATTACATCTGTGATTGCTTCTTCGAGATAAGGAAAAGAAGCAATGTCAACAGAACACGACACTTTCTAGAATCATACCCTTTAGTGGCAATTACGTTGGTATGATGATGTAAGTATCCAACACCCCCATAGTTCGAAGGCATAACTAGAGAGCTCTTGGAGAGCCCCCCTCGCTCATGATGCATTTTCAAACACGAAATAAGGTTTTATTGTAGGGGTATAGTGTTTCCAGACCATCCAACGGAATTTGGTTAAAGAGGAAGTGAATTCCGTCTTTGCTATCAGTACCACATTAATTTTAAATCTTAATTGCAATTCTTTGGCATTTGCAGCATTTTTTGGGGAGGGCTCCTAGCCAGCACTGGAAACTTCCGGTTAACGCTATTCTTGCAGATTTACACCCTTAGTTCTAATGACATAACACATGCTTACGAAAGTTGCAGTACTTCTTAACCGCTGCGGTGCACTTCTCCTGCAATTCATGTTCGGTTTCTTCTTTGGAAGGACGTTTGGTTACCAACTGCACACCCTAGACTCATATTTAACATTCATCGGAAGACTGTGACTCTAGGAACTCTTTTTGGTTTAATAATACTCGGTTTTTATGGGACTGTGGCCCTATTGCACCCTGTCAACACGGCTGGTGTTCTCGACGCCCTGTCGTTTCAAAGTTCTAGACTAGCTACTCAAAACCACTTTACAACAATGTTCCAAGACATCAACAATATCCATTGAGCTTCTGGACCCCTTCAACAACCTTCTTCAGATATAAGCATGAAATCTCATGGACTACTGCCACCAACTGTAATAGTACATCCACTTGCATATGTTGGCTTTGAGTGTAAAGTATGCTCTAAATCTGAACTATGTATAGCAATCGAACTGAAGGATTATTGCCCATGTGAAAGGCTTTGTAAAATAATTCATATGCGTAGATGACTTCGTGGCCAAGTTGGCTAAGGCGTAAGACTGTTAATCTTAAGATCGTGAGTTCGACCCTCACCGAGGTCGCTACTTTTGCCTCTATGGCCAAGTTGGTAAGGCACCTCACTAGTAATGAGGAGATCGTCAGTTCGAATCTGGCTGGAGGCAATCTTTTTTACTCATATGGCACTTTGAGCCTCTTGCTGCGCTTTATATAAGGAGGAAACCCTCCTCTCGATCAGGTGAGCTCGTTTGTACTGATTTATGTCTCAAGGTGAAAAGTTCTTACAAGATTACGTAAGCATATTGCACATAAATCAAAATTTCTTAGGCAACTCTATAGGTAAATGGATATATTAGAGGAGAAGCTCGGCAGGCTAAGCGTGGGTGAGAGTGAGAATCTATCTGAATCAGAGGTTAAGGAGTTTAAGCTTCACGCAGATGTCTTGTTTGCTAAAACCCTGGATGAGGATAATAAGGCTGCACAAGTGGCAATTGACTGGTTTAACGCCAAAATTCAGCGGAAACCAATTCAAATCACTCTCTATGATTTGCTACTTCACGACCCAAAGGAATTCATAAGAGGAATCACGAGAGCTGAGGAAGGGTCCAGCGTGTTGTTGGTCAACTTACTAAAGACCAGCAAGGCTCCAATTGATGCTGTAGCTAATACCTTAGACATCACCAAAGACCTTTTAAAGGCTGAGCCTAGTCGGACGCTCTTCGTGATTTACTACTCACTTATTTCCAATTTCGATTGCCACAATTACCAACATTTGCACGTCCTTTTGAAGTTCTTGAACCCACAAAATACAGAATTGAGCTCCATAACGTTATTGATAATAATCAAGTATTTAAAGACAGACAGATCAGCATCACAGGGAATAATCCTCGAATACTTTGAGCTTTTTGATGAAAACTTAGACTTACAGGAATTTTTAAACTACATCAAGATCTTGGAATCGTTGTATGCATTGGTGCCAGAGCTCACTGAACCAGTATACTTGGGAGAAACTACAAAGAAGAACATACAAACTAAAACGAATGAAATCTTACAGCAAGCGACAAAGGGATCCTTGTATCCCAACCAAAAGGTTGTTGTTATTGAAATATTAAAGTTGATCAATAGCTCATGCATCACCGAACAAGCTCGAACTTACAACACAAAAGAATACTCAGACCTCTTGATAGCAGGGACCCAAATCAAAAATGAGTCCGAAATTCGATTATTGTCTACATTAACCATTATTAAGTTGTGGAATTTTGTAAAGCTCGATAAGGAAAACAAAGTGACCGTTGAAAGCTTGTTTGGGAGACTCTTTGACTACTTGAAAAGCAAAGAGAAAGAGTTTGTGGGGTACTGCGTAGAGGGAATAGCATACCTCTCATTGAACAAGAATATCAAAAAAATTTTGAGGAGCGACGTTAATTCAATCTCATTACTAATAAGCTTATTTGGAGAGGGTCATGACTATGGTGTCCTTGTAATTATTACTAATCTCATGAAGTTGAAGGACTTAAACACGGATTCCCAAGACAAGGAAACTATCAAGTACTTAAAGAGCATCTCTGTTCCTCAAAATGATGATCACAAGGACGACACAGACCAAAGTGTTATTCATTTGTTCAACAAGTCACTTCTTGTTAATCACCACATCATAAGTGTGATTTCGAAGCTTAAGGTTTATAAGGATGAAGAAGAGGAACTGAGTTTGGTATCTCTTTTTATCACCATTATTTACCAGATCGCAGTAAACCAAGAAAAGGTGGTTAAGCAGGAAATGGTGAAACAAGGCGCGTTAAATATTGTGCTCAACTACCTTCTCAAGCACAGCAAAGCAGAGGATGGCACTACCAGACCATTATCTAACGCCCAACTTGAAATCCGGGTGCTAGCCCTTCGTTCCCTTGCCAAGATTCTCATCAGCGTGAATCCTTCTCTAGTTTTTAACAAATACGACCCAAAAACCTGCTTATCGTTTTTGGTCGAACTTTTGGGTCCTGATGTTTCGAAATATCTGGGCATCGTTGCCTCTGGTGATTCGTATATCCATGATATGACAACACTAGATAAGTTCGAATCACTTTTGGCACTTACAAACTTGTCGACGGTCAGCAATGCACCAGAACTCCGAAAAGCTATTATTACAAAAACTTTTCCTTACCTTGACAATTTCATTTTAGCATCCACCAACTCTCAAGTTCAGCAAAGGTCTTGGGAATTGATTGCAAACCTAATTATGGAACCTACCCTATTGGTGAAGTTCTTCAACATCGAGTCCTCTACCAATGCAGCAGATAATACAAAAAACCAGGAAAACTTTAAGAGACTTCAACTACTTGTGAAGCTACTCCACTCAGAAAATGAGCTGCTCCAAATTACATTGGCGAGTGTCTTGGTCAACGCAACTTCTGAATTTGAGATGATTTCTCTGATACTAATTTCTAAGGATGAGATATTGTCGGAACTCATAAGGATCATAACTGACATTTTTAATAACCAAACCAATGACGATCTTTTGTTAAGATTGAGCTACTTGCTTCTTAACTTGGTATACGCTGCAGAAGACAAACCAGAAATTCAGAAGCTCCGGGCCAATTCACAATTGAAGGGTGCCATTGCCAATGTCCTACAACAAAAGAATACAGAAATCGGACAAATCTTAATAGAAGTCATTAGATTAGTGAGATTTAAATAATATAAATATTGAACTCTTTGGATGGGGATATTTTTAAAAATGAATCATACGTTGAGCTAGAGTGTCATTACTGTGCTCGGCTGCCTGGACAGACTTTCTCACAGTGTTGGAGGATTTATCATTATCCAACTTCACCTTTATAGCTCTATGCAAATTAGAGAGGAAATCAGGGTATGAAGGGCCAACATTCAATTGCGTAGCACCCTGCAAAGCATCCTCAACCAAGCAGTCCCTGAACTCCCTGAGAACACCGTCCAAGCCGGTGCGTACCAATCTGATACCTCCAGACCCAATGCTTGGGATTCCGTTCACTTGTTGGAAGTATTGGATTAAGTTACGGGCTTGTTGAGAAATGTGCGTTGGCAACTCTGGCAATTCATCAAGCATCGCATCGATTTGAGAAGCCTCATCAATGTGCTCCCCAAATAAATCCTTTATGATCAATGGGTTAGCATGGCTGTCAACATAGACAAAAATGTCAATACCATTGTAGCAGATGTAAACACCAGGTTCTAAGTTTGGGCTAGACAATTCGGTGAATTTTGGAGTCTTGAACATGCCATTGACAGAATCAAACATACAATCATCCTCATCAATAGAATGTAACTGAACCAAAGCTGGATACAAATGATAAAGTAATCTTTCCAAGGGCATGTTGAGCATTTGAAGCATATCATTCAACCTGGCGTCTGAAGAAACAGCGCTTGAATCCCTCATGGCCTTTGTCTTGACAAATGACAGTAAGTATAATGGAACATGCTTGAGCAGATCTGGGAAAAGTAATTGATTTGAAGTACGGGTGTTGTGACGACCCAACTCGCTCATGGCTCTGTACTGAGTGAACACAGTAACCAACTTCTCATTAATGGATTCTCTCAATTCCTTCAAAGTTTGCTTACCAACAAATGATAGCAGGTCTCTGATAATGGTGGCAACGACAGCATTTTCATCTGAGAAAACGAATACATCTTCCAATCTCTCGCTAACAGCCAAAACCAAGTTAATGACTCTAACTTTTCTAACACCTTCCTTGTCGGTGTAAAGCAAGGCAGCCTGGAAGTGACAGTCATATCTCGTCTGCAATTTTCCATCATATTCAAGCAAGATAGTAAAACTTTGATCCTCACTAAGGATTGGAATTTGAGGGTCACCGGCAGCGAGAGACTCAGATAATGAGGAAGAAGACGTTCCATAGTACTGAGAAACTTGCAAGCCATTTGAGCAACGCAACTTTAATTGACCCTGGTAACCAGTGGCATTGCGAACGGAGGAAATGAATCTTGCACTAAGAGCTCTTCCATCCCTTTCAGTGTCAAAGTTTGGCCACCTAGTTACAGAACCTCCGGTGGTTGTACACAAAAATCCAACGTTAGACAAGTCTACAGCTGTGGGCGACACAACATGGACGTCCAAGCCAACGCCTTTGGTGAGAAATTCTTGCGCTAAATTCTTGTAATAGTCGTTGTCTGGCAACAAGACCTTGTGCTCCAAGGCTGGAGAGTAGCTTCTTCCCACGGCTTTGTTGTCCTTAAACTTAAGACCTCCTGGTCCCCACGATGGTAAGGCGCACAACAATGCAGTAATTTTACCACCATTTCCAATCTCAGAAAGGCACAACATAGCTGTACGGAGGGCAGCACCAAAAGCCGGTTCTGCGTCTCCCATAGAAGATTCATCAAATTGGGTCTCCAAGTAGTTCAAGGCATCTTCAATAACCATTCTGCTTTCCTCAGGATCAGCAAAGAGACCCAGGTGGAACGGAACAAACGGTTCTGAGAGATCAGAAGAAACTACCACTTGACTGTTGTCAAGGGAGGCACCCAAGTTGATAAAATGAATTCTTTTATCAAACAATATAATTGAAAACTTCATTTTTGATTCAGAAGGTTCTCCAAACAATATACCCCTGATTGCATCGGCAATTAGGCCAGGCAATTTCTGTTTCCTACTGCTTTCAGTAATATCGATCAACAAGACGTGATGAAAAGGTTTTGATTCTTTTTCATGAAAGTTGTATTCGCTCGGAACCAACAAGTCGTACACACCCTTGTGCAATTCAGGTCTATTAAATTTGTCAATTCTTTGGTTCTGATGATCAAGCATTGCGTGGTAATCGTTAGGAACAGTGTTGTTAGTAAACTGACAGATATTACAAGTGAACTTCCCTGCATTTGAAAACTGCATCAGTGGATTAATATAGGCACGGCACCGACGGCATCTGATTGGACCAGCTTCTAATGGATCATCTGAATGGGTTGCAGGTTGAATTTCATTTCCAAAGGCATCACGCAGAGAGCCATCACGTTTCATATCTACAACGGGCACGGGATTTTCGGTTGATAACAATGGTGCAAATGGCCTGATTGTGACAGAAACAGGAAGCTTCGTTGCTTGTCTTAATTGTTCGCTCTCAGGAACATAGTACATGGAGGATCTTATGAACTTTGATGAGGCAGTTCCCTGGTCCACAGCAATGAATTGGGTGGTTGCATCGGGTGGAGTCACATTGCTGAAAGTAAGAAAAGCCTTGCACTCGCCTGTAGTAGGGTCTATTGGTGTGTTGTACTCTCTTTGATTATAGTCACGGAATTCTTGAAGAGATAACGCAGCGGGTTCACGAACATCTTGCGAATCAGCTTGAGGAGTAGCTCCTAGCTGTGGTGGAAAGTAGCTAGAAGGTTGCTGCAGGGGCGTGAATGGTTGTCCTGGAGTGAGAACACTAGGAACGGGCAGACCAACACCCTGGAATGGAGCTTGTTGTTGGTGAGGTGTAATTGGCGGTTGGACACCTGTACCGGGAACCGCAGGTGGTGGTTGTGTGAATTCTGTATGGAATGCCCTTTGTTGTCTCTTTTTCTTTGGCTTCAGCTCAATAGCCAAACCAGACACTCCATTCGACACTCCGTTTATCTCGTCTTGGTACGACATTTACCTCGATGGTAGTGTTTTTCACCTTTGATCTGTTGTTGATTTTTTTCAAGATCACTCAGAAACGTGAGGGGACAAACAGGGTACTGTGATTTTGACGCAAAACTAGAAAGCTTTCGAAGCATTCATGAAGGGTGCACATGTAGTCACATGTAGCCACTTAGAAAGTTGGGATGTGCTATGATGAGATAGCAGGTCCTTTATCGATCAGTTTTCGTCTTTATATGGCGCTTCAGGTTTCTCCCCTGCATTATCTTTCTCGTCGTACAATGTACGTATTCGTTCAGGTAACGCTTGCCCTACTAAAATCAGACCAAATACCAAGAATAAGGATTGCAATTGGCAGAAGCGTTGCGAATCAAGACCTATAAAAGAGCTATCCTCTTCTATTGCTACAAACAAAGAGAAATGATACCAAGAATTATCTGGGTGCATAGAAGTTTAGCCGCAAAAGCAAGGTTTCATAATGACAGTAAAAGTGTTTTGCAAATAGGATACGAAGTGGTTGTAGGATACACAAGAATAAAGAGAAGAACTTGTACAGTAAGCAGAATTACCTACACCAAAAGAAAGCGAGTTGTTGCATCTTAAGTATCC
The DNA here is from genome assembly GCA_030556895.1 of Kodamaea jinghongensis. Lineage (NCBI taxonomy): Eukaryota > Fungi > Ascomycota > Pichiomycetes > Serinales > Debaryomycetaceae > Kodamaea > Kodamaea jinghongensis. The sequence continues at coordinate 131,150 of JAKTUX010000023.1, read as the reverse complement.
AATAATGTGGTAATCACACAATTATTTCATTGTCCCTTTCTGGATACCCTCAGAAAAGGCTAAGAAAAAATTCCAATATGATTAAAAAACCAAGAACTATCTTATAAATACACTGAATGAATACGGAAAAATGAGTTTCCCGCCAAACAACATTAGTATGGCAAACTTGTCTTTGCTATACCTTCAGGAAAGCGATCTACCCATCAACTGCCTGGTGTACTCCCTCACTTCGGGACAGCTTCTGATCCAGCACTGGGATGTCGCTGGATTGTACAATCTTTCGAAAGACTTTCTCCCAGCCTACTACATCACTAACTGCCTGATACCATATCTCGTGGACTTAGTTTTGAGTCTGAATATGACTTCTATAATAGATAATAATGATTATGGAGGTTCAAGTTCCCCTTATAACGAAAGGGATAACGGGGATACATTTGTTGCATTATTATTTACTATCAGTGGGTCTTGCGTTTCATGCTGGATGTTAGCGTTACTCTTATATTTGTCTCCCAAGCACAAGCGAAAACCCTGGATGACACAGTTAGCTACCATATTCTATGCCGTTGTGACCACAATATTGATGGCTCAGATTACGGAAGGATCGCGGTCAGAATACTTTAATGACACCTTAGATATTATCAAACTTCACGGCAACTTGTATGATAACAATATGTATCGGGTCACATCAATATTGTCACAAACGTTTACACACTTGGCATGGTTCCAAATCATTCTACACATTACAAAAGAAAAGTACCGATGGTTAAATATAGTTATTGGGTTTATTCTCTTGTTGACATACACCATAGTATGCATGTACTACGAAATCTACTACAACTGGAGTACTTCAATTTTTAACTCCGACATTGACCAGTCACTTCAAGGCTGGCGTGTGGGACGTGTGGTCATCAAACTTGTGATTTTACTCTGGTTAAGTGCCTCTATGGTTCAGTTTTCATTTTACAAAAAGAATCCCCATCTATGCTACTCTCGAAAGTTACTTCCTCTTGCTGTGTTTAACTGGTTAGTTGTATTTCTTACCATTCTACTCAACATTTTGGCTTTGAGCTTATACAAGGGCAGGTGGTTAGTTAAGACTTGGTTAGAAGTCGTTCCTTACATGTTGGAAATCATCCTTATTACAACTATATGGGAATGGGTCTTTAACGTAATTCACCTTGAGAAGCGACAGGAATTAATGGGAATTTTGGGTAGAAGAATAAGTGTTGATGACGTACTTACGATTACACTGAAAGACAATGCAATTCAAAAGTTTGGAAAAGCCTCTCGGTTGATTAAGGTTTTTAACAAGAGAAATGATAGCAAACTCATCGTCAATGAAGACAAAGAACAGTCAAGCAGTTTTGAATATCTGGATGATACATACACTGCTGCTCGTCCTGTGCATGGGATCGACAGAAATCTAAATGCTACTTCCATTCATGAAGCAGTTCCAGAATCTAATGATTTAGGAGTACCAGAAACTTTTATAACTGATGACAACTCGAGATTTAACTCACCCGACTTGCAAGAATCAGCCAGGACTTCCTCAAATCAAAATAACCAGTTCAGACATCAAATGTCAACATTTACACCAGATGAAGGGGAGTTACATCAAGAATCAGATATAACAGATATACACAGGCATTTGGATCATAGCGCAGGAAGCTTCGACGATGAATACCTAGACAATTACGAAATATGGGATGACGATGATAATGTTGACGGCCAGCCCTCAACTCAAGAAGAGACACAGGTCCCCCCTCCTCCATTCCAGCCCCACCCAGGCTTTAAGGAGGAAGACTATTGGCCAACGAGAAAAGGGTAAAAGCCCAGGAATTTTATAGACTAATAGATTCTACTGTATATCGTAGCACCAGATAAAAGATTTTTATTTTACTTCTATCATCTATCATCGTACGGGTTTTATCAGTCGCACAAGCTACGTTGACCATGCTTAAAGCAAATGGTGAAGTCTGTTGTGGTTGTGTGCACGGCTCCTGTAAATAACTCACGTGTAAGGTCACGCTTACGTCCTGTGTAGAAAGTTCTCGAAAAGTCTAGATCATGAGATCAGACTTCTATATAAGTAGCTTACAAGCAACATCCCTCAAGGTCAACAATTATGCTTAAAAGTAGGACAACCATTAGGCCAATAAGTCGAGCATTAAAGAACCAGACTATTTTACAAAGGGTTGTTATTCCCACAACATTGAGCTTGCAATCATCATTTGCAACCAAGCGTTTCCATTCACATACAAATCCAAACCAACAATGTTTCCGATTATTCCATTCAACTCCCATAACTAGACTTGAGATGACCAAGGAAGAAAACAGACCTGCTTTAGAGAAATATGGATCTGATTTAACTCAGTTGGCACGGGACGGAAAGTTAGATCCAGTTATTGGAAGAGACGAAGAGATCCGTAGAACAATTCAAATCTTATCAAGAAGGACCAAAAACAATCCAGTCTTAATTGGTAATGCCGGAACTGGTAAGACAGCAGTAATGGAAGGTCTTGCACAAAGAATCCTTAAACGTGAAGTTCCCGAGTCCATGCAAGACAAGAAAATCATTACTTTGGATTTAGCTGCAATAATTTCGGGAGCAAAGTTCCGTGGGGATTTTGAAGAGAAACTTAAGCAAATTTTGAAAGAGGTTGAAGAAAATTCTGGTAAAATTATTTTGTTTATCGATGAATTGCATTTGTTAATGGGCCTTGGAAAAGCTGAAGGCTCTATCGATGCTTCAAACTTGCTTAAACCAGCTTTGGCAAGAGGGAAGCTTTCCCTTTGTGGTGCAACAACTATAGAGGAGTATCGTAAATATGTCGAAAGCGATGCTGCTTTGGCAAGAAGATTTTCACCAGTTCAAGTCCACGAGCCCACAGTTCAAGACACAATCTCCATCTTGCGTGGTTTGAAAGAGAGATATGAAGTGCATCACGGGGTTAGAATTGCCGATGGTGCATTAGTCACGGCTGCGCTCTATTCGAATAGATATATCACTGATCGCTTTCTTCCTGATAAGGCAATTGATTTGGTGGACGAAGCGTGCTCCACACTTAGATTACAACATGAACTGAAACCAGATGCTATTACTCAATTAGATCGACAGATCATGACCATAGAGATTGAGTTGGAATCGCTTCGCAAGGAAGAGGATCAATTATCTCAAGATAGACGCATTAAATTGGAAGAAGAACTTACATATAAAAGGGCTGAGCACGAGGAATTAACTAGTCAATGGGAAGCAGAAAAGCAACTGATTGAAGCGGTCAACAGGGCCAAAACAGATCTTGAACAAGCAAGATACGAGTTGGAGGAAACACAAAGAAATGGAAATTATGGGAGAGCATCTGAACTTCAATACTCAACTATTCCAAAGTTGAAAGAAAAGTTAAAGACATTGACAGAACAAGAAGTCGGTATCTCAAGCTCTAATCTTCTCCATGATTCGGTCACTAGCGACGATATTGCAAATGTCATTTCTAAGATGACAGGCATTCCAATGTCGAATTTGATGAAAGGAGAAGTGGATAAATTGTTGGAAATGGAACTGACACTAAAGGAAAAGGTAGTTGGCCAGGATGAGGCGATTGAAGCGATTGCGAGTGCAGTGAAGTTACAGAGAGCAGGATTGACAAGCGATCTGAGACCAATTGCACTGTTTCTATTCTTAGGTCCTACAGGTACAGGTAAAACGGAATTAACTAAAGCTCTTGCAGAATTCTTGTTTCATAATAAGTCTTCAGTAATCAGATTTGATATGTCAGAATTCCAAGAAAAGCACTCAATTTCTAGGTTAATCGGTTCACCCCCAGGTTACGTTGGATATGAAGATAGCGGTGAATTAACTGAAGCAGTGAGAAGAAAGCCATATTCAGTTGTATTATTTGATGAATTTGAAAAGGCACACCCAGATGTGCTGAAGTTACTACTTCAAGTTCTTGATGAAGGATCATTGACTGATTCTCATGGCAAACATATTGATTTCAGAAATACTATTATTGTGATGACTTCAAACATTGGTCAAGAGATCTTACTTCATGACACTGGCGCCTCGGACGATGGTCATATTGCTCCAGAAGTAAAGGAAAAGGTGTTAGAGGTGTTAAAGAACTATTACCCACCAGAGTTTTTGAATAGACTTGACGATGTGCTTGTTTTCAATAGATTGTCCAAAGATGCATTAAAAGAAATTCTTGAAATACGTCTTTCAGAAATCCAGGAAAGGTTACTGGACAAGAGGATTACCTTGAATTTGACAGATAGCGCCAAGGAAGTACTTTGCAATATGGGGTATGACAGAATTTATGGAGCTAGACCATTAAACCGTGTTTTGCAAAAGCAGATCTTAAACCCGTTGGCCGTTCTTTTGATTAAAGGCCAGGTAAAGGAGACAGAGTCTGTCAAAGTGGAAGTTAGGGATGGCAGGATCCACATTGTCCCGAACCACAATTAATTGGAAGGGGTTATCTTTCCAGATAAGGCTCGTACTGTACTAAGTACAGGGTTCCAAATTTTTTAAACCATGTAAATAGTATTTAAGCCCCAATAATGAACTATGGCTGCAAAATTAAAGTATTCGTAATGAAATTGATCGAAAAGAAAGAGTCAGATGTTGATAGAGAGAGCTTCAGCGTTGGCGAGAAAGCACCAGTAACAACCTCTGTTGTATCTCTCGGAGGTGTTGGGATCGAGGAAGCTGAAGTGGATGAAGCCTTGGTGTTTGCCCTGGATCACTTTGTGGATTCCTTTGATCCAGAGAAAGACAAGAAGTTGCTTTTCAAGTTAGATGCTTATTTGATGCCTATTATGTGTTGTCTATACTGCTTTCAATACATGGATAAGATATCGAATTCATACGCTTCTATTCTCGGTTTGCGTAAGGATCTTCACATGGCTGGAGATCAATACTCCTGGACTGGTTCCGCGTTCTATCTTGGATACTTGGTTTTTGAGTTTGCTGCAGTTCGGCTCTTGCAGCATTTTCCTGTCGCTAAGACAGTTGGCGTCTTTGTCATTTTATGGGGACTAATATTGTGTTTGCACTCTACGGCCAAATATGCAGGGTTTATTGCACTAAGAACTATATTGGGTATGTTTGAGTCGGCAATAACACCTGCATTTGTTATTATTACCGGTCAATTTTATCGGAAGGAAGAAGTATTTGTTAGAACAGCCTGTTGGTTTGCGTCGAATGGATTAGGAACTATCCTTGGCAGTGGAATTGCCTACGGTCTCGCCAAACACATCGGTCAACAAGCAATAGCGACTTGGAAATTAGTTTTTGTTATCACCGGAGTTTTGACCATAGCTTTAGGATTTGTGATTTTACTTCATGTTCCCGATTCCCCAGCTAATGCCTGGTTTTTATCTGATGCTGAAAAGTCCATGGTGGTAGCCAGAATTAGGCACAACCAGCAAGGATTTGGAAACAAGCATTGGAAGTGGAAGCAATTCAAAGAAGCATTTACAGATGTGCAAACTTACATCTTTGCAGTATTTGCATTGACACTGAACATTCCGAACGGAGGTGCTACTAATTTTACTTCGATCTTGTACAATGAACGCTTCAAGTTCTCTGTTACAAAGTCTCTTCTCTATCAAATGCCTCAAGGCGCAGTTGAGTTTGGGGGTTGCATACTACTTGCCTATTTGTCAAGATATGTGAAATCTAGATTGGCTATGGCAATATTCAGCTCTGTACTCCTGGTGATAAGCTTTTCCTTATTGGCTTTTGGGAAAAGTACAGATTCCCAGTACGGAGGTGCAGTACTCTCCTCAATCAGTGCCTTGGGATTAATATGCGTTTTGTCATGCATTGCTTCGAATGTTGCTGGACATACTAAAAAGGTGACTGTTAATGCTGTTGTGTTAATTGCATATTGTGTTGGCAACTTAATCGGACCGCAAACGTTTCTCACAAAAGAGGCACCACAATATCAGACTGCAGTCACTTGCATGGTTGCCTTTAGTTCAGTAGCTCTCGTTTGCTTATGTGTTCTATTGGGTTGGTACATTTTCGAAAATAAGAGAAGAGATTCGTCTGAGGTGGTTGATAATGTCTTCGAAAACATTGAGTTTGCTGACTTAACTGATAAGAAGAATCCTTTGTTTAGGTATAGTATTTGAATGGAATACTCGCAAGAAAGAAAACTTCAAACATAGCTCGAAGAATTCAAGTATGGTACTTTTGCTACTAGTCGTAATGTGTACGAAAGGTAAATATATCTTTAAAAACATCTACAAAACTTTACCAACAACAGATCCATCAGCCACACGCTTTTCACTTTCCGCAACCTTTCTCAAACTGGTACCGCCAGTAATCTGTCCAAGAAGTGCAGATATGTTAGCACCACCAGTTGGAGCAGCAGCTAATGGTGGAGGAGGAGGTGGTCCTCCGCCAGGAGGAGGCGGTGGAGCAAATCCACTTGGAGGTGGTGGTGGAGGAGGTGGTGGAGCAGATCCACTTGGAGGAGGCGGAGCAAATCCATTTGGAGGAGGTGGAGCAAATCCATTTGGAGGTGGAGGAGGTGGAGGAGGTGGAGGAGGTGGAGCAGAACCACTTGGAGGAGGTGGAGCAGAACCACTTGGAGGAGGTGGAGCAGAACCACTTGGAGGAGGTGGAGCAGAACCACTTGGAGGAGGTGGAGCAGAACCACTTGGAGGAGGTGGAGCAGAACCACTTGGAGGAGGTGCTGGAAGATGTGGCGCATTCGATGAAGGTGGAAGTGGGGCATCCAATGCTGGTGGAATAATCCCTGTATTTGATCCCAGAAGAGAAGGAGGAGCAACTTGAGGAATTGGTGGTGGGGTTGGGGCAGTGAAGGACTTAAACAGTTCATCGTCTGTAGAAACTTCCTTGTTAGCGTTTTCGGGTGTTGGATTTGATATAGCAATTGGTGCTGCAACAGCAGCAGTAATATCTCCTTGAGAATCAGCCTCAGTCTTCTCCATTTTCGGAGTCTCGGTTGATGTTCTTGAAGGAGCTTGAGGCATACCACCGAAAAGCATACTAGCTAACTGCGCAGCACCTGCTCTATTTGGACCTTCGTCTTCACTTGAATTATCTTCCTGGTCACTCCAACCATCATCGTCCAAACCACGTTGAGAAGCTCTTTGAGCAGCTGCCTTCTTTGGGTCCACCGTTGTTGCCTGTACAGTAGGCTTAAAAAATGGGTTGTTACCCCCAGTTGGAGTTGCTGTAACTGTAGCCGGGGCCAGCGTATTTGAAGTGTTAAACTTTGCAAAAGGATTGCTCTCATGAGTAGCAGGAATCGAATTGCTAGTAGGAGTTGATGATACTGGCTGAGGATTTGCAACTTCAGATTTACTTTGAGGAAGCGAGACTTCTTTCAAGGCTACAGGCGTAGCATCGGACTCCTTAGCTGGCAAGCTGTTGGCTCCATACACTGGAACTGAAGGGACAGGTTCTTCATCGTCAGAGTCACTTCCCGCTTCTCTCTTTTTAATCTCATCCATCTCTTTTCTAATTTTTGCTAATCTCTCCTCCTTCATTTTTTGCTTTCTTTCCTTGCGTTCTTTCTCGCGAGCTTCCAATTCTTGCTTTTGCTTGATTAAAGCTGCGTACTCTGCATCGTCGTCTTCATCTGATGTTTCTTGTTTGTCTTCAGGAGCGTGTGAAGTAGGAGATTTCACAGATGACAGAACCAGAGGGGAAGTAATATCTTGTTGAGAAGACAGAGCAGGCTGAGTAGGTTGTACTGGTTGTACTGGTTGTTCAGATTGGAAAGCTGGAGCAACTGAACTTTGCAGACCACTCTCACTAGACTGAGTAGATTTGTTAGCTTCCGGTTTGTCCAATTTCTTGCCACGAGAAATACCTAACTTTGCCAACCTTTCGCTCATTCTCTTTTGTGCTTGCGCCTTAATATAAGACGCACGCTCCTCAGGAGTGCTGTATGCTGCTGTCTCGGTTGGGGTCAGAGGTGCTGGAGCGGGTGCTGAGGAGGAAACTGGTGCTTTAGCGACAGTTTGGGTCGAAGAAGACGCAGAGGGAGCAGTGGTTGAGTAGGAAGGCTTCTGTGCAACAGATTGCAGCTGTTTTGCTAATTTATTCAATTCTTGAATGAATTCTTGAACTTCAGGTGTTACACCATAACCCTTCTCCCATTTTTCAGCTCCAGCGGATACTTTCTCAGAAACGTGCAAATTGTTGTAAGAGCTTTCTTCAAGTTCCTTAATGCTACTCTCAATATCATTGATTGCTTGAATTTGGTTATCCCGTTCCTTGTTTACATGACCAGACTGCTGCTTCAATTGCAAATCCAAATCTGAATTTGCAACAGAAGATACAGGCTTTCCCGTTAATGCCGCCATGCGCTGCTTCAATTTCAATTTTGACTCATGCTTTCGTCTATCCAAGTCAGTGACTTCTCCATTAGGACCAGTACCAACTATTTCAGAGTCACCACCAGCTTCAGGGTTCCAATCAGGGTGCTCCTTGAGTAACTGCGATTTAAAAAGCGAAATCTTGCTAACAGCAATTTCGCGGTTCACCGACTGAATTTGAGAGATAAGAGAAGGTACTTGATCTCTAGTTAATTGATTTAATTTAGTGAGCAATTGTTGCTTCGATGAAATTGCAGACCCTTGAAGTCCCAAATTCTGTTGAGCGTCTCTGATTTTCTTCTTGAAGTATTCGACTTGGCTATTATGCTTCTCCTCTGACTTCTTTCTTTCAATCAGAATGTCTTTATCTTCAGAATCAATAGCATCCAACAAGATTTTCTTTTCACGAATCAATTTTTTCAAGTCATCCACACTCAAATCTGCATCGCTGGAAGACTTGACAGATGAGGGCTGTTTGGGTTCTTCAACAGCATTGCTCTTTCTCCTATGACGAGAGTTGCTAACATATCCAACATCATTATCATTATTTTTAAAACGGGTTCCATCCGGTTTGGTCAATTTGTTTACAGGAGGGGCGGTCTTTGCGCCTGCTCTCAACGAATTCTTCATGGACTCCATAGAATCTTGCAAGTGCTTCGTCGATGGAGGAATCAACTCGGGTGGTAGTCTTAATGGAAGTTCTAATCCATTTAGTCTTCTGTAAACCAAATGCATAGCAACTGCAAATTCATCCTTGTTTAATTTTCCCCTGTCATTGCTGTCAGCCAAATTCCAAATTGATTCTAAGTCGGGCCTGCTCAATCCTGACTTGCCAAAAACACTGAGAGCAACATCTCCGTCCACAAAGCCCTTTCGAGTAGGATCCCATGCACCAAAAATTCCATCATAAATTTGCTTTTCTTGTTTAGTGATGGCCCAAGTAACGTTTGACTGCAAGTTTGATTGCTGATCAATAGCAAATTGCAAATTGTTGCTAGACAATTGAGCATTTGGTAAGAAATGCTGCTGCATAGCATTCATACCTGGGATACCCCCAGTCGGAGTATGCACAAATCCCCACTGTCCCGGTTTCCCAGTTGGCTGAGATTGAAGATAGCCTGTAGTTTGGGGTTGCAATGGTCCAGTTCTCTGTTGAGATAATAACTGTGATTGATATCCAGTAGATTGTTGCTGCAATTGAGGTTGGTAGCCAGTAGATTGTTGCTGCAAGGGTTGAGACTGGTAGCCAGTCGATTGCTGCTGCAAAGGCTTAGGTTGATATCCAGTAGATTGTTGCTGCAATGGCTGTGGTTGATACCCAGTACCTTGCGACTGTAATTGCTGAGATTGAAAACCAGTTCCTTGAGGTCTTAGTGGACCAGTTCTCTGCGCCGGAATCAAACCTGCAGTTTGTTGAGGTTGTAAAGGAATCAAAGTGCCGCCACCAGTTCTCTGTGATGGCAAAGGCTGAAAGCTTGCACCTCCAGTAGCTTGTGAAGTCAAAGTACTGCCAAATCCAAAAGATGTTTGCTGCCCCGTAGGCTGCAGTTGAAATGAAGTTGGAGGAGCAATCCCTGCACTGAATCCAGTTACTTGTGGTTTCATCCAGTCATCTTGAGTATTTCTCGGAGCAAACGGGGTGTTTTCTAAGATCTTAGAAGGATCTTCCGGTACGGAAAAATTGATGGTGTCAATGAAACTTTGAACTTCATTGGCCCACTTCATAGGAACTTGAGAGGGGATTGATTCACCCCTCTTGGCAAGAGAACACAAGTGCAAACTCAATGCAAACTCAGGGAAAAGGAGGGATCCAGATTTGTTAAAATCCAGTAAAGACCAGATCTCAGCAAGGGTTACTGGAGGTAACCCAGATCTCAATAAGATGTTACTTGCAGAATCGCCAGAAATGGAAGTTTCACCTTTAAGGACAGCAGTTCTAAACAAGTGTTCAAACTTTTTTTGGTCATCGGCGCTGATAAATGACAATCTGATTGGAGGAATCTTAAGCTTATTGTTTTCGACGACGGTGGCACCGGGGAATCCAGTGGGCTGTGCTTGAATATGGCCGGTCGGTTGCGGTTGCAATTGCGGAGCCTGGCCAAACGAAGTCGAAGGTTGAGGTAGAGATTGCTGAATTGCAGATGCATTATTCGAATACATGGTCTGTTGCGGTTGCAATTGCGGTTGGTAAAAACCCGTAGCTTGAGCTTGAAGTTGAGGTTGGAAAAATTGTTGTTGAGGCTGTGTGGGTTGGCCAAACTGGGGTTGGTTAAAATTATAGCCATATCCTGTAGCCTGACTTTGAAACCCAAACTGCTGCTGCTGAGGTTGCTGCTGCGGTTGTTGCTGTTGCTGTTGGTACGGGTTGTACATGAGCGACGACGGGCAACTAGTAATTCGTTGGTGAGAATTTCTGTATAAAAATTAGGAGGTATTATGTGCAGGATAGTGTAGATCAGGTGTCACCTGCATCCACACAAAAGTTCTATTTAAGTGTACAACTAAAGCAAAGTTATGATATATTTTCTAAATCCAATCTGTATTGATGCATTCATTCCAAAACTCAATTTCTAATAAGGTAACCTTATTAAAAACTTCTACCAAGTGGTCGACCCTAGCTTGTGAGATCTCGGTTGTTGTGAGTAGGTTTTGTAAAGAAGTGATTCCTTCATCATAAGCTTGCTTAAACCAATCAGACGCATAGTCTGCTATCCAATCTCTGTAGGTTGTAGAGCACTCTTTGGAAACAGTCCCAGAGTGGGCATTTTGGTTTCTCAAGTTCAAACCCATTAACCCTGCCTCATAGTACCCAAAGAGACATGGTGCAAGAGCGACCTTTATTCCTAAATAGTCTTCCTTCGCTGCAATTGCGTTCAAATAGTCACAATACGCTTTGCAAGCTGGACCTGGTCTCAATTGTTGATCAAACTCAATGTCTCTTTCGTAATTGATATCATAATTCTTGTGCAACCTCTCCTTATGTCTGTTGATTTCTTTGACAATGTTACCAATAACGAGAGCCTCGGCATAGGTTTGCTCATAAGTAGGAGCATTTGCAGCTGCTAAACCGTGAATTTGAGCATAATTAATCAAATAGTAGTAGTCCTGCTTAAGAAAGTAAAGAAATCTATTAAAAGGTAGAGTATCTTTTGCAACCTCCTGAACGAAAGGGTGGTTAACGTATAATTTCCAGTTTTCCTGCACCTTTGGGTGATTTTTGAAGTATTCAAGGCAGTTGATGGAATCAAATTTGACAGAACCAGATCCAAAAATTTCCAGAGTGGGGGAAGTTATGTGGTTAAGGGGACCATGGTTTCCCTTTCCTAACTGAGAAGCTGACGTGATACCTTGGTGAATGTAATCAACTGCTCTTGCAACAGCGTTTTTTAAATCGACTTCCTTGGCTAAATTAGCAGCTATTGCAGAAGCAAGAGTGCAGCCAGTTCCGTGAGTATTGGCAGAATTTATGAATTTAGACTCAAATAAAGTCACCTCATTTTCTGTTCCGCTGACCAAGATATCAATCATTGTAGCATCTTCGTTTGCGGTTGCTAGCTCACCAGTTGAGCTCCAAGGTATATGGCCACCCTTAAGCAACAAGTTAGAACATTGTAGAACCCTTTTTAAATCATTGGCTAAGACCATGTAGTCTGCTTTGTTGCTAATCTTACCAAAATCGTTGCCCGTAGCTACCTTGTATAAAACTTTTGCTTCCTCCAAATTTGGTGTAACCAAGAAGCTCTTCTTGACTAAATCCAAGTACTTCAAAACATCATCATTGAATAGGCTCGATCCAGAAGTGGCAACCATTACCGGATCTACAACTAGCTTGATATTTGTTAATTGAGGTAAGACTCGGAGTAGTTCTGAAATTGCCGCTTCCGTGAGCATTCCTGTCTTGATCGACTTCAAAGGTGCCTGATTACTTTCATATCCGTAGGCAAAGTCTTCAAGATTCTTCTGAAGAATTGATTTTATCATATCGGAAGATGTCTTAACTATCTCAGAAACCCCTGAAGTGTTTTGTGCTGTCAAAGCGGTAATACATGTCAAACCATATACACCATGAACAGTGAAAGTCTTCAAATCAGCTTCGATACCTGCTCCTCCAGAAGAATCTGAGCCAGCAATTGTCAACACAGCTGGATGCTCTTTGGCTTCAGCTTTGCTCAATGGGATCTTGATTGAACTCATATGATGTAACTAGAATTTTTAATTGTGTAACTCTTTGAAAGTCTTTTCGGAGTCATCCTAGAAGTGTAAATTCTATCATTTAACCGCATGAAATTATGCGGTTATAATTCCTTACGCAATCATTGCAATATACACTTCTCTATTACACACAAAACAAATTTATTTACTAGCAGTAGGTTTACTTTTCTTCATGGTGACATAATAGTCAACTAATGATAATTCAGCGTTCAAACTTTCTTCTCTACAACTGACTCTAATGTTTGGGACGTTGGACTTTTCCACGTCATTCCCTTTCACACCGCCAAGTTCAAAGTTCTTTCCCAACCAATGCCTCTTAATAGAGGCTTCCCATCCACTTTGCTTCACAGAGTTTGCAGCCAACTCGCACATGTCAACGCTCAGTAATTTGTAGATTTGTGCAGCTACTGAATACTCTTCAATTAAAGGTTCCTTGGTGTAGGAAAACTGCAAGGGATCATCAGTGGATAGAGATACATTCAAGCCCCTCTTGAAAAAAGACAAGAAAGGATTCTTATCGTAAGTTAAAAACAAAGCATTGTTGGACAATGGTGACATTGCTAATCCAATCTGATCCAAATAGTATAAATACTGGATAAAAGGAATTTTTCTAAGCAAAATTCCATGTGAGATGGAGTGTGATGTCAAAAATGCACTTATCAAATGCTCTGGATCTCCAGCTTCTCCCGAATGTGGTCTCAAAACAAAGGTATTATATCCCAACTTTTGTCTCAAATTGTTCAATGGTGTCATATTTGCATATAAGTAGTACAAATAGTACGAGTAAGGTGGGTTATTTGCAAAGTTCCATTCCAGAGCAGGAGGAAACTTACGAGATTGCAGTTTTTCGCTCTTCGATTCATCATCAACGGAGTCAAATCCAACTACCCTTTGCAAAAAAATGTGCAACTTTGGGTGAGAACTAGGGTTTACCGAAACTTCAAATAAAGGCTCGAAGATGTTAGTCAACACATCTTGGAAGGTATGAATAGTTCCGCTCTTTTTGTAAACGTCGTATAATCTAGGGATTTGGATTAACCAACGGACGTTATGACTGAACAACTTGTTGTCAACAATCCATGCAGCTAAGTTGTCCCACTCCTCGATGGATCTACCATAAACGGAGATTCGTAATTCGTTCATCTGGTACTTGGAGCTCTCCAAATCTTCAATAACTTGTTCGGTTAACTCTGCCAAATAACGACCCTTTATAAAGTTATCAGTTTTCAAGAATATTTCTCTCAATCTGGACTCACCGATAGGATTATATTTTAAATTGAACTTGTCAAAGCGGTGGAACGAATCGGTGTGTGCGTGCATATCCAATGTGTCAATCGACAAGTCATAAGCTGTTAAGTTAAGGGACTTAAACACTTCGGAGAGTGTCAAAATTTTCCCATCTCTAAATATAACTTGCTCGTTTGGTTCAGTTTTCAACTTGTACTTGATAAATCTAAGTAAGTGCTTCTGATTCATACAGGCAGAATGATGGATATGCGTATCAACCTTACGCACATTGTAGAAGTCTCTGTGAGGATTAACCTTCGATTGCTTGTTTTCCTCAAACTCATTAAGCAAATAATACAAGTTCCACTTGGCTTCCAAGTACTGTAATCTCTTGAAAGCAAAAGATTTTGCAGGACCATCGGAAGACATTTTGACGATCATGTTCAAGTCCAAATAGTAGTCTCTTAAACTTGGGACAACCACTATTGGGTTCCCTTCGGAGTCCAACACTTCGAACAACAGTGACGTTTCGGAAAACTGGTAGGTGTACTTTTCAGTTACTTCTGGAATTTCAAACTTGTCGAGATCTACTTCGTCATCGCTTTGTTCAGCGCTAGGGAGCTGGTTAAATCTATTTTTGGATTTATATGTTGGCTTTGGAGGAGGTGGATAAATGACCCAAGTATCTTTATTCTTAGGATTATCGGACTCTCTTTGAAGAGATCTTTCCATATATTTGTGTCTCGTTTCAATACTGGTTTGAACATTTTGAAATAATTCAATTAATTCCTCTGAAGGGTAATCCTCTGGATAAGCATTATGGATAAATTCTTTAGGACGTAAATGAGGAGCAGTCATATGGAAATGTGTAGAGTGAACATGTGGTAAGTCAAGAAAGGATTGACGTCTTTTGGAAACTGACGGGCTATTGCTTAAAGCAGCCACAGATGGATGGTTAACAGTAGAAGCATGTTGGTCAGAATTTGCACCAGCATTGGCGGCAGGCGAAATGTGCAAAGCTTCAAAAGCCTTGATCTTCAAGTCTTCATCTCTCATGAACTTCTCCTGAGTAGTTGAAAAATGAGTGGACTTGTGAGATGTACCAAGCATAGATTCATCATCAGAAGCACTATCATAATCATGGTCATGTTCAAGGAATGGATCTTGATCCAAAACTGGTGTGACGTAGGTGCTATCTTTATTGTTGTCTGTCATTGTCGCTGCTGATTCCATCGTGAATATCAAAATATATATTCTTTGGTGGATGCGCGCGGCGCCTCCGATCAGAAAAGAGAACGATCAAAAATAATCTCGGAGTGCCGGAAACAACAATGAGAGCTACAGTTTTTAATCAATTAGGTAAAATTTGATTCCTAAATAACTTTCTAAAGAAGTACAGAAGTGAACAAAGCGGGATATTATACCAAACGGTAAAAACGAGTGTGATCGTCAATAAAGATTCGTGAAAACGTGGCATTCCTAAGAATTTCGGGATTCCATACTGGCCTCACGGTTGCAACTGAATTGCTAGTTGACCAAAAATGGATTTGAATTTTGGAATACGTCAAAAATTTTGTTGTCCTATTAAATCAAACAGGCTTTTTAAAAAATGGATGAAATGGTGTCAAAAATGGAGGTCAAGTTAAATAAACCACCAAATACACTTTCGACATCACCGATAATAGCTTGGTGTAATTGAGTGTCAGACCATGCCTTGAGCAAGATATCATTCAATAAACCAGAGTCCCAAATATCGGCAAGAAGTGGTTCAAAAGAGGAAAGGTCAATTCCGCTACCTGAACCAAGGTTGCTAAGAAGGCTTTCAATTCCATTTGCGGCGAGACCCTCAAATTCGGAGTTTGTAAGCAAAGAGTGCACAGTACTGTTAAGCAAGCCTGAGCTTTCAACAGAGCTGAAAACAGTAGTGAGCAAATCTTCAATGTTGTCTCTCTTACCCAACAAGTGCATTGGGATAACTTCATCTAATTGTCTTCTTGCAAGGATGCCGTTGACAACGGCTTCATCAATATTTTCACGCTTCAAGAGACCAGCAACGTCATGAATAAGGTTGGTGAAACTCAATGCACCGCTGTCCCAAACTGCCTTTCCAACGTTTTCAATGAATGGAAGTAAAGATGGATCTTCGATAGTACCTGCGACAAGTGAGTAAGCCAAGTTCGATTTGTCTAAAGCAACCCAGAGTGAGGTAGTGTTGTGAGTTTCGAGGAAAGTTAAACCATCACTGAGAACAGTTTCCAAGATGTTCAATGTGAAATTGTTGGAAACAAGGTACAACACAACACTTGGAGTAAGACCAGTATCCTTCACGAAGCCCAAAACGTCAGTTAAGATAGATTCAAACCCGTCGTTGACTAATAAGTTGTTTGCAAACCCAGCAATAGATTCAAAGTTAATGTCACCAAAAAGAGAGGACAAGTTGAAGTCACTGAACAAGCCTTCAACTGTTGAAATCAAATCTCTTTGCTTAAGCTGGTTAGCTTGCATCTCAATATATTGCCTTGCAATCAAGTTGGCAATTTGGGAAGTGTCTACTTCTCTCTTGGCTTCAATTTTAAACTCCTCTGAAGTTGGTTCAGCAATTATTTGAGAAAGCCCGAGGGCAGACATAGACAATACACTTGTGGCAATGTTTAAGAACTTCATGGCCGGACGTTTTCAGTAATCTTTTATTAGCTAGGAAGTCGATGTATAACAGAAACCTTCTGCCAGGGGAAATTCTGGTAGTATATATAGGCTTCTTTCGTATAACCAAACTAAGTAATTCTAGCAGTGTACATCTCTGTTTAGCCGGCTTCCCATTAGTTTAAGTCCACATTTTGCATTCACCACTGTTTTGGTCAAATCAATACCTCGAATAGGAAACTTGGTCACATTACATTTCCTTTTTAAGTAATAATCCTGCATGTAGTTGTTTGGATATTTTGCAGCAAAAGCACCTGTACTAGTTTCTATGTTTTAAACATCAAGAGAGGAAACTAACAGGAATACACTATTTTTAGTAAGAGCACTTCCTAAAGAAATATTCCAAGTAAATTGTATATACATCGTGATACAAGCGCTACATATCTGGTGGTTCCTAAGTTTCAAATTTGTTCCCGAATATATTAGAAAGATTTGCTTTTTTGGTCCAACACGATCACGATTGCAGTGTATAGATCTCACTGACATTAATGATGTAGCATCCCTTACTTGTGGCTTTTGAGGAAACCCTAAACTGTGATGTTTCAACTGGCTTTCATATGTGAAGTCCAATTTTTTTTTTTTTGCAAAACAATACTCAATTAGGATATATCGAATACCGCGTAGCGAGATTCATTTCTCACAAGAGCAGTAATGGTAAGTTAAATTTAACTTCATTACCTATACGATCAAACCTATTCTGTTTCACTTTTTCATATGTTTCTCCTGGATTGATGTCTAGAACATTGAACTTGAAAACAAGGAAGTACTCCAAGTCCAAAAAGTCTTGGATCTTAAACCCTGCTGTCAAGTGTCTTGGAACGTGTATCGTACCATGCTGTACAGATGTCTCCGTATTCTGTAATATGGAGGAAGAAAATGTAGAAAACCTTGATATTGGGGAACACTGGTAAACATGCCTTAAAGGATTTCTTCCTTTGTAAACCTCATGTGCTTCAATATGCACAGTGTAACCTATTACTCGCATATCTCCACTTCTTTCGCCAGGATTGGTATCTACCTCAAATTTAACGTCTTCTCCAATATGGAATGCCGGCTTAGACGTCCGAATCTTGCATATGGAGTTATCCGACACTTTTAATTGGAATTGTGTGTTCCCTCGCATTTGTACTTCCAGTTCTCGACGAGGTATTACTTCATGTTTACTGATTTCTGGAAGATTCAGTATATCGGATTTTATCAAATTATCAAGGTCTCCCAAAAATTCTAATTTTGTATACCTTTGCGGTCCAGCAAGATCAGGTTTCCAATTTTGGTCGATATAGGGTTCAATTGGAGGGTATGTGACGGTTAAATTTGATACCTTGATTGGGAAGTAAAGGCCATGAGATACCATCTCGTCAGATTCAGGATCCTTATTTTGGTATCCAATTACAACTGAATACCTAATACTCACAAAACCTTGATCGCAAGCAGGTCCCGTCAGATTAGTGTTATAGGATGGTGGTAACTGTGAAGCAAATGTTGGTTTTTGAAACTTGAAAGAGCTACTTGCGCCAGGTTTCAAGCTAAGATCTGAAAATAATAGTGCCTGAGGTGTTGAATAAAATGGTAAAATGCATTCAGTAATTTCTTTGTTGATCTCCGTACTGCCTGTGTGTTTGCTTGCATTTAATGGATAGATTAAATCATACAATGGATCAGAGTCTATCACAACGCCCCCTAGCTTACCATTCACTTGAACAGCTTTCTTTTGGAAAAGAGGAATGCTTTCTAACTTCTCTAAAACCTCATCTTCATCTTCTTGCTCAAAATTCCTATAATGGGATGTGTAGTCTCTGTTTTCCCAAACGTCTCTCGGTGGGTCAGTATCACCGGATATAGATTCTACAGCCAAGCCGGTGCTTCCAATATCAAATTTGTAATTTTTCACGACAAATCCAAATAATTGAACATATCCTAGGTATAACCTTTCTGTATCGTCCTGTTGTTGTACCTTTTCAAAATCGTTCTCTCTATTCATAAAAGGTATCCAGCTAGAATACAGTCTCTTTTGAGGCTCTGCATGCAATTGGGAATCACCTTCAGAGATTGCATGAATTTTATTTGTAAATGAGATTTGTAGTTGTTCACCTTCCTGAGATAGAGATACCCTCAATGATTTTGATGGGTCCTTAACTTGGGTCTCCATTTTATGTGCTTGATTTCACGAAAAGATTTTTTGGTAGCTCGTGCGTAATTATTAAATATTAGCATTTAGCGAGGTCTGACTACAAAATGAAATTACTAAAATGTGATTTTGAATACTATTCTACTTTTTGCTCTTGTTGTGGAATGCTAGCAGCGGCAAAATCCAGAGTTGGTTGCGAACCGCCAGTGGCGCCACCTTCAGCCGCAACCATTTGATGGAAGTCTAAGATTTCAGAATACATCATGACTCTCCAAGTGTCTACTGGTAGGTCGGCATCATTAAAGCTCCAGTCAAACTTGCTTTCACATTTTGGCTCGTCTGTGGGATCATGGAAAGGTTCCATGTATGGATGTGCCAATGCTTGTTCTGCGGTTATACGCTTTTTTGGATCGAAAATCAACATCTTCTCCAAAAGATCTATGGCCTCTGGTTCCACATGGGTACAATGAGCAAATCTCTCCAGGAATGGAATAGGGTCTCTGTGTGGCAATGATTGCACAAATTTAAGTGTGTTCTCAGATAAAATGGTTGAAATCACGTCGTTTGGTGGCAGACCTAACAATTCAGTGATTATAGAGAATTGGTGGACGTGGTCACGGCCAGGGAATAAAGGCTTTCCCTCAATAATTTCTGCTAGAATACAACCCACAGACCAAAGATCAACTTCGGTATCGTACTTTTGCCAAGTCAACATAATTTCCGGAGCACGGTAGTATCTCGTCAGCACGTAACCAGTCATTTGAGAGTCTCTTATTCTTGCTAAACCAAAGTCACAAATCTTCAAATCACAGTTCTCATTAATTAAAATATTTGAAGGTTTCAAATCGCGATGGATGACACCGGCTGAATGAATGTACTTCAATCCTCTCAAAATCTGGTAAGTAAAATATTGAATAAATTGTTTCTCCAAAGGTCTCAGGGTAAGTAGTCTGTGCAAATCTGTACCTTGTAATTCATTCACAAAGTAAATGTCTTCCAAAGGAGACAAGAATATGTCATCTAAAGTAATTAAGTTTTCATGTCTCAAGTGCTTCAACAATTTAAGTTCTCTATAAGTTCTTTTAGCAAGTACTGAGGTTGAAAAAGGTTTCATGACTTTCTTAACAGCAACATTTTGACCCGTGAGTCTGTCTACCGCTGAGCAAACAAGTCCAAATGCACCCATACCTACCGGATTCAAGTCGGTGTAACGATTGGTTACTTCAAAAACAGTACCAAAGATTTGAGTTCTAGTAAATTCTCCGTCTGTAGCCATAGTGTTGTGATCTAATTCTATCTTTAAATTTATCAATATATCAAAATATATTCAAATGGACCCAATTAACCCCTCGACCAAAATATTTGATCTATGTTCAACCAATTGGAATAGCTTGCAATGTCAAATATAATCAACAATAATCCAGGGACTATTACGTTTTTTTCCTTTGGATGTTCTTTACCCTCTTTTTTTTTGTGCGTATAAACAATCAGGCATAGGAGTGCAGATAACGATACCTCCCTTCCAATTTCGGTCACAAGCGAATCCTAGAGGCAATTGCTCCGGTGAAAGGGGGGTACAGAAGGCAGACTTTGATCACAACTAGAATGACAAAGCATATTCTAAGTTAGGAATACAAACGCGTTTTCAACTATGGATCAATTACAAACTCACAAGTCCCTCTGTGAATACAACGCAGCTCATTTTTAGTGCTTTCCTATTCTTGTTGTTAAGTACTGAGGCGATATTGTGCATGACTCGGACCCTATATATAGAATTATGGACTGGTGAATCCTTTCGGAAATTTGAGTGCTGGCGATGCATATAACAGTATTGTAGGATTTCCAGTTTGATAATACTTAGAGATCGAGTATATGCATTGCTAGGAGTTTGACAGACTATTTCTTGCATATACTTTGCTCGCCTGCCGCTGAAAGAAATTATAATTTTTGAACATATATGCCCACATAATACAGGGAGTGATGTGCGTTTCGTATCGCCAGCGTGCTTGCTTTACTGGAAATAAAAGTATTAACAGTCTTCCACGGAAGGTTTTGTCTCAAACTTCTGAGGCAGTTGGTTGCCAATATCGACGCTCATTCTTGCGTTTCGTATGGTCGTTAAAACTACGTTCAAAACCGTGACCACAGTTTATCTCTAATGGATACTCCTTCTCATTGATATTCACGACTACTCGCTTACAGCTGAATGTATTACAAGCTAACAAAAGAAAACTAGTCCACACTTTCAGATTGAGATATGTGGTACCTTTCCTCACCAATTTTGCAAGCCTTCCTATCGCAAAAACAAGCAGAGCCTTGTACGGTAGTCCAACTAACATTTTTTTGCCTGACTCCTCGTTTGTCGCTTTACCTGTTATAGCATAGATATCTCAGTCACGTGATTTGAAGATGGCCGTACACGATTCGGAAAAAGGCACACATTAGAAATCCACAATTTGAAGCTATCCTCTGAACAATATGGAATCCACCGGAGCTAGTACTTTGTCCTCTACAATTTCCTTAGTTAAGACTATCATAGGAGCCGGCCTCTTGTCAATGCCTTTAGCGTTTTCTACTGATGGAATTGTGATTGGTGTCTTGATCATCTTATTGGCCGCAGCCACTTCGGGTTACGGGTTGTTCTTGCAAGCCTACGTGAGTAAATATATTCCCCCAGGTCATGCTACGTTCTTTAACGTATGCTCCATTACTTATCCTTCCTTGTCGGTTGTCTTTGACATTGCAATTGCGGTCCAATGTTTTGGTTGTGCTTTGTCGTATTTGGTTTTGATTGGCGATATTACGCCATCTATTGCACCAAAGATACCAGGGATTGACGAATCTCTGGAGAGAACTTTTTGGATACTAGCTAGTACTTTCATTTGTGTACCGCTTTCATTTTTGAAGAACTTAGACTCTTTGAAGTATACCTCGGTCTTGGGACTTTTGGCAATTTTGTACATGTCCTTGTTAGTGGTAGTTCACTTTTTATTTGGAGATATACCGCTACAAGGAAATTTGTCCTACTTTCCACCGTCTTTTACCGGAGTCTTCAGCACATTTTCTATTATTGTTTTTGCCTTCACTGGACACCAAAACATGTTTTCTATCATTAACGAGTCCAGTAATAAGTCGTTGACGAATTTGTCCAAGCTTGTTAATTTTGCGATAGGTGTCTCCTCTTTGTTTTTCATAATTGTGGGATTGTCTGGCTACTTAACCTTTGGTGATGTTGTCTCTGGTAATATTATTTTGAGTTACCCTTCTGATTATTTCTCAACTAAGTTGGGAAGATTTGCTATCGTGTTTATGGTTATCTTCTCTTTCCCACTCATGTTGCACCCAGCAAGAATTTCCGTTAACAATATCTACTATTATTTTACAAAGAAACAAGGCTCAGCTCCTGAATCCACCACCGAAACCACTTTATTACTAGACGAGGAGCATCTGACCTCAATAAAAAAGTCATTGGTAGTACCCTTTTCGCAGAGAACATTTAATGCCATTACTGTCATTCTCTTGACAGTAGGGTACGTTCTTGCTGTTTCTATTAAGTCATTTGCTTTGGTTTTGGCGGTGGTTGGTGCTACCGGCTCTACCGCGATATCCTTTATTTTACCCGGTTTATTTGGATACAAGTTAATTGGTTCTGAATCCGATGACCCTCTGACTATTGAAAAAATTTTGAAGACATTGAGCTTGATATTGGTAATTTGGGGACTTGTAGTAATGGTTGTCTGCCTTTCTGCTTCTTTATCCGGAAATATTTAATGAGCCAATAGCTCTCAAATTAAGACACTCTCCTTTAACCTAGTTCATTTATTAAGCTATAATACAAAATATTTAAGTTAGAGAAAACTTAACCTGTGAAAACACCAGCTGCAAGACACAAGTTTCTCCTCGTAAAATGAACTTTGTAAACTGGTGTCTTCTTTGTGAAGTAAGCAGTCATGTGATCGCTTGTAGCTATAATCTCCTTTTTCTTATCGGCTTGCTTGCCTTGTGAGGAAACAGGTCCGCCACCGTTAGCAACCTCCTTCTGATTGTCTTGTTGATCAAATTCAAATGTTTCAGGTTCGGGGCCTGCATCGTTAGTGTTCTTCTTTATGTCCCAAACTCTAACAGTGTTATCGGTAGCACCACTGACAAGAACTGCACCATCTTTTGAGAATGACAACGAGTAGATCAGAGATCTACCATGACCCTTCATGCTTTTCAATCTGCGTCCAGAGCCAGCATCCCAAACATTGATCACGCTATCTTCGCCAGCACTAGCCATCCATCTACCATCTGGAGAAATGGCCATTGTGTTTATTGCACCAGTATGACCCATAAAAATACGGACACAGTTACCAGTTTGAACATCCCACATACGACAAGTTTTATCGGAAGAACCAGTGAAGACGTAATTTGAGTTTGGATGAAATTCGACGCAATCAACATCATTTATATGACCAGCAAATATTCTTAAAGGATATATGTGATCTGTGGCCCACAATCTAGCAGTTTGGTCATGCAGAGCCGTGGCAAAATAATGACCCATTGGAGAAAATTTGACATCCCAGATAGGTTGGTTGTGTCCCTTATAAGAAACCAAGGCACTGTACAGGTCTAAAGACCACAAACGCACTGTCTTATCTTCAGACCCTGAAATCAAAAATTTATTGTCTGGGGAAAATGATAAACCGTACACTGGGCCACTATGGCCCACCAATTTTCTCACGTTCTGTGTGTTATCTCTGTCCTTTTTGAAAATTGATTTTAATGGTTTACCGTCTATGCTCCACAATTTGATAAAGCTATCTTGAAACCCCCCAGCAATTAAATTAGCATCCTCATTAAATTCGACACAAGTCATGTCGTTATTTGTGTTGTGGAAAGTATACATACAAACAGATGGAGCACTTGCTTGAAGGTTGGAGGGATCTAAGCGGATCTTACTTCTAGAGTCTTCTACCGCTAGCATTTCTCTCTTAATATCAGTTGCATCTTTTAAAGGTAATGGTAAAAGATCTCTAGAAGGAGAATCAGAATCAACTGCATTCATCTCTTGCAATTCTTCCACTAAGGTTTTCCCATTCACTTTAGGAACTACTTCGTCCTTAATTTTCAAATCTGCCTCAAGCTCTTTGTATACTTCAGGGTCCATTGGCAATTTACCCAACTTAATTTTTGTTTCCTGGTTGAACTTATCGATTTCATTTGTTTTTGCCACATACTCCGTGATTCCCTCTTCTGGGTTAGCGTCACCAATCTGATCCATTTTATCTGGCTTATTATTGGTTGACGTTGTGATAGTATTTAAGTGTTGATTTATGAGTCTAATAATAATGGCACCACCCACTGCTTCGTTTTCGTGCAAGAAGTAGAGAAGTAAGTTCAATGAAGTCTTGGATATAATAATTCGGTACTTGTTGTCCCTGTATGCAACAGCTAGTTCGTTTTCCTTCAAGTGATCTGGAAGAGAGATTCCGGCGAGTTTCTTGATCTCGTTGCCATGAAGGATTAAGTGATCAACCTTAAATTTATCAAAGAAAGATTTAGCTTGTCTAGTAAAATTTTTCGAGATCATTTCCAAATAACAATGAACAAAAATGGGATAAAGTAGCCTTGTCAATTCAGGCCTGTATAAGTCAAGGGAGGTATCTACCCACTTTCGTAAAATAGAGTACGCGTTGTGATATGAGTCTGGATCGTTTTCACGCTTCTGTTTTTCTTCTAAATCCTTAAGGTCTCTCAATTCTTTTTCTTTTGCTAATCTACTGTTGTTATCTCTGGTTTCTCTTAACTCTCTGTCGACACGGTTTTCCCGGTCTCTCATGTCTCTAATCTCTTTCTCAAGTTTTGTAATGCGATCTTTTAGCTCCTTTTCTTTCTTTGCTGTGCTAGTATTAGAAGGTGCAGCTATTTCACTTGGGCCACCCATTTTGGAAGTCGAAGGGGAAGGAAGGGGAATTGCTGGAGTTGGCAAGTTTGAGCTTTCCAAGCGCAACATTGATTCAGTCCTATGATATCCTTTTTTCTGCAAGTAGTCCAATACAATCTTGATCAAATCTCCTTGTGAATACTTTGCTTGTTCACTTCTTGCCTGTGCCAGTCTAGTCGTTACGTTTGGTCTGGGTTGCGAGGAATTTGAACCTCCTGGGGCACCTGCGTTACCTTGACCCGTTTGACCAGATTGACCAACCAGTTGTTGCTGAGGCATACCCCTAGATAAATTTGAACTGTTAGGCACCTGTGAGTTATCTTCAGCCATTGTATTCTGAAAGGCGAGGTGATCAATCCAATCACACAATTGTTTTAGAGGTTGTTTATAAAATTTTTCCTTCTAAAAATCGCAATAACAACGACATAGGCAAATGTCGTACATGTCTAAACAAGAAAAAGTAGACTGTGGAGTTCGGAAACGTGAATGGTACATTGTTCATAGATCCTAGTGAAGTCGCCAGAGTAGCAGCACTTTAGGGAACTCAAGCAGCCACTGTCAGTATGCCTACACGCATAAAACTAAGCTCGGTAGTCAATCCCAGAAGAATCTCACGAGAAATGATTCAAATTAGTTGAATAAGCAATGCTAGTATTATGTTCAACTTATTCAAGTGCGGCCTTGTGCAAACATCGCACATCCCGATTCTTTGGTGATTGTGCTTATTATGATAGATTAAAGTTACTTGATGTGTGTCCTGCATATTTGTATTCCCCAGATACTCGCACAACCCTGAAATTTTATTCTCAAATTGACAATCACCAGATGTCACTGAGCGGAAATAATCACAACCACCATGATCATGATCATGGGAGCCACTCCCATGTTCCTCCAATTGAGACTAATGAATCTCAGTCATTGCTTTCTAAAATCGATACAGGCCGAATTTCTGCATTTAATTTGAAAAATCCCCAAGAAGACTTGGGGCATTTATTTCGAACTGCAAATAACAAATTTGGATTGAAACCTGTCATAAGATCAGATGCTGATTGTCAATTAATAATTCACATTCCATTTATTAATTCATCTGTAAAGTTATATTCAATTATATTACGCACCAATGGAAACAAGCATTGTCCAAAGACAATTCAGTTGTTTAAGAATGACAAACAAATTGATTTTGATAACGTTGATTTAAAGAAAGCCACTTACTCAGTGAATCATCCTAAAATTGGTGTCCAACAAGTTGGCGCTGATCTTCCAGAGGTACTTATTAATGAACAGGAGTTTGTGGAGCATTATTTACCTCGTCACCAATTCGCTGGGGTACATCACCTTACGTTATTTATTAAAGACGCCTGGGAAGATGAAGATAAAGAAACACATTTACATTCCATTGAGTTGAGGGGAGAATACACAGAGTTATCGCGTGATCCAGTTATAACAATATACGAATCTGCAGCTAATCCTGCAGACCACATCAATCTTGCTACCGAAGTCCAAGGTTTTAGCCACGTCGGATGATCAGGTGACTTGCTTTAACTGTGACAATATTTTGTGGATGAGAGAAGTCCGAAGAACCGAGAAAAAAGCCGGGCCAAGGGTATAAAAACAGTAGGTCGTGCACGTTTGCACAAAGATTCAAAAATTGTATATATACCATAGGAAATCACCGAACGAAAATAACATTTGTATTGTAAATTATATACAATTTTAAAAAATGGTCAAGTTAGTTTTAGTTAGACACGGTCAATCCGAATGGAACGAGAAGAACTTGTTCACTGGTTGGGTTGACTGCCGTTTGTCCGCTATTGGTGAAAAGGAAGCTCACAGAGCCGGGGAATTGTTGAAAGAAGCTGGCATTAAGGTTGACATCTTGCACACTTCCAAATTGTCCAGAGCAATTCAAACCGCCAATATCGCATTGTCTTCTGCTGACCAATTATACGTACCAGTTAAAAGATCCTGGAGATTGAATGAGAGACATTATGGTGCTTTGCAAGGCAAGGACAAGGCACAAACTTTGGAAACTTACGGTGCTGAAAAGTTCCAAATCTGGAGAAGATCATTTGATGTTCCACCACCAGCGATTGAAGAAGACTCTGAATTTTCTCAAGCAGGTGATATTAGATACAATGACGTTGACCCAGCAGTCTTGCCAAAGACTGAATCCTTGGCATTGGTGATCGACAGATTGTTGCCATATTGGCAAGATGAAATTTCGAGTGATTTGTTGACCGGTAAGACCGTTCTCATCGCTGCCCACGGTAACTCTTTGAGAGCCCTTGTTAAGCACTTGGACAAGATTTCTGATGAAGATATTGCTGGTTTAAATATTCCTACTGGTATCCCATTGGTTTACGAATTGGATGAGAAGTTGCAACCAACTAAGCCAGCCTACTATTTGGACCCAGAAGCCGCTGCTGCTGGTGCTGCCGCTGTTGCTGCTCAAGGTTCTAAGAAGTAAATGTTTACTTGCATAAGAATTTGAATTTCGTAATATTTACCAATTGTAGAATCATAACGTATTCTGACAGTTCCTCGTTGCGACAGTTTGATCACTAACTTTTTTTCGAACTGCCGCGACTTTTTGCTCTGCTTAGAAAAAAAAAATCAACAAACCCTACGACGCCCTTTATTCATAAGCAATGAACTCTGGAGAAAAAGCAGAAGGCACATCCAAGCCAGCTTTTAGCTTTGGCGGAGGCTCAACTGGTGGATTGTTTGGAAGCACGGCCAGCAATTCTTCTAATTCGACAGGATTGTTTGGCCAAAAACCGTCAATTAGTACCGCTTCCACTAACCTAGGACCTAACGGTAGTGCGTTTGCTTCAAGCAATTCCGCAAATTCTTTAGGAACTGGGAACCCACTTGGTGTATCATCATCTGGTGGGCCTGCGTTTGGTCAAGCAACCAGCTCCAATGCAGCAGCTCCACTGGGAGGCAATACTTTTTCTGGAACAAATCTGACATCTGCGAACAGTGGTAGTATGTTCGGATTGTCTAAGAACCATTCTAACAGTTCAACGACGGCTACCGGTTCATTTGGTTCAACCTCTAAATCTGGAGACACCTCAAGTACGCCATCTTTCTCATTTGGCGCTTCGAAGCTGACTGAAGGCAATAAGTCCAGTTTATTTGCCACAGGAAAGGCAGATAATAGCACGTCATCCGGATTGCCATTGTTTGGACAAAAAGCAAATGCAAGTTCATCATTCTCAGCTTCGCTGTTTGGTGTTAAACTGGATGCAGCAGAGTCCTCAAAACCGGCTTTCACTTTCGGTGCAAAGAATGTGGATCCTGAAATTCCTAAACCATCTGGCTTCTCTTTTGGGATCAAAGCAGATGGAGGCGAACCATCAAAGCCTCTTGGTACCTCATTTGCGGCTAAATCTGATGCGGTTGGAGCATCAAAGCCGGCAGGTTCAGGTTTTTCTTTTGGGGCAAAAAAGGACGCTGGAGGTAAGCCAACAGCATTTTCATTTGGTACTTCTAAGGCTAGTGAAGTTCCTTCACCTTCTGCACCAGTGCAATCTCTTGTTCAACCTAAAAGCAACTCAAATCCTCAGAACCCTGTTGCTGCACTGCCTGTTTTTTCCTTTGGTAAGAAGGATGAATCCAAGAATCCCACAACTTTATCTGCAGCGCAAATTCCCGAGTCTACGAAAGCCGCGACGAACACAGCTTTCTCCTTTGGAAAGGAAGACACCTCAAAGCCAACCACTAGAATTGCACCCTCATTATTCCTGAAAGAAACAGAATCAACAAAGGCCGACAACTCTAAGTCTGAACCCACATCTTCCCTCTTTGGGAAAAAGGATAACTCAGCACCTCCTACCTCTGGGGGAACTATGTTTGGCGCAAATTCTGAAGTAAATAGGCAGGAAGGTGCATCTTCCACGTCTACTTCATTTGCAAATTTTGGAAAGAATGTTGAACCTGCTTCCAAGGGATTCTCTTTTGGAAAGAAAGAGGAAAACCCAGCTGAGTGTAAGCCTCTTGGAAATCTGACTTCTTTGCCTGGGGGTACTCTAGGAACTTCTACTTCGAATTCTACCACTTCAGCTACAACAACTTCTAGTCAGCCTACCCTTCACCCAACGAAGATTGAGCCCAAAGAAGTTTCAATTGATAACAAAACTTTAGATGACTTGCTTACAAAATGGTCAAAGCAATTGAGCAATTCAACAAAGATCTTCAACACCTACACTTCGACAGTTAAAGAATGGGATCAGCAATTGGTGGAAAGTGGCGATGAAATTGTGAAATTAAATCAAGATACTTTAGAAGCAGAAGCCCTTCAGGTAAAGATTGACCAACAGCTCTTGTTTGTTGAGTCTCAACAAGAAGAATTAGAAACGCTTTTGGATAATTATGAGCAGCAAGCAGATGCATTACTCAATAACATTGAAATTTCTAATAGTATTGGTCACTCGGCAGTTGGAACTGCCGACGAAGCTTCTGAAGGTCAAACCTTGTTGGGAAGTGGTAGTGCATTGAATGTCACGGACAAATTACGTGAAAAGGCATATCACAATGCGGAATTGCTAGATGAGAGATTGGATAAACTAGGAGAAAACTTGGGCACCTTGATAAATGAAATAAATTCAGTTAGTGACGTTTTCAATAAGAATTTGATTCATGAGTTGGCTGGAAACGATAACGAAGAGAAAAAGATAGCTAAGAAAGGAGACAAAAATGCAGAGAATCCTATAGAGGAAATTGTTAAATTGTTGAACTTGCATTTGGAGAACATGGAATACATTGAGAGGGCTGAGGAGGAATTAAAGAATAAATTAAGTAGATTAGTGCGTTGATTATAATTTAAGAATGCTTGTATTTATGTTAACTGAACCTTTTGTAGTAACTTCTATTTCCCTTGTTGGGTAAAAGTGCGATAGCAAAACTTGCATATGAAAAAAGTAGAGGGGATAAATAGCGTGAGCTGTAAGCTCATAGCAAAGAGCATTGAAAATGTCTCCTCCAGTTTTAATGCTAATAAAGCTCCTCCTTAATCCAGATGTTTCGAACAAGCTAATATTGCAACTAGCATACAAGCAACTTCGTGCAATCGGATGGGCTAAGGTACTTGGAGCCCTTCTCAGTGCCAGTATAGTGGGAGCGTCACTGGTTATTAAAGTCCCACAAATTTTGAAAATTGTCAAACCAACTACCTTCGAAGCACGTTTAGCGGTTGCCAATGGTTTATCAATTGAGAGCGTATCTTTGGAGAGTCTTAATAACTTGATTCATGTCCTATACAATGCTCAAAATAAAGTCCTGTTTATTAATTATGGTGAAAGCCTTCTTTTAGGTATTCAGAATGTTGTTATTATCCTTTTGATAGAATACTATAAGTTGAGGAGTAACGAGGAGAATCACGGTTCCCTGAATATCGAATTTAAGGATAAGTTTGCTTCGACTTTGAAGGGCTTGGCCAAACCAATTGGAGCAATTGCGGGGACTACAGTTCTTCTTGGAAAAGTTGTACCTACCGACGTTATTTCGTTCTTACAAATATTGGGAATCCCAATTCTGATTGCCTCAAAATTGCCGCAAATTCGGAAGAATGCAAAGCTCCAGTCAACTAGCCATTTACTGAATATTACAATTAGAGCTAATGTCTTGGGCTCTGCTATCAGAGTTTTTACAACCCTCCAAGATTACAATTCGAAGGCTAAAAGAGGCAAAAATACAGATAGCAGTAAAGTTTTGTTGGTAGGATATGGTGCTAGCCTAATTTTGAATCTGACCATTGTCGTTCAATCAATTTGTTACCAAGGCAACCCGATTAAAGGAAATGAAGAAGAAAAGGATTAACTTTCTTTAAATAAATAGTGTTGCACTATCCTAGCATGGATCCATGAAAACGGTTCTCTGTTCACGTATTTATGCTGCTTTTGTCTATCGAGAACAATGCTACCCAATTTCTTTTTTTTATTAACAATATCTTATTATGAGTTAATAGTTTAACCGTATACTTTGTAGCCTTTTTTATAGCACTTTGATTTCTTCCTGAAACGCTATGACACCTTCGATCGAAGATCCTTATATGGGGAAGCGGGAGTGATCATGCATAAAGATCAATAGATCTCAATTTCGAGGGAAAAAAAAAAGTGCTTACAATAACTTCCACTTACCATGACCCATAAGGCCGAGTATCTTAAACCGACTGGAACTGAAATCGGCTCTATTCTTCAAGGTGGATACAATCATCCTCTTTCTAGGGAATGGCAGCAGGACAAACAGTTGACTAAGAACATGTTCATCTTTCCCTTATTCGTATCTGATCAGCCAGATGAAATTACCCCAATTCAGACATTGCCCAACATCAGCAGATTTGGGTTAAATACTTTAATACCATACGTTTCAACGTTAGTTGCAAAAGGTTTGAGAGCAGTCATATTGTTTGGCGTCCCTTTAGCTGATGGAGTGAAAGATTTCCAAGGTACTGCAGCTGATGATCCAGATGGTCCAGTCATCCAAGCGATCAAACTATTGAAAGAAAATTTCCCTGATTTGTACATAATGTGTGACGTATGTCTTTGTGAGTACACTGACCATGGTCATTGTGGATTATTAAATGAAGATGGATCTCTTAGACGGGAAGAGTCTGCTTTACGTATTGGCCAGGTTGCTGTTAATTATGCTAAAGCTGGTGCAAACTGTGTAGCTCCTTCAGACATGATAGATGGTCGCATCAAAGATATTAAAAGAGGTCTAATTGATGCTGGTTTGGCTCACAAATGCTTTGTCATGTCATATTCTGCTAAGTTCAGTGGTGGACTCTACGGTCCATTCAGAGATGCTGCTGGTAGTGCCCCTTCACATGGCGACCGAAAAGCTTATCAGTTGCCACCGGGTGGGGCAGGTTTGGCCCGTAGAGCGTTGGAAAGGGATATGCGTGAGGGAGCTGACGGGATTATCGTCAAACCATCAACGTTTTACTTGGACATTATAAGAGACGCACTGGTACTTTGCAAAGATTATCCAGTATGCGCATACCATGTAAGTGGTGAATATGCTATGTTGCATGCGGCTGCTGAAAAGGGTATTATTGATTTGAAGCAAATTGCCTTTGAGCTGCACAACGGTTTTTTGAGAGCTGGTGCGAGGTTGGTCATAAGTTACTTTACACCAGAGTTTTTGGACTGGTTAACATACTAATCAGTTAAGAGTAAACCAAAGCGCTAATATATCTAGTAAACCTGTTCATATATGTACATAGTTTTCTTTAGAAATTGTTAGATTTATTAAGTAAAACCCTGAATCTGTTCTATTTTGGTGTATACAACGGTGCCTCTAGCACCTCGTCACCGTCAAGCCAATACAGGATCCTTCTTCTTGCTATTCTTGCTATCAGATTCGTGGACCTCTTCTCCTGGGATCTCAGGAAGTACTGGAGAATCTCTGATTTCATTTAGAGGTACTTCTGGCAACTTATATTCGAGATTACCTTGAGTCTTCTCTGTTTCTTCTTGGATCAACCTTTTGAATTCCACTTCAATGTCATCATCTTCCATCATTACCAGAGGTTCACCTAATACATCTGAAACTTCTTCCACTTTAAGACGTTCTTCATATAAGTCGTCCATAATCTTTTCGATTTTGTCGACATTCATTTGTTGGTTCAACTGCTTAAGGATTGCATTTCCTTGTTGCAAACTACGCATGATTTCCGATTCCACAACCTTTGATTCAATGCTGCCAATCAAGCCCTCTATTGTATCAAGTTGCCCATATGTTTTATTTAAATTCACTTCTTGCTGTTTTTTACATCGAAGGTAGAATTTTGCTTTAGTAAGATCTTTCTTGTTCAAAGACTGTCTTGCGAGCTTTTCTTGCTGTTCAATAACATGGGCAATACGTTTCTGGAACTGTTTGATCTTATCTCGTTGCTGCTTTAACTGAAATACTGCTTTATCGTGTGAAGTTATCTTAGTATTTGAAGCTTGTTGGCCCATTAAGTTTACGGTGTAATTGATAAGTTATCTAAAAGATGTCACCTGCTTGGTCACGAGTCGCACCAATCAGTCTCCCTCGAAAAGAAGCTGTTGTTATTCCCGAGACAGACATAATTGATTGTAAAGAGCTGCTACTCTGCCAGTGGCTTACCTCAGTAAGGATTTGATGACCTTTTAGTAGGTATTAACTTAATCGTTATTGTGTGCGCTTCGTAAAATATAGTCGTACCGACGATCCTATTGCTCAAAACATCAATACTTTACTTTGGAACCTGCAGGCTGTGCTATGGTTTGCTAAATGTCACCTTACCTTAGGTTACATTATGGCCATTTTAGGAAATCCAAAACTCTGAATCCTTCATTAACCAAATTGGTCTCAATTGTAAACAATATCATTTTCACAGAAAAAAAATCTGAAGATCTCTTACACTGCATTGTAAACCAGTTCATACGAATAACTTGAATTAGGAAATTTAGAAATAAACCGAAATAACAATTTCAACAGCCGGGCTACAACTAACGAATTGGTATCTGGAC
Organism: Kodamaea jinghongensis; assembly: GCA_030556895.1. Taxonomy (NCBI): domain Eukaryota; kingdom Fungi; phylum Ascomycota; class Pichiomycetes; order Serinales; family Debaryomycetaceae; genus Kodamaea; species Kodamaea jinghongensis. The sequence goes on along the minus strand of JAKTUX010000023.1, from coordinate 98,095 downwards.
GTTAATATTCTGTTTTTAGAGCTGTGTGTTACTGAGCGGCATTTTGAAGGTTTTCTCGTTTAATTTGTAAAACTTTTACAAAACTATTAATTTGCATAGTCCAATAGAGCTCTTTTAGCATATCTTACAAAACTCCACCACGCAAGCAAGACACTGCATTGATATCCCTTATTCAACATGTCAAAGTTGTTGTTTGAAGACTCACCGATTAAAAGCGGACAGAAGACACTTTTGCGATCAGAGCAAATCGAAAGCACTATAGAGAACGATGCCCCTTCACCGGAAATCCTCCGAAGCATCAATAAAAAGAGAACGCTTTACAGGCTGCCAGTCAAAGACACTTTGCAATCGGCTCCAGCTTCGTCAACTAAAAGACTTCATTTGCATACAATGTCACCAAATGTTCTGCGCCGAACTATATACCTAAATAGCGTGCCTGGGGGCTCCACTAGCATTGAACTGGATTTACCGAAGATTACAAGAAGGAACTTGCTTGATACTGACTTGGAATCGTTGGCAGTTACATCTAAGTCAATATCATCACCTAGCTTACCATTGGAAAGCCACCAACACAAACTCGAAGGTACGTCCAAGACGGATGCAATAAAGGTTAGACCAAGACTAATTAAAAGTACGAGCATTTCCTCAGCATCTATACCAAAGACACGGGGCTCTTCTTCAAGGCAGCTGCAAATTGACTTCACCGAGCATTCATTCACAAATGCACAATCACGCTCTAGATCTCCACTCAAGAATCAGTTGCGCAGATCAAACTCAATTATTACAGCCGCCGACCAACAGGTGGGCATATCAAGCATTCAGGCAAATACATCAAGCATATTAACAAGCAGTGACAGGTTTATCCCATCCCGCCATAATTCGACGACAGGAAAGCTACATACAAATACCATTAATCCACATCCAAATGCTTCTCCTGAAACGCACATTAAAGCGCAAACCTCCAAAATATATCAACATCATGTTGCAGAAGCATGTGGGCTTGACATGAATTCCAGAGTTTTGCTTTATCAACCATTGCCACCGGAACGCAAAAAGCCTGTGAGCTTGTTTGGAGACTCTGCGGGAGGTAATACAAACGCAAGTGGTGCAAGAAGGCTCATTATGAACAGTAAGTTGAGTCCAGCAATGGCATCTGCAAGAGCCAAAAAGATTCCTACAGCTCCTGAGAGAGTGTTAGATGCTCCGGGATTAGTTGATGATTTTTATTTGAATTTACTTGCATGGTCACTGGCAAATTTATTGGCAATCGGTCTAGAAGATGCCGTCTATGTTTGGAATGCAAGTACGGGATCCGTCGGATTACTCTGCGAATTACCTAATAAGAAGTTGGTGACATCTTTGCGGTGGTCAGAAGACGGGTCTTACATTTCTATAGGCAAGGATGATGGTCTTTTAGAAATTTGGGATATTGAAACGAATTCAAAATTAAGAACATTAAACTGCGAGAATCACAGAACGAGAATTGCAGCTCAGCTGTGGCACCAACACATATTGACAAGTGGGTCTCGTATGGGTGGCATATACCACTCCGATGTTCGAGTGGCAACCCATACCATTAATAAGTTGGAAAGTTCTCATCAGGCTGAGATCTGTGGTATTGAATACAAGAACGATGGCCAACAATTTGTCAGTGGTGGAAATGACAACTTAGTAAACATTTGGGACGTAAGGCAAAGTCATTCAGCAAACAACCATAGTGTTCAACCAATTTTCTCCAAGACGAACCATAAGGCCGCTGTGAAGGCATTACGTTGGTGTCCTTATCAATCGAACTTGTTAGCTACGGGAGGTGGATCTACAGACAAGACAATTAACTTTTGGAATACATCAACAGGTGCTCGTGTAAACACAATTGAAACCGGATCCCAAATTCTGTCACTTAACTGGGGGTATGCCGCAGGAACAGGGATTGAAATTGTGGCCACACACGGGTTTCCAACAAACAATATTTCACTCTTCAATTATCCGACATTACAGAAAACCGGCGAGATCATGGGTGCCCACGATTCTAGAATTTTGGCGGGTTGCTTAAGTCCTGATAATCTTACTTTAGCAACTGTTGCGGGCGATGAAAACTTGAAATTTTGGTCTTTATTCGACTTGCTCAAGTCAGGAAGGAGAGAATTTGGAGTTGAGAGATTAGATGATGACTGTAATCAGCATTGCGATCTAAAAGACGAAACGAAAAGCATGAAAAAGATGATGCATATTAGGTAAATACCTCGATTAAACGAACTTTTCTTTTTTTTTTTTGTAATGAAAATGGCACTGAATCGCAAGCAAAATTGTTTACTAAACTGTTCCCACAATACAGCTTAGTCTATTTTTTCTAGCTGATTTCATCAAAGCTAACTAAGGTTTAGAATGTCATCCAACACTCTAATACTTACAAATGTTCCTGATGAAGTATTGCTTGAGCCTGAGAGATTAATCAATTTTTTAACTGTTAAAAATAGCTACATTTTTGAATTGATACTGCTACCAAAGTTCAGTAGGATGCTAATAGTATGTGAAAATGACATTATTGCTACCAATATTAGGGAAATTATAAACGATAGCGAAGAATGGTCCTATATGCATACTTCTTTTAGTATTCGAGATAACGAATTTAGTGAGAGCATGATAAGGTGGTTGAAGCAGATACAGGAGAGAGGCGAGGGACAGAATAGCTACACCACTTCTGAAAACAAAAAATACTTGGAACTTCCACTGGATGTAGGAAGCAGACGCTTTTTGATTTCCCCTCCTCTTTCACCACATTCTGAATGGAATAATTGGAACAAAGTAGAGGACGGACCCAACAAGCATCCATTATACAGCGCTCAAGAGTTATCACATTTACTTTGGGAGAGGCTTGGGCAACCAGATAGCACGACGGTTCGAAAATTTGTAGAGGATGGTAAGTCATATGACATTCTGAATAATTCAGAGGTTTTATTTAAACATTTAGAGCATGACGTTCCTGCTATTATCCTCGACTCAGTTGCCACAGGGAACAGTGGTGAGGAAAAGAAAATCGAGAAAACTGCCCGACCCCCACTTTTTGTTGGACAAGGTGGATCACAGTAGGGGCATGAGCTAATTCTTGTTCTTAATATAAATACCTAGCGGTTTCCTTTATGAACTGTCCCTTCCACCGTAGATACGTTATATGCAGTACAATAATTCCCTCGTTTTTTTTGATGCGATGAGCCTAAGAAATTTAGGTCTCACAACTTCCATCCAACATGGCTAAATCGAAAGGTAAATCGGCCTCCGTATCCTCGAAATCCGTGGTTTCGTCAAGATCTAGAGTATCTAGCAACGATCCTCCTTCTATGAAGAGAGGGAAGACGAAGGAGGATAACGTTTCTAAAGAAGTGAAAAATGACAGCCCTGTATACGTATCCTCCAAAATTTTAACTAAAGCCATTTCCGAATTGTCTAAGTTCTTAGAAAGACGTGACAAAGCGAAGAAGGAAAATAAAGAAGATAGTATCAAGCACTCTCTATTTGATGATGAAGATCAAGATGCAAATAAAATCTTGTACGTCGAAGCACATACCAAGAAGTTTGTTTCACACAAACCTCAGTTGAAGCCTCGTGTTATTGAACTTTCCCATCCTATATTCCTGAAAACCACTACAAGGAGCTGCTTAATTGTACGTGACCTGTTAGCTACAACTGATGAACAGATTGAATTGTTCGAAAAAGCACACCTTCCGACTGTATCCCAAATCTTACCTTTACAGGCTTTGAAGACAATCTACAAATCTTTTGAGAAGCGTCGTGAGCTACATGCAGAATATGATTTGTTTTTGATTGACCAGGCTGTTTTTAATTTAATGCCAACTTTGTTAGGAAAGACATTTTACGGGAACAATGATTTGAAGATACCAATTCCAGTGAGAATCGTTTCGACTTCAAGTAAGGATGAGTTGTCAATTACTTCTCTCACAAACTCCCTTGAGAGAGCACTTGGTGGAACAGCCTTTTTACCTCCAATAGGAACCGAAATAAACATAAAGATTGGAGCTATAGATGGAACATACACTCATGATCAGTTGGCTGAAAACGTTACGTCTGTGTTGAGTGCATTCAACCAGGGTGATTTGGTTAGCATTTTTTTGAAGACGAAAGATTCACCAACTGTTCCTATCTACTACTCCAACACTTTATACACCAAAGAAGATGTGGTAGAAGAGGGGGCCTCTCCGCAGAAGCACACACCTGAAAACTCGGACACATTTGAGAATGCATTACTTGAATTGGCAACAGCTGAAGAAGTTAGGAGGGCTTTAGGCCAAAGCTCGTAGAGAGCAGATAATGTTTGATCACCAAATATCACAATCTAAGAATAAGTATTATGCGCTCATATATAACCAGAGAATGCGTATCTTTTCGAAGCAGTATATATGGCTAGTTTGAACGTTAGTATTACTCTGCATAAAATTTATGTAATTGTAACTATGAAGTCTGTAAGTATAGGCAGGACACAAGGCTATCACACATTCGCCAGTGTGAAGTAGGCACCACTCTTCCACATTTTTGCGATTGTGTAGTTGTGAAGTTTTCCACAGATTTTGATATACCAAGTAACTTCATCACGTGCTGAAATTTGGTGATTGAAGTCGAAACAATTTAGTTAATGTGGATTCTTGAACACATTAATGAAAAGGGATGCAGTAAGTCAACTTGTGTATCTCACACTTAAGAAGTATTCTAACTTAATTACTAGGTCAATTACTGCTTGGGCCCAACAGCAGGTATACTATTGGACGCGATCCTGACTGTGATTTCGCTTTCAAGAGCACCAACGTGTCAAGACAGCAACTAGAAGTAGTTATAGGAGAAACTGAACAATCGAACGTGGATTCACGAACAGAGTGTAAAGTAATTATACTTAGTCGTGCACGATCAACGATCAATGGAAGTATTTACAAACTCAAAAAGAATGAAAAGCCTTTGGAAATTGATTTTACGAACGATCCGTTAATAGAGATAACTTTGAAGAATGAGCGCAACGAAGACCAATTGCTTATTTCAATAAAATGGATTAGCTTTAACTTGTGGACTATTGAACCTTTGCATTTGAATGGAATTGACATCCGTTTGACCGCCGACAATAATTCTTCTACTACACACTTTTATGGAACAGGTGAACGGAAATTGGAGGCAATGGCAAAAGGATTAACTATTCTCGGAGAAAAATGGCTAAAGTTAATAAAAGAGGATAAGCAATGGTTCGAAAAGCCGTATTTTGATGAGGGTGGAAATCCACGGAGGTCATCCCTCTTAGAAGGAGTCACATGCGTGGTCCCCACAGTGAGTACTTGGATGACATGCATGGGTGGACAAATAATTCAGTCGACTGATTTAAACGAACATTTATTTGAGACTCTTAAGGATAATCATTTGGATAAAATTTTACTTCTTAAGAATGTACTGTTATTGGAAAAAGCTTTATGCATTTGTTCGATACATGAATTGTGCATTGAGCTTTGGGATGAATATGCTGATAAGTTTGGGAATGTTAAAAAATTAGATGAATCAAATTTGAAGCGTGATATTGATTCCTCAGAAGTTGCTATTAACAATCTAGATGGTGCCCCAGCTAGGAAAAGAGTGAGATATGAACGAGTAGATCGTTTACACTTTTTTGATTTGGCCAGGCAAACCAGTTCCGACACCGCAAGCAATGAATTGAAAGTAGTAGTTGCTGCAGAGAGTGGCTCATCAGAAAGTCTCAACGATCAACCAGAAACAAGTGAGGTTGTAGAAGCAAATTCTCAATCGGGGCGAATGAAAGGCAAACGTCACAGGGACGACAATGAAGAGGATGGTAAGAGGCGGAAATTGTCGCTAAACTCACCGTTAACTCCAAAGGTGTCGCTCGCTGATGCTATTATGAAAACGAAAGAATCTGCTACGCTCTCAACTAAGGTGGAGCTAGGAATCTCAAATGCACGAACGATGACCGATTCGAAAGAGTTGGTTATAGTTGAAAAAGCCGACCTTATTGTTCGTAATTTTAATCCTGGACTAACTCCGCTGTCAAAACTCAGGAATAAGATCAATTTTAAAAAGTTTAATAAGGCGAACTTACTACAGAATCCAAGAAAAGTAAAGCTTACCAATTTTATTGCTGACAACGTCTCCCCTGGTAAAGAACTATCTCATACACAACATGCGGAGGATCGACTAGTTAAGGATTTCATTGGACTTATGAATGAAGTTACACCCTGCGATGCACAATTATTTGTTGAAGAATCTGATAGCGATTCTGAAAACTCTCGCATACAAAGTAAATCCAAACTGTCCAATCAATCTTATTTAGCTCCTGATCTAAGTTGTAGCTTGCTAGAAGATGAGATTGAAGATAGAGATGATCAACCAAAATTTGGATTCTCTACTTAACACACTTGAGTTAAATGCTATTCATCACCCTAGTTGAAGTAGTGGACATAAACCCATGCTTTTGAAATAAGTAGTATGAATTCTCAAATAATTCTTACTGAACCTTTTGAGGTAATCAGGTCCACTGAAGTCCCCTGAGATGCACCTCGAGTTTCTGCTCAGGATACAATCGATGACTTCATCTCGGCTGGGATTCTCATTTTCGGACAGGCAATTCAAGTATATTTGGTTATTAAACTGAGAATATCTTTCAAGCCTATCACTTGATTGGGGTATTATGGTTACCAAATCCGATTTATGAATCACCCGGAGATACTTCCTTTTAAAGGAATTGTGAATTGCAGCATATGAGCTTCCTAGTGCGATATCAGTCCAACTGACAAACTCCTCGTTTCCAATTAAGGGTTGACCCATAGTCACTAAAGTCAATTTATCAAATCCTAAATCAAGGTAGTGAAGGCCCAAAAACAAAGCAATACTTCCTCCTAACGAATGACCTAGAATTACTAACTCATAATCACCATCTGATCCGATTAACTCATGCAACAATTGCAGATTTATTTCATTGATTGTTTTTAGATAATATTCATAAAACCCAGTATGCACCTTGCAATTGACGCATTCAGGAAGATGAATACCTAAATTGGAGTATTTAACGAAGTCGAGCTTCATATCTGCAATTGTGTCAAACGCTGATTGAGTACCTCTCAAGCCCACTATTATTGTCTTGCGTGGTCCATTCTCGTAGTTAAATAGGTTTGTATGACTTGTTGCAATATAACCACTAACTGCATCACTGAGATACCACTGATATGTTAGATTAAGATCTGTGGAGAATGTTTCGCATCCTAAACTGCAGTTGAATGGGTTTGATATACCTCCAATCTCGTTTATGCAATAAGCGATATCCATTAACTTAGCGTACGTAAATAGATTCTCGTAAATCTGGGAATCTATCTGTCGTTCCATTCCTAAACTCTTCAAAGGAGATTGAAGTGCATAGACACAAAAAACTAAACAACAGATTACGCCCAACATGGAATGCAGCATTTTTGTCTAAGTCATTTGATGGAACCATAACTTTGTTGTGGGGAAAGCGATAACTCATATTACGTAAGCAAGTGTAAGCTTAAATTATTTGAAGTGCAAACATCTCGAATAGGTAATAATATGTAATAACAATTTACAATTAACTGTACTTCAGTCAAAACGGGTAGCACAAAATTTCAGAAATACTTTCCTTCAAAATAAAAGCGTACTATTGTCGATAAATAGAAATCATATTGGGCACGGAATGTGCTCAAGAAGTATCAAGAAATATTGAAAATCCTAATGATGAGCTAAGTAATACTGAAGAAAATGTATATTGAGGTTCGGCTTCTGGTATGAACGTATGATAACTATCACTTATTCAAGCGAGGTAAGATATAATTTTGAATACCTTTAGGATTAGAGATATTTGAAGGAACTTGGTGAATACATCTTACAGTAAAGAATAAAATAGTTGGCGGCATCATTCATATACCTCTACTTCCTGTAATAGTATATAAGTCGCATAATTAAAAACGATTTTGTTGTAGGAGAAGCTTAATCATATACATTAATTATACCAATAACAGAATTGGTGCTAATATATCCAATCACATTTCTACAACATATGTAAGCACTCGCTCTTCAATTTCCTTATATAAGCCCTAAACTTTTTAATATCAAAATCAACATTTTCGCAAAAAATTTATAAAAAGCACCTTTATACCTAAAATGAGATTTCAACTAAATTAAATTTAAGTTGAACAACAATTATATATCTTTCCTTTTATATTCCCGCGCGTAAATATAAAATAGTACACACTACAAGCAAAATATTTTCACAAGTCGCATTTATAAATAAATATTTACTTATACTCAAAATTATTAAAGAAAAACATATCTTGATTTATTTACTACTCTATTTTTCTTTAATTATTATATTCAAAATTATTTTTATGAGGTTAGCTAGTTAACAAATAATAAAATAAAATATATAAAAAGAATATAAAACTATTTATTTTAAATATACAGAAATATTGTACACGAAGAGTTTTAAAATACTATCAGTTTTCAATAAAAATTCTTCTAAATTTTAATTTATCTACGTTAGCAACATTATTGTAATACATCGCTTATGTCTTGAATAATATTTCACTCTCATTGCTTTATAGAGTAAACGATTCTCTTGCCTATGCTGAGAACACAAATAAAACAAGATCTTTGCAACTTTTGTTCTTGCTGGATGCGGCATTTTTGGGCTCAGGTACCTCTACTACTCCATGTACAACATGGAAGGTAAATTGATTGCTACTATTGTGCAAAAGGGTTTGATTAGGATAAGATAATATAATTTATCCTGCGAATTAAAGTAAGTGCTTACTGCCAAATGGATTTTTCATTACAATACATCGTATTGTGCGAGAGTTTTTAGCGATTGGCATTGAATTATTAATTTTACTTCGTGAAATATTAAAAGAACTTGGTAATAACAAATATCTATACTGCTTGTAATGGTTGATAAGTCGCATAATTGGAAACGCTTATTCTAGTAGAAACTTCGTTAATCATTATTATACATTTAGAGCACTTATAATGCTCGTCTCGTAAGTTTTATATAAGTCTGGTATTATGGTACTGGTAGAGCTATAAAACTGAAGCCTGGTCTGTGTTGGATTATCTGAGGTGAATTTGGAAGAATGGCTGTCTCAACGTTGAAGTAGTACGTTGATTTGGGGCTGCGACACTTAATTTAATTCGAAATTGTGCAATCTGGGCTCGAAGCTTTAAGTAGGAGGAATGCGTAGTGGCACTTACTTTATTCCTGAATCAATGTGTATTTAGAATATTATACGATTTTTATCTCTACTGATTATTTCTACTTACTATTTTTAAATTAAACAGACTTTAAGACACCCTCCAACACTTCCAAGAATACATCAGCATGCTTCTTTTCAAAAACAAGAGATGGTCTCAATCTAATGCTCATATCCCCACAACCACCAACATTAACACCTTTGTCACGACATGCACCCAATATCTTACTTCTGGTATCCGCACTTGCACAGTCCCAGGCAATAAATGTTCCGAAATCTTTCCCTCTTAGGTTGGATACTTTGTCTGAATGCTTACCTAACGTTTCTTCCAAGTTTTTGTATAAGTAAGTACCTACTTCGGCTGTCTTGTTGACCAATCCATGTTTTGCAACTTCTTGGTAAATTGTTCTTGCTATGATCCCTTTAGAAGGATCCCCACACCAAGTGTTGAATTGCCTATAAGGTTGATTTGGCTGTAAATCTTTGTTGTGGAAGTAAAATCCTGCAGCTTGGAATTTCTTAGAGAAAGAAACCATGTCTGGTGGGGTGGATAAGTTCCAATGCTCATGTGCCCAAAACTTACCCAGAGCTCCCACACCAGTTTGAACTTCATCGACAATCATCAAAATATCATTCTTTAAGGTGATATCTCTCAACCCTTGAAAGAAAGCCGCTGAAGCATGATTATCTCCTCCTTCGGACTGAACTGGTTCTACAATCATTGCAGCGATCGTATTTGGTGGATAGCTGTCAACAATTGCTTCAAACTCATCCAAGCATCGCTGTTCTTCTGCAGCATTTTCAGTAGTGAATTCGTCCAAGGGATATTTTAAGGCTGGAAATGGTGCCTTTGGCCAGTTGAAAGCTGGGATATCCAACTTGTGAATGGCCTTTGATCTTGTGGTTGAGAGAGACCCAAATAGTCTGCCATGGAATCCTTTATCAAATGAAAGAACAACCATCTGCGAAGCGCCCGGTGCTTTATTCTCCATTACTGTGCTCAATTCCTCTTCTGAGAACGGTCTATTACCTCTTAACTTTGCATGCTTATACATGAACGCAGCCTTGTATGCAGTCTCGTTAGCACAAGATCCACTTAATGCTGTCCACACTTTGTCCATCCCTGGAGGGGCGGCTGCGAGAATACCTTCTTCCAAAATAGTTTTATAGTTATCAGAAGGAAAACACGCTAAAGCAGGTCTGTTTATTAAAGCACTAGTCATCTCATCGGACTTAGCGGCCTTGTATAACTCTGGGTTTGAATAGCCCAAAGGAATGGATGATATTTGACAAAACACATCAAGTAACCTATTGCCGTCTGCATCAGAAATATAGTTTCCAATAGACTTTTGGTAATCACTCACAAAGTAGGTAGCTCTATTATCAAATACTTGTCCCAATTCTTCATTGATAGCTTGAGACCTTGGTCCTGGGATGCTTGAGGTAATCAATTCCGGGCCCGAAGGTTCATTTGGATAATAATGTGAGGCAGTCGAGAGACGACAAGCAGATTGGGAGAACAACCTGCGCGAAGTAACAGATTTTGTCAACTTGGAGCGGAGCATAGGAATTTCAATTGTTAGGTTTTCTGAAATGTTCAGATAATTTTCACTTTATATGTTTGAATTTCCAAGTAAGTAGACTCCGCATGTGGATATCGATTCCCGAAATGTTATCGGACCTGGTCAACCGAATCAGGAATGCGGTAGCGGCTAGCCGCAAGTTAGCGGGAAAAAATCTACTTAGTGAGAAAACAAATAGATCTTTACAAAAAGTAGTAGCTTGTTGACAAGTAGATGTGAGAGAAATGTACCCCATTAGTTGATTCATGGGTAATCCCTGTAACAAATAGAACAATAATTCTTCTCTAATCTCTTTTGAATGTTCGGGTCACTTTTCAAATCAGAAAATATTCTCCACTAAAATCCATCGCAACTGAAGAACATCAATAGATAGTCAAAGAATCACGACTAGTGAAGTACTTAGTTTATAAGAAAAAGTGTAGCTCTTACCGATTCTTCTAATTTTGCTTCAATTTTGTTAAAAAGTTGTAAAAAGCTACCGTATGTTGACTTGGCTAGCGAGAACGACCCGAATTCAAGAAAGCGAAAATGTATTACAAAATCACAACTGCAAATGAATTTAGTTTATCAATTGCATGTTTCCAGCCTTGTTTTGCTGCTTGGAAGTCCCTCTCATGCGAAACGAGGCAAATAGTCAATTAGGTGACTATGTGACACATATTATTTACTTGAGTGTTACTTCTGGAGAATGCTTACACATTTCACTTTGTGACGGCATGACTCCCACATCCCGGAATTCTCGAACAATCTTCTTCGAGTCATAATTTCGCGGGAATATATTTGGATTAGCTACCAGACTACCACGGTGGTTTCTAGGCCTCACAAAATACATTTTCTAGAACCCATTTAAAGTTCACAAGTATCCGTACGCCATCCAACTCCTCCTTAGCTCACAAATAGATGTGGTACTTGCAATCTTGGGAAGCCAACTTGGAATGATATTCGATAAGTTAAACCTCCGTGTTCCACGTACCTTCGAGAGGGTCCCCACGGGGGAACGTTGATAGCGTCAACGCTCGGATAATATTGTCACCAAGCTCATCCATGGTTCCGTTTATGCAACTGCACTCAATTTTTCGTTCCTTGGAACGCCTTGTCTGCTCTTTAGGACTTTGTGAAATCGGCTTCAACGCCGTCTAGAGCGTAGAACAAAGTAGATAATGAAAATTGTACGCCACCGCAATCGTTCGGAATATGGTTGCAGAATAACAATAAATTTTCTGATACTATTTTACACAAGGAAATTGTTCAAGCAAAAAATAATAGTGGGCCTGAAGTGTGCAAGTCTTACGAGACATCTTTTGTGGTAGCTGTCACAAACATAACTTCTGAAAATTTTTAAACTTTTAGTTCGCGGAGATGATCGGCAATTGTTAGTTGCGCTAAAATTTTGTACTCCTGAAAGCACATCGATGTCTGGGCTTGAAAAGAATTCGCTGACACAGATAAACAAGCGCTCGTACATACAAATGCTAGAAGGGCAGAGGCTTGATATAATACGTAATAGTTTTGCAAGCGACATCGTTTTTGATCTAGTTTTGAGAGTCGCAGAAATTTCAGATCAATCTGCAACTTAAGATTTTCGTTGTAGATTAAAAGGAACTAAAAATTTCATATGCACCGTAGAAATGCCTTAAGGGCTCCACCCATAGGAGAACTGCATTAGGGTTCAAGTATTCGATTAAGCTTAATGACGCAGCCTGGAGTTCTAGACAGAGTCAAAGTTTGTATATATGCAAATTAATTTTCTGACCACCCATTCTAACTCAACCAACAGAGAAAAACACACGAGAGCATCCTACGATTATAACTCAAAATCATGTCTCCACAAACTATAGTTAAACTCTTAAAATATGTTTGCTTAAGTTCAGGGAAAAATCTCCTTTGAGATGGTGAGGGTGTATTGTAGCTCATCCAATGTCAAGGTATTTGACCAATATCCGCCTGATAAAGATGGCATACAATGGAACTATAGGCTACCACATCACGAGCAGGCTTTTTAGATTTGTTCCCTGTGTTCCATTACTTTCTTCCTATTGTTAAGTTTAAGTATCGAATGCACTCTTGTCTTAGTCGCTTCTGTCTCACATCAGTCATATTTTTAGTGCCTCCGAAATGTATACTATGCAATGCGGTAAAAGTTGGGAAATGGAACGCGACTAAAAGTGTAAGCAGGCTTGCCATGAGCAAATCCCAACTCTCTTGTGTTAGTAAGCGAAGACAGTAGTTTTGCATCTCAAAGAAAGTATTGTAGTTACGTCGAAGAAAGTTTTTGTCTTTATTTTCTCCAAATTTATCGAAGTATGAATCGTCAAATTAATCTTCCAGAAAAACTACATTGACTATACATTACTAAATCAGGCAACAATACGCTCAATATGCTTTGCAAATATTCAGAATATAGGCAATTACATAACACAAATTTGTGCCTAATGCACTACACAAAATATCTGGTTTCGAGAATTTGTTTTGCTAATCGGTGCATCCGCGAGAATATTAAGTAACGTTTTGTATTGTATTTTAGTGAATTGCACATAGTACATGAGCTATGCAGCCAGTCAACTTAATGTGATTTGTTGCACTAGAGGGGTACCCAGAGTTATCATTTAGGAAGACAGCAAAAAGGAGTAAGCTATACGTTCTATAAACCTATCACATTTGATTATTACTCTAGACTAGATAGTCCATTTTTTGTTCGGATTACCTTCATGAATGGCAATGGGCGATACATTTCTATTCCTGTGCAAATTGATCTCTTTCCCTATATGCTATTCAAACGAGATCATAAGCGACTGCGCGTTTGGAAGTTTTTATCCGAACATATCAGAATTCTTGTGTTTCAATAGACTTAGCCTAGGGCTTATGATATCATATGCTTTAGGGATGCGTCCCACCCAACAAAGTTCCAATTTTGTAATGAAAGATTTACAGATGTCAACGCCGTAACTTTCCGCCAATGTTTATTTAATTTATCACATTCACTTTACGACTTGGGGGTGCCCATCTTTGGGATGTTACCGGTGCGTAATTTGTAAGCTGGCAATATTACTGTACCAAAAGCACGCACTGGCTTGTACTTACGCTACTAAAGTAGTTGCGACATTTTTTGATAAACATAACTTTCAAATTATTTTTTTACTGCACAGCAACTTAAAATATCTTTTATTGTCTAAAATATTTTTTTTACGAAAATTCAAATGTTGGAGAGGTAGATTTTCTTTTTTTTGATTTCTGGACCAACACGACTATGAGTGTTCTCTTTTTATTATTTAAAATTTTACCGAAACGTAATGCACATCATCTCCTTCATTTATGTCAAAGCAGTGCTTATCAGATATAAATAGTGAGGTGAATCCCGGCTCAGTTTTGTGAAAACGGAACTCCTCAGCTATCAAAAGTGAATCCCTAGAATACAACTCATGTCAGGATTATGTGTTGTGTATGATTACAGTAAAAAGATGAATGATGTTAACTGGAACCCTCAATTCTTGGGAGAAGATACAAACTCTGGCTCTACCACGACGGCTATGTTGAACAACAACAGTAACATGAACATGGCCAATTCTACAACAAGCACAATGATGAACAATGTAAACATGATGGGTATGGTAAATGGCATGGGAGGAAGTGCAAGTCGTTCTTTTGATTCAAGCAACCTGTCTCCCATACTTCACCCAAATAGACAATACTCCGATCTGATGTACTCGATGATGCCTCAAATGGGTCCAGTAGCCCAACAATATCGAGCCTATGATAGTGCTAACTCTTACCCCAATATGGTAAATCAAAATAATGCACAAGTACCTTTACAAGCTTACCCAGACATAACTACTTACGTGAACAATAATCCACATCAACCTGCCCCGACTGTTGATTCTGTTTTCAATGATCAAATAACTTGCCCCATATGTGGAAGAAATAACTTCAAGCTGCTCAAAAGACATATAAAGATACATGAAAACAATCCAAGATTTCGGTGCCGGTTCCCGAAACTGATTTGCAATTTTAAAACAAATACGTACAACCGCCCTTTTGACTACAAAAGACACTTAACAAACAAACATTTTAAATTTGATGATAAGAAGGTCAAAAAGCTTCTGAGCTTAACTAATAAATTGGAGTACCCTGGTACATGTCCTTGTGGACAAAAATTTATTGCAAAATATTGGTTGGCTAACCATATACTAACAGATAATGTAAATGAGAGGTGCCCACTATTCAGCAACTAGGTAATGAATACGAAACGTAAACTCAAAATTGTAGACTTGTGAACTGCATGCGGTTGTTACAATATGGGAGTTTTTTACATCATGTATTGAGGAGGGTAATATGCTGCCATTTCGATCCAAGAATGTGATATTAACAAAGGCAGCTCGCACATGCGAACATAAATTTGATTTCTTATTTTGCACACACAAAAAAATTTAAATACCAATATTGATAAGACAACGCTCTCTTGATGAAACACAGAGAGTAATAGCTTTATCCTACGTGCTATTTTAGTAACAGCTGTTAACAATGTTTAGGAGCGCTAGGATTTGCAGCCAAAAAATTTAAAGTTAGTGCGAGGGTGCACAAACGCGAATTAGGAGTGCACAAAGAAAGTTCAATGTAACTTCCATGGACTCTCTAGGTAGTTTGGGATAGACGGTCCAATTGTATCTGCAATAAAAGTGCTGTTGCTCAATTGAGTAGCAAGAAGTAATTTTGGCCACTCAGAGTTATTTGCAAGATTTTACCAAACCGAAAGAATCCCATTGGTACCGATAACGATTTGAAATTCTTGTGAAAGTGATAACAATTGTTGACTAAAAAATTCCAGTGGGGAGTGTTTACGTATATTTCACTTAAACCAACCCTAACAATGCTTATTTGAGATAACATATTGCAGAAGGAACGCCAAAGATTTGCGGGTATGAGGGCTGAAATACTCAACAAGAACAGAGTGCATGTGTCGAACGCATCTAGAAGCTTCGTACTTGACCACTTAGTAATATGTCAATGACAATTGCCAGCTCCCAAAATTATTAAGAGAGAATGTAAGCAACCTTTAAATTTCATAAATTGTAGACTAGGACGAGTTGGGGTCTTCAATTTGACATTGTTGTAAAATAAATTCATAAAAAGTTCCTGAAAGTTGGTTCCTGTCCCATTGTTTAACACTGCCCCTAATTATCCCCAGAAAACTATCACAATTAAATATAAGACAAAAATTTGTAGAATATGTTATAGGATAAAGCCCTAACTTAATTGAGCACTGAATATAAGACAAGTAGTGATTATGTCAATGTTTGGAATGTCGATTCTGATTTAATTGCTTTCCTGCCTATCTCGCCACTCCCGCAAGCACACATTTTTTTAATGGCTCCCCATACGCCTTTTCTAGATTAGGTAATCTTAGATAATACGTGTTTGTTTTCATGTTAGAGGCTGTAGGAGAGCCACCGTTACGTAGTAACCAATTTTGGACCACCGCTTGTAAAATCTGCACTTCTTCCATCGTAAATATGCATCAAATGTTAGGGTAAAATCTATCTTCGGCTTTGTGTATCAAACCTTAATAAACCAGCACAAAACCCTTTTGATACATCATACAATTGGACGTTGAGGGGTACATTCAGACTTTGTCCTACAGAGTGCGGTAGGTAACATTTATGAGAGAAATTGAGTATCAACAAAACAGAATTAGGTCCTTCTGAAATGCCGCTATTAGAGTTTTAGAAGCGCAGAAGCCCTATACCAAAACGCTCAACAATCAGCGAAGCCAAAATCGGAAGCAGCCTAAATAACGCTACGTGTATTGTTACGGCGCTTCTCCTGCTTTTCAGAATATTTGACTCAACAAATTTCCTGGCATTGCATAAAACTTTGAAGTACTAGTGACATTAGTAAATGTCAAAAATTTCAACAGTCATTAGAACACTACAATAGAAGTGTTTTGGTTTCCAAACGGCAGCACTTGCGTGCTCTCCAATGCAATTCGCGCTACCTTCTTGTGGCATACGAGCACCTTCTGTACCGTTAAGCTGCCATCTGCGCTTTGTAGAAATCATCGCATCAATGCCTAGCTTCTTAAATTTAACTAACTCACCTAAGTTCCTTTGGGCACCCCTGATAGAGGTTCTGCATCTCGCCCTCGTATTGGGGGAGCTCAAGGAGTAAAACTGTAATTCAACACCCTATTTAGTCTACTCACCGCTAAATCTCCAAATGTGCCAAAAAGCAGAACTGCTAAAAAGTGACTTTTTTAAGTTCGCAGATCTGGAACTAGGGCAGTCACTGCATTGGCGATTGCGAATACTGAATGACAGTGCAACTCAGCTAGTCTTGAATTCCAAAAAAAAGTAAAGGAAGTAGAGCAATGGTGTGTTTCGGGTACTATGGATTGAATAATGGGGTGTGGGCCCAAACTTACCTAAATTTGAGAGTCAACAACTGGAGGGTAGCGAATGTAGTTGTAGAATGTGGGTGACAGAATGTCGCATGTGTCGTTGCACCCCATAATATTATTAACATCATTATTATTTAAGAAAAAAATCAATCACTTCCGCACCCTTTTAAGCTTCAATAAAATACATTCAAAGTCAGATGATACAAGCAATTTAAACGTTGAAAATTGCTGCCCTTGATCAGACATGACACTTGCCCATAGATATAGATTAAGATTTGTGTAAAATACAGGTGCATAATCCTGAAAAGTGTGGTTGAGGCAACAGCTTGATACACAGGGGTACAACATCTTTAGTAAAGAAGGCGTTTGCAGTGGTGTCCCCACACTACCGATATTTCATGATGCACGGACACTGATATCGTGTACAAATAATTATATGTCAATTGGGTCTCCTTGTTTCAATCTCAACCAAAAAGAGACGGCTGAAACGATTGGGAATGAAAATGCCATGAAATTTTGTTTCCAGAATACTTACTTTACGGATCCCTGCAGTGAGATGAGAAATTTATATGAATGGGATACAGTATTGCTGCAGAAACCTTGAAATTACAATTGCGTGAGTGGGGAGGAAGAAAGCCTAATTGGACCTCATTGGGAAGGAACTTCCACTTTATATAGTTTGAGTGCTGCACAACCTGTGCGTATTCAATTCGCCGTGGGAAGCATCTCCTACTGGAAAAAGCTTGCCAATGCGCCGAGCATAACGCAAAAGTGATTTGGCAGCGCCGACTAACACACTGGTATCCCCACAATCTATATGCCCCCTCCACGGATGTTGACATAAAATTAGCCAGGGGCAGATCTGTAATCCGGCAAAACTCACCAGTTCGTGCCCAAGTACTATAACCACCATTGTTTACATTCGAAAAGTGAACGAAATAACCAAACAAAGATCCCTGATTAAACTCGAGAGTATTTCTGACCAATTTGGCCTTGTTCTCTTGAAGAGATCACAAAAAGACTTTGTTGGGACCGTTGCCATTGATGATGAAAGTGTTCGTTTATTTTGCCATGACGCGGAATGATCCAATTAAGGGTTCCAGTATGGGCATACTGTGTATTTGACACAAACTTCTGGCGTTAAATTCTGTAGTATATGCAATATTAGATCCTATATTTCACTTGAACCTATGCACAATTCTTTTTCTGCCAAGTTAACGTCGTCACAAGTGATGACTCAGTAATGTAGCGCCCGGCGTGCACCTAAGAACTCCTTGGTACACAGCCTTTCCACATCTCAATAATTGGAACTCTACAAGCTGAATCTTACTCCTATTGCTTATTTCCAGCAATTAGTGGCACTGCCGAATTTCAAGTTAGACGCTCTCAATTCTACAACTATCGTAAAAGCCACCCGGCTTGCAGAATCAAAGCGAGAATGAATTCGAAGACCAAGGATTATGGAGCCCCGGGAAGGGTTAAGTGGAAGTACCACATTCTTGCAAGTTTGTACTAATTTCAGACAGAAGACATACTTTGGGCAAGAGATGAGACTCTCAGGAGTTTGAACTGTCTGCATCGGCTGCAAACAATAGCAGTTACAAGATACCATACAAACCGTCAGGTTGAAAGGAGGTAAGATTATACTAATTGCCACATACTCAAACAAATTTCGGTATTGCTTCCAGGTCCTATAAAAGTTTAACTTTGTTAGAATAAGCTAGTTCCAAGAAGTTAGGCATTACTCTCGAATTATTAACTATGCTCCACTGTCGCAGCCTGAAATTGTAATGGGGGAATGACTGTCAAAGGCGCTGTGGTCCAATGAGGCACCACATTAATTGGAGATTATGAATGGAGAGTTTCAGATTACATCATACTTTAAGCTCGCTTCTTCTTGTGTCGATTTAGTTAAACCCTCCTAGTTCACAAATTCAAGATACACGCCGCGAAGTACACATTACGGCGATATCGTTGGCTCTGACGATTATTAAGCGTATGTGTCTGGTAAAGTCTAAACCTTTCTCTTTAGTTCCTATCTGCATTTTTATTAAAAGGTGGGTGGCACTTATTGTCTGCAAAAGGATGCCAAGCACTTACTTGAGTATTCTTATTTTTGATTTTCATTCCGGGGCTGCATGAAGAATTTGGTAGCAGAAGTGTTTGAAAGGTGTGAGCTATGTAGGCTTCTGAACGTACATTCAGAAAATGACCGATGCGGAGAGTTTTCTTTGTACTAATCTCAACTAATACGGTACTCTTGAGCTCTTTGCAAACATCATGAACTCCTTCTCATAAATTTCAAAAAGTTGCCTGAAATGTGCTTCGTACACTGAGCAATATTGGATTGAAGCCTCCATTGCGCAATCTATGTTTTCATTGTTGTACCCGATCTGCTTATTCAAATTCAGACTTTGAGGTACCTGAGACAAACGACTTTTGAAGATCGTTGGAGCATCCATATTCATGATTTGTTCTAATAAACCTTTAATTGTCACATGCTGAACCGTGAAATCACCAATAGCAAGCATTAGGGTCAAATAGTCCTCTACTTGCCACCTATCATTTATGCTCGTTATATTGTCAATATTCCACTGTGAAATGCCATTAGATATGAGAACATTAGGACCGTTGCAAACAGCCAACGGATAGCGCAAATCCCATCCAAGGACCGGCAAGTCAAACCCCACTGACTTGGATACATGACTAACTTTGTACAATCTTTCCGTTTCACCACTTTTGTCGGTCACGGTATCCATGACGATAACGGCAAAATTTGGTCGGTACATATTTTGGCCGCATCCGCAATCATCAATATGAGCACGCGGAAAACCTGCCCAAACCTGCCTTCCAGAAGGAATTAATTCTTTTACCTGCTTGCTTCCTATTGCTTTGGTGAGTAGTTCGTTAATATTTATCATCTGGGTACCACCTCTCAATAAACCCACTTTCGAATCCGTCATTTCTGCATCGTTCTCGAATTCGGTATCACAATACCCTCCTTCATCGCACCTTAAAATCGTCAAATCAGACCACCGATGTACCACATATATGTACTTATCGTATCCATACTTTTCTCTTTCTTCGAAGTTTATCATGGGAACCCAGTTTTTGAGTTTCAATGGCCGCGCCTTTCCAAGCATCATTAGTTCTTTAGCTCTGTTGTATTCAACTTTTTCATATTGCTGGATAATTTTACCATCAACATTTGCCTTTCCAAATTGATATTGAAATGGATGAGCGATAAACATGCTCCTGTGATTCCTTAAGACTAGCTTATCAGCTTCATCTCCTCCTTCAGTGTATTTTGGATTTCTGTAATACTTCCTGAATCTAGCATTGAAGATCAAAATTGGTTCTTCAAATCCAGCCTTATTCTTTACTAAAGAGATGTGAGCATCCTCAGGTCCAAAATACTTTCCATCAGTGTGATCTAGATCGTTGAAAAATGGAATAGGAAGTATACCGGGGAAATTCAAAATTGCCATCTTCTGGTCATCATCTTCAAGTTCATCCTCATCATTAGGCAGAAATGTGGGGTTATTCGATGGCACAACTAAGTTGTAATTATGCAATTCATTCCAGTCTTCGTCAAATAATTGGGCGTAGACTAATGACAATACGGGCCTATTTCGTTCTCCCCAAGGGCTGAATACTAGTCTCGAAACTGTAAAATGGACCCCATATTCCTCTAGCCAGACACTTGAACCGGTAAATCTGTACCAGAATTTTCTAAAAGTTCGATCTTTCAACTGCTCTTTAAGCTCTGTATAGAATAATTGCTTGAAGCTATTAAGATAAGAATCGCCTGCTTCTACTTTTTGAAGAATAGTATTAAGAATATTCTTCAAGTTTGCCTCAATATGCTTAGGGCGTGTTATTTGAACCTTTAATTGCTTCTGTAAAACCTTGGCACACAGTCGCAAATCACCCTTCAAGTTCTTGAATGTATTGTAGATTGTCATGTCGTGGTCATTGTATTCTAAATTCCTTTGAAAGCTTAACCCTCCAAGATCGTCTGTTTCATGTCTAGATATTATCATTTGTTCCACTAAATCTCTTCCAAAGTTGTCAGTCGTGAATTGAACTAAGTCTCCATCGAAACTGGAAGGAAAAAGAAGGTGTTCTTCATGGGGTATATGTGGCTGGTGGAATCTATTAAATATCGCTCGCTGATCGTAATCAAAAAAATGCAGAACTATGAGAACGGTGACTATCACTATCATTAGAATAGTCAACTTCAATTGCCGAGAGGGTCGACGAATCATTGGTAATATTCGTTGCGTTAGCTTAGTTTTTTGACAGCACTAATTATTTGGCTTGAGCCTTTCAGCGTTCCTAAGTACCCTTGTTCAAAACCACCCGCTGGATATTAAAAATGAAAGAAAGGGCCACTAATCAAATTGGCTCAGTCAGCACTCCTGTTCGATACCAAAAGTAGTCTCCTGTCTCCCTTCTTAATCTGAGTGATTTTCATGGAAAATTGTACGCAAGTGGCAAGTGTTGCGCGAGAGCCCGTATCATTGAGACGAAGACAGTAACTACATGCGAAAGTTGGACCAACTACAAAACAACAAAAAGAGTAGCCTATGCAAGACAATATTTACTTATTATACTGTTTCTTAGGTATCTACCAGCGCAATACCGGATGCTGGCACCACAGCAGGAACAGAGTTAGACTCAGATATCATTGTAGTATCGTTATGGGCGGCATCTTCTTCTTCATACTCATCATCTGTATAGTCATCTGTGTCATCATCATAATCATCCTCTGCATCCTCATCGTAGTCATCCATGGCATCTTCATCAAAATCATCATCAGGGTCGTCTTCATCAACATAATCCTCATCTGCTTCTTCATCGTAGTCTTCGTCATCGATAGCGGCACTTGCATCTGACGCAACAGCAATAATTTTCGCCTGGTAGAGCTCCTCCTCCTCATTTTCAGGATCACCTCCAGCTCCAAATGCCATAAAACTCTTCAATGGCAGTGTGAATGACATTGAAGTTGGACGTTGACGTGGTGATTGAGACACAGAACTTGGAGTTAATAAGTCTTCTTCCTCATCTTCCAGCAAATCGTCAAAATTCAATGGCTCTCTCCAGTAATTAACATCATTGAACTTCTCATCTGCAAAAGGTTCTTGTAACTCGGGGCGTTCCTTCTTGTTAATAAACTCAGTCAATTGATCGTCATTCCAATTAGCATTGGAGGCAGAAATTTCCTTGATTGGCGGGAAAAAGTGATCAACTAACTCTCCAATATGCATATAACTGGACTTGGAACCGGCTAGTTGAAGCAATTCCATATGTACTTCTCCATTTGGATTAATGGTAAAAATACGGTGAGATGGTATATTCACCGAACGGTAACTAATTGCATCAGTAATTCTATTTCCAAAACCAGCGTAAAATGGAGTCCTGTCGTCGTTTTCATGCTTCTCATTAATGCTTTTATCGTAATACAAACTCTTGATGTCATTTAAACATGCCATTTTGAAGACTTCTGGTTTCTTCAAAACTATTTCTCTTCTGAGCGCTGCCATAGTTCTATCAGGACTTAAAATTACTGGACCCTTTGGAAGCTTCATGCCATCTTGAACTACTCCTCTTAAGTACTGCCTTGTAGTGTCTGCTTGTCCGACGCTACGAGCTGTTAAATAAATGATGTTGTAACCATTTGCTCTGATGTCTTGGAAAAGGTTAGCAACTCCCTCGTGAGTCCAATCTCTTCCAATCATATTTAAGACATGACCCAATGCATCTGACTTCGTGATAGTCCCATCAATATCAGAAATAACTATTGGTGTCTGGGATTTCCACAAGTACAAATTTGAAAGCACCTGCGAAGTTCCCTCAGCAGCTTTAAAGCGGAGCTTGTTTTCTCCATACTTCAAGTTCATTTTCTTCAATTGTTCGGACGTAAGTCTAAGAGTCTTAAAATAGGTTTTTGAGCCAGTTTGGGGTAAATGCACGCTATGAGCTATCGATTCGTCATCACTCAAAATTGTTTGCGCATCCCCTAAATCTTCATCTTCCTGTTTAATACGAAAGTTTCCATCGTCATCTTTGGTAATTATTTCATCCCATAATTTAATTTGATCATCAAGTGTTCCAAAATGAGTATCATTTTGATTTTTTAATTCCTGAATCTCCTTATAAAACAATTGCTTAAAATAGTCGTCTGCATTTTCAATGTTTTTTCTATTAGATTTATATCCATCCATATCCAAGACCATATCTCCATTTACATCTATTTTGGAAGGGATATTGAGTTTTTCTGTGATCTTCCTAGCTTTCTCAATAGCCAAACGACGAGTTTGCGATCTTAGAGAACCTGGCGAACCCGGAGACTTTGGCGAACCTGGTGTACTTGGAGTATCCAGAAGACTTGAGAGTGTGGGAGACTGGGGAATTGGTATAGAATTCTCAGTATTTGGTTTTGGTCCATCCAGAGGATAGCTAGAGGCATTGCTCATTCCAACTTCGGTTCCATGTGATGTAGGAGGAGACGAAGGTGGATTACTGTCTGACAATCGAATCTTAGATTCAATGTCTGCATTCAAGTCTAATAACTCAGGCTCATCAAATTCAGTGACCAGTGTTCTTGGAGAACCTATTGGAGTGTTTGAACGAGACGCACCAGGCAGTCCCCCTGGCAGTCCAACAGGAGAAATTACTGGAGATGTTAACACACTTTTCAGCAAACCATGACCATCATCAGTCTCAAAAACAAAAAATGCCTCTCCTCCATCACTCAACTTCATAGGTAAATCTGTTTTCCTGTCATTCACATAGAGATCGATTTTCTTTTGGGAGGGTTTAATGATTTGGAACTTCCCAAACCGAACGTGCCAAGGTGACGTATGGAGAGAACCATCTGGTTGCTCGATCACAATAATATCAATTGCTCCAGATAAAGTCGCTGGATTTAGCGAGTTCCATTGATTATATACGTAGCCTCCGACCTTTCCTACGTATTGCATTGCTTTCTTGGAATTAGATTTTGTTAATTATTTTGACACGTGACATTTTGATTAGACATTACTGCTGAGAGTACTGAGAGAAAGGCCAAGCACTCTTAAAACGTACTGAATTATGATGTTACGGTAGACCAAATCCAATGAAGTAGTCGAGTCTGCTTGGAAAGTTGACCAAGATTGATTTGTGTGATTTGTATTTTGTAGCTTTCAGTCCAAGAAGCACCCACACATAGTACGAGAATACTGATATCTAAAACGACATTGTCTGATAATTGCAGATGCAAGCCCAACATGTCCCCTAGCCACCCTGAAGACAATGCATTTCCAATTCAGGTTTTTCTAAAACATATAGGACACAAAAGTTGGCACGGAATGCTCGTCCACATCCGGACCGAAGCAGTATGTTATGCTTACGCAAGGAGTATTGCTTTAAAAACCGAGACTCCCCGTATAACCTAAGAAGATCTTTAGCAGAGAGTAGCGCATGGATGGCAAAATCCATTCAGTCATCTCTTAGCGCAAGTCCGACGGAATGTTTCCACTCACGTTCATTTTTATTCGCTAGATATATAGTTTGGCAAACCTTTCAACAACGCGGAAATCAAAGTTGGCTTACACTTTTGCATACACTTAGTGATCGTCTAAGTGGGGCTAAGGTTGTGCCTGCAATAGGCTTCGGATAAACTCCGGGCGGTCCACAAAAAATATAATCTACGTAATTAGATGTGCCTACATGTACTGGAGGTAGAGTTGCTGTTGTGTAAGGTAAAAAATTCTCCATGAAAAAGTATCGAAGCCACCTCTATAGTTAACCGTATTGATCGATATGCCGCAAGCAGCACCCGCATTTTGCTTTGTATATCACATTTTGATATGCAGAAATGAAGGTCCTACTATGATGAAACCGGGAATTGTTGCCCTATCTGTAGCACCAATAAACAATAACAGCTCTATGCTGCCTATTGAAGGTTCGTACCGGAGACAGGTAACTAGCATCCTTCGACACAGAAGCAACGCTGCTTGTACCTGTAAAGTTAGAACAGAGGAATACCATGCTACAGCTCAAGTACCTTCTGAGGTACTGAAGTTATGCACGAACCACACTTAAAATTGGCGAAATCGTACGCTTTGCTACCGTACTTGACAGTATACGACCTGTCTTCTACATTTGTTAAATGATTTCGGTTATCCTTTCATTATTCACACTTTTAATAGACAGTTACAGGATCAACGCCACTGGCAATGTTGCATTGATGCATTAAACGTCTTTCGTCCTTCCCTCCAGTGGCCTTACCTTTGAATTCTCCTGTCACGGAGTGCCAGACCCCTCTGTTATAGAAAATAACCAAATCGCCTTGAGACCATCCATGAGCAAGAACCTTAGATGGAGCAATCAGTGGCCTCATTAACGAATGGACACGCTTACGTGCGTCCTCCAACTCTAAAGTTTCAACTGTACCATCTTTCTTCTTGTGGTGAACCTTGTACAAACAGCATCCATGAATCTGTAAATGGTGCTCTTTGGTAACTGGGTTAGTCCAAACCATTGGCCAGGTCTTGACTTTCGACAGTTCCCACTCAGGTAATTTGTCGAATGGCATTTCTTTACCTTCAGACACCATAGTTAACCCATCAGAAGTTGCCCCAGCAGGAGATATGAAAATATAAGGATGTGGGGCATATTCAACGGTAGAGTTCAAAGCATATTCTTGATCTTCTGGGCTCAAATTGTCAAAAGCTTGCTTACCACTAACGAAACAGGTAGCACCTTGCGTAATTTCCTTTTCGTCACCAGTTCCGTCATCATACAGAACGATTTGAGTTTGAGTGGAAGGAGGAACTTTAATACCTAACAAAGTCGTCACTAAAGGTGGCTTCAAGTCATATAATGCCGAATCAATGTGCCATCTATAGAATCGAGTTTTGTTTTCTTTCAAGATTTGATCTTCGGTCAATGGAGTGTGATGGAAGGTAGTGTGGGATGGATGAGTCAACTTAATGGCCTCTCCATTTTCATTACCCGGCTCTTCAGCCTCAAACGTTCCCTGTCCTAAAATTTGAACCTGTGGTTGGTCTTTCACTGTCGTACCATCTTTTCTCAAAACCGATTGCTCATGTCTGAATTCTTTACCATGACCATAACCAGCAAAACCAGAATCATCCTTTGGCTCTGGAATAGAAGGATCGAATCTCTTGGTTAGCAAATATTGTGATTTCGGTGGCAAATGTTCCTGACCAGGAATCACAACAACCCAATGCTTGTGGACAGCTTCGAACAACTTTTTGAAGTCGTCATCATTCAAATTGCTAGGATCATTCTTTGCGTAAGCTGGTAACTCAATCGTGCAGCCAAATGGCTTACCTTGAAGTGGTGAAACTAATAATGCTTCGGTCATTCTTGTATGTTTGCTGATCAAATTTTCAGTTGAAGGCCTTGCTTTATATAAGCTTATCGAAATCTTATCAGTAGCCCAAAACGGTCGATGCGGGGTCTCCCATAAAGTTTCGCCACCGGAAGCTCCGCGGGATTGAGAAACAAACGAAGGAGAAACCCGAAATTTATATGGCAGCACTCTGGTCTTCCAATGGACCTTCCAATTACGTGGAAACTACCGAAAGTGAA
Source organism: Kodamaea jinghongensis (assembly GCA_030556895.1). Lineage (NCBI taxonomy): Eukaryota > Fungi > Ascomycota > Pichiomycetes > Serinales > Debaryomycetaceae > Kodamaea > Kodamaea jinghongensis. The sequence continues at coordinate 71,255 of JAKTUX010000023.1, read as the reverse complement.
GTTTACACGTTAGGGGTGACTAGCTCTGGCTCAAGCACAGTGTTTTCCTCGTATTCGCTGAAAAGCAGGCAATCTATATCGGTGCAATGCCAATCAAGCTGATTAGTGATAAAGTAAAGGTGCTCACGCAGCAGCGAAACGTTGGCTTGACGTAAGTATTCGTTTCAAATTACCCAATCTTTAAGGAACAGTTTGTAAATTTGTCTTTTTAACGATTCAATCCTTGCCCTACAAAAGATTTGCCGCAAAAACAGCCTTCATCAACACCATACCTTAATCCGCCGTGCGGTTGGATTTACTACACCTCTCATAACATGCTCTTACGTATAACCTACTCCGAGATTCTCTTGGGTTAATTCGTTAGGTAGCATGTTTGAGCTCTCTGGATGCGCAAAGTGGCCTACCGCTCTCAAAACTGCACAAAGATGTAACGATCGCAATAGTAATTGGAGTATCTTCCAATAATACATCACGCTTTCTCATCTCGTGACTCAAATATCTTTATTTTCTTGAACACTGACTTATCATCAAAAGATGGGTCATTATATTACGATAGCAACTTGCAACCTTAATCAATGGGCACTTGACTTTGATGGCAATAAACAGCGTATTATTGAGTCCATAGTTGAAGCAAAGAAACAGGGAGCAACATTACGTGTTGGTCCGGAATTGGAAATTTGCGGTTACGGATGTCTTGATCATTTTCTTGAGAACGACTTATATGACCAATGCTGGGATGTTTACGAAGAGATACTAACCCATCCAAGCACGCAGGATATATTGCTTGACATTGGTATGCCAATTGTTCACCAAAGTGTTAAGTACAATTGTAGAATGATATCTTACAACGGCAAGATTTTGCTTATCAGGCCAAAGTTGCATTTAGCTAATGACGGAAACTACAGAGAGATGAGATACTTTACTGGTTGGGCTAAGCCTACAGATTACACAGAAGAATTCCTTTTACCGAAGTCAATATACCGTAAGACCGGCCAATCATCTGTGATTATTGGCGATTGTGTGGTCCAAACTTTGGAGACTAGATTAGGCTGTGAGACATGTGAAGAGTTGTTCACACCTGACTCGCCTCACATCCAATTGAGTCTTGCGGGAGTTGAAATTTTTACGAACTCCTCTGGCTCCCATCATGAATTGAGAAAATTGGATACCCGTATGGATCTTATTACTGGAGCTACCAAGAAATGCGGCGGTATTTACTTGTACGCCAACCAACGAGGATGTGATGGGGATAGATTATATTATGACGGATGTGCTCTGATTATTGTGAATGGGCGGGTCGTGGCCCAAGCCTCACAGTTTTCATTGAAGGACGTTGAAGTTGTTTCAGCAACCATTGATTTGGATGACGTTAGAGCCTACAGAAACCAAAGATCTGCAAATCTTCAGTCTGCACATACAAAAACAATATACAAAACTATTAAGACTGACATTGAGTTATCTAAGCTGATTTTTGATCCATTAGTGGTGCCAACTTCTTCTCGTGCAATCCATTATCACTTACCAGAAGAAGAGATTGCATTGGGCCCTGCCTGTTGGTTGTGGGACTACTTGAGAAGGCTGAAATGTGGAGGTTATTTTTTACCATTAAGTGGAGGGATTGATTCTTGTGCAACTGCAACAATAGTTCACCTGATGTGTCGTCTTGTAATACAAGAGATCGATGAAGGAAATGCCAAGGTTTTGGAAGATGTTAGAGCCTTAACACACCTTCCGGATTTTACTCCTAAGTGTCCACAAGAAATTGCTGAAAAGATCTTTTATTCATCTTTCATGGGAACTCAAAATTCTTCGAAAGAAACAAGACAAAGAGCAAAGACCTTGGCTTCCAAAATCGGAGCTTACCACGTTGACATGAACATGGATTCACTTGTTTCTGCTGTTATCAACGTTTTTGAGGTTGCAACTGGTAAGCGTCCTATATTTAAGATATTTGGGGGTTCAACGACAGAGAATTTGGCGTTGCAGAACATTCAGGCGCGTTTGAGAATGGTGTTAAGTTATTTGTTTGCACAGTTGTTACCCTGGACAAGAGATCCAAAGAATTCTGGAGGTCTATTGGTTTTAGGAAGTGCTAACGTGGATGAATGTTTGAGAGGGTATTTAACAAAGTACGATTGCTCGTCTGCTGATATCAATCCGATAGGTGGAGTATCAAAAACAGATTTGAAACGATTTATTGCGTGGGCAGAGATCAATTTTGAATTGCCCATCTTGCGTGAGTTCCTAGATGCTGTCCCTACTGCCGAATTAGAGCCAATTACAGAAAACTACATACAGAGTGATGAGGTTGATATGGGGATGAGCTACGACGAGTTGTCGAGATTTGGAAGATTACGCAAAGTTGAAAAATGCGGTCCTGTTGGGATGTTTGTTAAACTATTTCATGAGTGGTCGCAACCACCTCATAACCTCTCAGCCGATCAAGTCGCTGAGAAAGTCAAAAGGTTTTGGTTTTTTTATGCGATAAATCGACACAAGATGACAACTATGACACCAGCTTACCATGCAGAACAATACTCTCCTGATGATAATAGATTTGATTTGAGACCGTTCTTAATTAATCCAAGATTTCCAAGGGCTCTGAGAAAGATTGATGAGATTGTTAGAATTATTAATGAAAGGCAAGCGGATGCTTTGATTGACAAAGCAAACTTATCTATTGAATAGAAGTCATATAAGTGATATATAAAAAACCGTCTTTGATACTTTAGAAATTGTTAAGTATGTACTTTCCCACCCCACTTAGGTACAATTTTCAACTCTTCCCTGATAAACTTGTCTGGGTTTTCGACCCTTCGTAAGAACTCTAAAATGGTAACACCAATTTCGTTTGGTATGTCTTCGTGAATAAAATGACCACAATTATGTCTATTATTGAGCGCAATTAATTGATATTTACCTTGCATCTGGCCAATTATTAATCCTTTATCTAGTGTTTCGTGGGTAGACAATACCAATAGCTTTGCCTGTTTAGCATTAACAAAACACTCGGTTAAACCAGAAAACCAAGATTCCCAGAATGGCTGTGTTAAAGACAAGTCAAGCTTCCACTTTAGCAATCCGTGTTCTTCTGTAAATAAGTCGGGAACACTGAGTTTTGCCAGCTCTTCATTAAAAAGTAAGAAGTTGATATGCCATTGGATTGCTTCGCTAATATGCTCAAATGATTTCGGCCGCTTTGAAATGAACAGGGGCATAACTGATAATGACTTTATAGCAATTTCCTCGACAATATCTATTAAGATTAGCCCTTTGATATCTGCATCTTCAGTCTTTGCTAAATACTTAGCCATAATGGCACCACCAAGGGAGTGACCAATAAAGTAGATAGAATTGTGTAAGTACTTCGATTTAAACGTCAGCAAGACAAAATGTAAATCACATACAAAGGTATCCATTGAAAAATCTTGAGTGCTTGAAGAATGTCCATGGCCTCTAATATCAAATAAAAATATTCCAAACTCCGTTGTAATAGCTTGTGCTAGCTTTGCGTAAGTCATTGCAGAGGAGCCAGCTCCGTGTAGACATACAACAACAACGCCATCAGGGGGGCTTGGCGCCTTGTAATAAGTTTGAAATTCGATACCACTATTTCCATCTTTGTAAAGCTCCGTGGCCGTAAAAAATTCCTCTTTAAACTTACCAAGCTCCTTCATTGTATCAGATATGAACCGATTCTTTGGTGGAATGATATGGTGATGGGGGACTTCGCATTCAAGTTCTTCTTTGACTAGGTCAGCTAGACTGGACTCTTGAGGCCCAGACTCTGACAAAGGAGCCAATGGCATCGGCTTTTTGGGCTTCTGAAGTAGTGATCTATGGAGCTGAGACATATTTTGAGAACGTATAATTTAAGCTGTATTTATCTGACACCCAAATTTTACTGCACCTCGCTAGATGTCAATCTTAAACTTCATAATTTAAGGAACGAAACCCCAAGTTTTGGCAATGCAAAGCAAAGGCTTGTTTTAAAAGTAAGATCATTATTATCCAAAGATGATTATGGTGGTAGTGGTGCTTGTGATATGAGCTTTCCGTGAGATTTCCGTGAGATTTCCGTGAGATCGCCGTTATTAACCGAGAGTGTCTGGGGTGTTTGATTGCAGCTGTATATTCAGAAGCAAACTGCAATAGCATTAGCACAAAAAATCTTTCTAGTATGTCTTACTTGGTTACCATAAAAAGACGTATGGTCACTAGAACCCAATTGGATAAATTCCTTGCATTGTAGGAGATACTTTTGATTGGATATCCTTAATATTGGCGGATTATGTAGAGGCGGAATAGCGTGAAAACTATGAATTGGAGCTGTTCAAATAATTGATGAAATAGTTCTAAGCGCATCTCAAAAATCTACAACATGAGTGAAACCAAGGACTTAACGAAACACTTCCAATTTATGGCCACGGCACTTTTTATAGCGTATAAGGCACTTCTTATTAATGAAACTCCTGTGTCATGTATTATGGTTGATAAATCTTCGAATAAGATTGTACTGATAGGATACAATTATACGAACACTTCCCTTAATGGAACGCAACATGCAGAATTCATTGCTGCCAAGCGGCTCTTTGACAGATCTGTGGACTTCAAACAGATTACAATGTACGTTACTGTTGAGCCATGCATTATGTGTGCATCACTACTTCGTCAGTTGGGTATAGGAAAAGTATATTACGGATGTGGGAATGACAGATTTGGAGGGAATGGAACGATTTTACCTGTGAACACAGATTCAAACTTAATAAACGATTGCTATCCTTCATATTCAGGCATATTACGTGTGGAAGCAATTCAACTATTAAGGAATTTCTACATCCAAGAAAACGATTCTGCGCCCCAACCCAAAATCAAGAAGAACACCGACATTGAATCTAAAGAGTATCCTACGAATTTCTTTTGCTTTTCAAAAGAAGAGTTTATCGAGGAGTATGGGAACGAGAGGTTGTCAATTTATGAGAATTGTGACAGAGAAATCACTCCGACTAATGCAAAGGGGTACTCCGTTCTGCAGTGGATTTCGAGCAAGCAGATGAGTGCAGTTCCTTACTTGGAGGATGAGTTGGGAGCTATCACGGAGAGTCAGATTGTGGACTTTTTAAATTTATTTTACGATGTTAATGACGATGGAAAGATCAATTACTCAAAGTCCATAAGTAAATATTCTGGAAAGAAGAGAGAACTAGAACTGGAAGAAGTAGTTGAGCCAAAGAAGAGAGAGATAGAGATAGAGAAAAATCACTTAGGAAAATAAAATGATATAGTAAATTTATGAAAGAGAAAAGATAACTTACGACTTCTTGTCTAATTACAAATATAGGATATGGGAGACAATACCCTACGCGAAAATTATCATGCGATTTTCGCAGCAATTCACTTTAGTGAAGGTTGAAGAATTGAACGACTCAACTGGGTAAGTTCCGTCACAATTGAGTCCAATGCGATAATAGGAAGTCAATTTCGTATAGAAACTTTTTTCCAACATTGTTTAGCGTGTTAAAGAAATCGAATTTCTCAGTTACCTTGATTTAACATCCAGGCTACCTTGACGCATAAAAAGTAGTGAGGATGTCAAACTTACGTCCTCAATGGCAACATCAATCATATCCCACTGTATTTATGATTCAGGCTCCTTGTCCTCTCCTGGTGTTCGTTCCCTAAACGAGATGGTCTGATTATCAGCTGATACCACAAAAAATTTGAAGAGTATAAATAACAAAACAAAAGTATGTCCAATTTCTAGGTAAGATACACTAGTGATGATTCACGACTTTGCAGCGTACCTTTGGCTGTTTCCACTATATTCCCAGGTTTTCTTGGTGATTTCCTTTTCGGTTGCTGTGAATTTGGTGTGGCAATACATTTACTCGCTTCGCAAGGATCGTGTGCCGTTAGTATTCCACTGGGTTCCACTTTTGGGTTCTGCGGTTGTATATGGAATTCAACCTTACGAATTCTTTGAAAACTCCCGCCAGAAACACGGGGATATCTTTGCATTCATGTTGTTAGGGAGAATTATGACTGTGTACTTGGGGCCCAAAGGGCATGAGTTCGTTTTAAACGCCAAATTGGCAAACGTCTCAGCTGAGGAGGCTTACGGCCATTTGACAACTCCAGCTTTTGGTCGGGGAGTTATTTACGATTGTCCAAACCACCGCCTAATGGAGCAAAAGAAGTTCGCCAAAAGTGCCCTCACAACTAACTCTTTTAGGACTTATGTTCCAAAGATTATAGACGAATTCAAGAAATACATTCCTACTGCTTACATCGGTAAAAGCGGATCTGTTAATGTTCTCAAAACGCAATCAGAATTGACTCTTTTTACGGCTTCTAGAACTCTATTAGGAGATGAGATGAGAACTAAATTAGACACTTCATTTGCTGGGTACTTTTCGGACTTGGACAAATCGTTCACACCTATCAATTTTGTTTTCCCAAATTTACCAATTGACATTAACAAAAGAAGAAATGCAGCTCAAAAGGCAATTTCCGGGGCATATATGTCGTTAATTCGGGAGAGAAGATCTACTGGAGTTTTTGAGGAAGACTTGATTTCTAATTTGATGAACAATTCGACATACAAAGATGGCACTACCATGAGTGATCAAGAAATAGCAAACTTGCTAATTGGGGTTCTCATGGGTGGCCAGCATACGTCAGCTGCAACTTCCTCTTGGTTTTTACTTCATTTGGGAGAGAATCTACAATTGCAAGAAGAACTCTATGAGGAGTTGATCGGTGTACTTGATGGAAGGGAATTGGAAGATTTGCAGTACGAAGATTTAGCAAAGTTGAAGACAGCCAATAATACCATAAGGGAAACTATGAGATTACATCATCCATTGCATTCGATTTTCAGATTGGTAAAGCAATCTATGGTTGTACCAAGTACTCAATTTGTTGTTCCAAAAGGTCATTATGTCCTTGTAAGTCCTGGGTATGCCATGACAAACGAAAGATGGTTTCCAAATGCTGACAAATTTGATCCAGCAAGATGGGAAGAAAAGCCTCCTGAAAAATTCCTGGAGGATTTGTCTACAGTTGACTATGGCTTTGGGCTAGTTTCAAAAGGTGTTTCGTCACCTTATTTGCCGTTTGGAGGAGGAAGACACAGATGTATAGGAGAACAATTTGCTATGTGTCAATTAGGGGTCATCTTAGCGAGCTATGTGTATTACTTTAAGTGGAGATTAAATGGAAAGCTTCCACATGTTAACTACGAGTCTATGGTCACCTTACCAGTTCAAGAAGATGCAACTATTGTTTGGGAGAAAAGATCGCGCTAGGTAGCCTTAGGTACGTTGACTTTGAGATGAGATTCCTGGATACCTTACGGTTCGAACTGCTCTACTGGTTATGCACTTGAGGAATAGATTTGTATTCAGTATACGAGAAACTGTACCACTGGAATGAATATTTACGCATTCTAGAGATCTTGCTATTATAGTTTCTTGCGTTCCTACGTATTTGCTTTCCCTCACATTTCATTTACAACTCCTACAATGTTTTCCATTTAATGAATCTTTTAAAAAGATACAAGTATAAAAGATTTCTTAAAGGCACACCCTGAACCTATAAGAATACTAATCCACTTGCTGGTTTTTTATTTTTTTTTGAAGGCTTTTGTAGATTTTAACTTTTTTTTCTGTTTTTTCAACTAGTGCCAGTTATCAGACAACAATAACTTTAACAACTGGAGAGAAGAGCTTTGAGCTTCTTGGATGTTGGAGTTCAAAGCTGCTAAAGATAGACTTGATTTCTTTTTTCTTCGATGCTAACTTCTTTCTGAAGTATGCTTTTAATCCTCTCCAAGTTCCATCCCACTGCTGTTGGGTTTGGAAAGCAGCGGCATTAGTATTAGCCTTAGCATGCTCAAAACAAAGATCATAAGCAACAATCTCTGGGGAAGAACTCCATCTGAGAATTTGATAATCCTCTAAATAGCCATCTGCGTAGAGAAGCTTCATGCAGCGAAAGTTTGGATCAGTGCCAAGGTATTTGGTCTTGAAAAAGTTGTTCTTTGGATCCTTTCCGGCTTCTGCAATTGCGTAGAGCTTTTCCTTGAAACCAACATCAAGATTAATTTGGGCACGAAGGAAAGGTGCGAGAGCTTTTGCATCTTCATCAGTCACCATACTCTCCAAATTAATCATTTGAGCGTATTTAGCCCAACATCCAGCAAATTGATTTGGATCTGGATCTTCGTCAAGTATACCTGGAGGGTAAACTGGTCCTTTAAACAGCCTTAAGTCGTAGAAGCGTCTTATATCACCTGGTAATCCAAACCCATCAGTGGATAATGATAATTCTTGGTTGTTATAAGTACCACCGCCTGGAGAGGCATGTACAAATAAGTCAAAAACACCTACACTACTTCTTTCTTTGGGACCACCGCCTGGAGAGGCATGTACACCAAAATCAGTATGGGGAATGAATTTACCACAGATGGATCTGTAAACGGAGGCTTCTGGGGAGTTAAAGCCATTAACAAAGGTTGAGAAGACATTATGAGACCAAGAAGAAGCCAAAGTGGCAGGAGTATCTGCTGTAACCATTGAAGCTGTTCCAAGGGTTTCATCATACAACGATGAGTTGGATGAAGATGGAGATTCAACAGTTGCAAAAAAAGGTGCGTCAATAAAACAGACCAGGTCAACAGAGTTGGAGCGAGATCTTCTCAAGGAGACCTTGAATCCCAGAGGTAAACTTCTAACTCTTCTGACAGAGTTCTTCAAACTTTGAAAAGCGATAGCTGTTGCAGAGCAGACTGAGCCCCTGGGAGAAGCAATCAGTTGAGCTTCTAAATTGGAAGTTCCTGTGAGGTCAATGTCCACCGACTCGAGCGGTTCGCTCAAATCCAAAGCTTTCTTGTCCTTCGTATTATGGGAACTGATGGAACGGATGGAAAAGGCCTTTGATGAACTTCTGTTAAAGATAACTGTTCTAATTCTGGCCTTTGGAGGCACAACTTTAACAAAAGTTGACTCAGCATCAGGTGGGTTTGGCTCCAATTTGACAATAATGGAGGAAACGTGAAAATTCTTGACAAGTAACATCAAGACTTTGTAGTTTTTAATAAGGTAGGGTGTAAAGACCAAAATTACTTGACGAGGATGTCCGTTCTCTTAAGTACCTCTTTCACGAGATGTCTACAAACAGGTTATCCTGTAGAAATTCACAAATGAAGGTCCACAAGTGAGGGTCCACAAATGAAGGTCCGCAAATGAAGGTCCGCAAATGAAGGTCCGCAAATGAAGGTTCTAGAGCATCCCCACAAACGATTTGGCATGTAGATACATTTATTGAAACTGCAATTATCAGTGCAAATCCAAAAATATATTAAGAAGTAACCAGCATCGACATCATTTGACTGAAATCCTGCTTGAACTCCAATTTAGAGATATCAAACAATCACCCTGAGAAGTCTGTTCACCTAATCTGGAAATTGGTTTCTGGGATTACAGTACAGACCCAAGCCTCGATAACGTCGTGGCAATAATTAAGCCAGTAACAAAAAAAAGCTGGTAGTCTTCTTCAGCACGTAGTGTGTGAAATAATTGAATTATTATCGTAAAGCAAGCAATGCAGATGGGTCTACTTTAGAAAGTTCCGAATCTTCATGCTATTCCTCTTCTTGCTTACTCGAATTTTCCTTTCCTATTCATTTCACTCTTATAAGCTAAACGGCAAACTCTGAATTTTTTGAATGCTTCCGAAAGCATTTCAGCATGTAACTGTCCCATATCCAACTGAATAAATCACATAATGACTCTCTGAGTCAGAAATCTCTTGACTTAACTATGAGCTTGAAGTCGTATCTCCGGAACCTAAGAATCTATGGTTTCAAAAGTTTCAAGTACGGAAGCAATCACAGTCTTCTTAATGGCCCATATTAATTACTGAACAAGATCCCATTAAAAATGCCTCCCTTGGAGACTCAAAATTAGAAACAGTCTTCGAATGTCAACTTAATATATATTCCATATTCTAGGGTTTGAGTGAATTTTAAATTCATAGATTTTTGCGCGATCTTACTTCTTAGTTTCATCCAACTATATTCAGTACAGATGGATTCTGATGAGGATTATCAGCACGATCAATCAGATGAGGCTGCTAGTGATCACGATTTGAAGACGTCATCTCGCCGTCTAGCAGATGATGTAACAAAGAGAACTCGATCTAGGAAATCTGTACCAGCAGCTCCTGCAAAGATTAGCGAACTAAAGGGTGCCAATGGTTATTCGTGGGAAGATGAGTATCAACGTTCATGGGATATCGTGAAAGATGATGATGACGCTGGAGGTAGGTCACTTGAAGCAATAATTCAGAAGATGATTGAAAACCGGAAGAAGAAAATCATGAAGAATCCTACTACACCTTTCCAGAGGGGAATCATTCGTACACTCATTGTGATAGTGGATGCTTCTGCAATCATGGCCGACAAGGACCTCAGACCCAATCGACTTTCAAAAACATTGTCGCTACTTCTGGACTTTATTGTCGAATTCTTTGACCAAAATCCCATCTCACAACTAGGAATACTTATGATGCGGAACGGTGTTTCTTCAGTGATTTCGGAGGTGAGTGGGCTGCCCCAATATCATCTTGACAAACTTAGGTCTTTGAAGGCAAGACAGCATAATAGATATGAACCAAAGGGGGATCCTTCTTTGCAAAACGCTTTAGAAATGGCTCATTCGCTCCTAAAGCATAATTTTGGAAATTCTACAAATGACACCAGGCACTCTAAGGAAATATTAGTTATCTTTGGAGCGTTATTCACTAGTGATCCTGGTGATATTCACAAGACAATAGACACTTTAGTGGAAGATAGCATTAAAGTAAGGGTCATAGGCTTATCTGCACAGGTTGCTATTTGTCAAGAGCTAGTCAATCGTACCAACCACCAACAACGAAATGTGACTTCACAAAACTACGGCATTATCATGAATGAAACACATTTTAAAGAATTATTGATGGAGTGCGTTATTCCAATTCCCATCACCAATGAGAAGGTGGAATCCAATGGGGTACCATTAATTAAAATGGGGTTTCCTTCCAAAGTCCAACCATTATCCACAACAGTAAATAACCCACAATGGTCAATTGAATTTCCTCAATTGAATGCCAGTGATCCCTCTCGGGGTCTAGAAGATAAAGACGAAGAATTCAAAGGTAATGTTGTGGGGTTCCAATGCCCTCAGTGCAAATGCAAGGTTTCAAACTTGCCCACAGTATGCCCAGTATGCGGATTGATGTTGATTTTATCCACACATTTGGCTCGTTCTTATCATCATTTGGTCCCATTGGCACCATACAAAGAAGTTCCTGTAGCAGAAAAGTATGATAGTCAGCATTGCTATGGGTGTTTATTGATCTTCCCACAAGGCGGGGAGAAGGCCTCTTTAGATCAAGTTATCCTGTCGCGGTACAGATGCATGCAATGTCAAAATGATTTTTGTATTGACTGTGATGTCTTTGTTCATGAGGAATTGCATAACTGCCCTGGATGTGACCACATCTAAGGCATCTTGGGACACAGAAGAAATCGAAAACCTGCAAACCTTTTTGATTCCCTACCTCACTACATCCAAAATAATCTTGCACATGAATAGATTCAATAGATTCTTATTATTTTATACATATTATACAAACATTACTTAAGATCCCCAAGTAGAGTTTCCACCACCAGTGCCCCAACTCGAGTTTCCTCCAGTGCCCCACGAGGAGTTTCCACCGTTTCGATTGCCCCAACTCGAGTTGTTACCCTTATTACCCCAAGAAGAGTTACCGCCATTTCCTCCCCAAGCAGAGTTATTACCTCTTTTGGATTCACTGCCTGATGCGCCACTGCCACCGCGGTTACCCCACGTAGAGTTTCCACCAGAACCACCCCAAGTCGAATTGGAACCGTCCTTGTTCCAAGTAGATGATGAGCCTCCTCCGGCTCCCCAGGTAGATACTCCACCAGCAGCTGGTGTTCTTCCTCCATTGTATGCAGGGGTTTTTCCTCCACCCCAAGCCGTAGCACCGCCCCAGGTTGAAGAAGCTCCAACTGCGGGAGTAACACCTCCATTCCAAGACGATCTTCCACCAGAACTGAATGCCGGAGCTTGTGGCTTATTAAATTGACCAGTGTTGTTGTTGTTGATGTTGTTGGTATCCATAGGTGCACCAATAAATCTCAAGTAGGGAATTGCCTCTCCTCTGATAATAACGTTCAAACTATTCTTATTTACCTTGATCACCTTGGCCTTGGTATGAAGTTCAATACGAGCATAAACATCGTCCGCTTCTTTCACCTTACCCATTAATCCCTTGTAGGTTCCAGAGGTAACAGTGACATCTTTATACAATAACTTGTCACGACCTCCAACCTTTGTACGCAATCCTGCTGCAACATTCGGAACACCAGGTTTTGGGAGCTTCAAGTTAGGATTCATTCTACTTAAGTCTGGTCCCAAGTTCTTGGACATTAACAGGTCCTTGGTTGTAATAGTGCTAACATTCATTCTGTTAGTAACAAAAATACCCAAATGTTGGACAATTTCGTTCAGCTTGATGAACAAATAATTCTTGTAAATATGTAAAATTGTACCCTCACGCTTCTTATCACCTAGTTGTTCACGGACAGTATCTCCCACCTTAATCGTAAATCCGTCCTTATCAGTAGAAATTTGTTCACGGCGCGATTGTTGAATTTTTGATGCAATACCGGACGGCTTGAGTGTGATTATACGACCATCTGTAGCCAAAATATCAAAGAATGTTTTTTCAGCTCTAAGAACAACACCAACGAAAGACGAGTTCAACTGAACCAAGTCCTTAATGTCATACTTAGAATTAATAGTATCAATACTTTGAGAAGAATCAGTTGCTTTGACCAAGTAGTTCGCAAAAACACGAACGTCGTTCTTAGTTTGATCACTAACTAAGACAACTGAGTCTCCGTCAATCTTAATTACTAAACCAGTTTCATCAAAGTGCTTACCCTCGACCACTCTTACGTGGTCACCCTCACGGAAGATCTTACGCAAATCGCTTGATGGAACTGTTAATCTTTGGTTAACAAACTTCGGATCACCGCTATCAGTCACAGAAATTACAATCTCCAGTAATGACGTTTCAACAACAATACCAATAGTTTTAGCTTGTTCACCACGGCGAATTTCAACCTTGTCACCAGGTTGGAAGGCAGTTTGTTGTTTCCCACCGCTCTTGCTCTTCAACAGGGCAGCGATGGATGCCAAGTCAAAACCGTCTTCTTCAGAATTTCCAGTTTGGAACTTGTCCAATTCTTCCAATCTTGGATGAACATCCTTGGTTTGAATAAATTGCAATTTGAAATCTTTGAATAAAAATCCTTCAGCATACTCTTCACCTCGGTAAACAAAAGACCTTGGACCGCTACGACCTGGAAGTAAGAATTCACCATCATAGGTCTTAGCTTCTTGTTCAGAAAACAATCTTTGCGGTGGTCTTAATTTCAGCTTGATACGACGGCCCTCCTTATCGATTTCATCATTTCTTCCATAATCCAAACGGGGAACCAACTTGCATCTGACATCCAAACCATTTTCACTCAAGTTATCAACTATGGCAAGATCTCCCTTGTACTTCCCTCTAGTTATTCTAACATAGATTCCAGGGACTAATTCAACATCGGAAGTTTTTACTTGCTTAAGTAAGTCAGGGTATTCCTTGACTGGAACCAACAATTTATCCCTGATGTAGATATTGACCATCCCGGCCAACGCTTTATCAATTGCATCAGGTCTTTTAGCTTCAATGTAGACGTAACCCTTGAAAGCATCTCTTTGGAACACAGTCATAATATCCAAAGGCATACCTTGTCTCTCTAAAGTTCTCTTCTTCTCATACAACTTCCTCACAATATCTTTTTCTCTGCCAGGAGTACATCTGATAGCATAAATCGATGGGTCATTGATGGAAGGCATCAATAACTTCTGGGAAACAGTCCCTGAAGTCGCAGAGTCACCTCTGTATACCGTGTGAGACTTTCTATATCTTTGCTTCAAGGTTTCAGCTAACTTTTCAGCATCCTGGTCTTCTGCCTCCTGACGACGTTGATCGTATTGTCTATGCAAACGATCATCGAGTTTCCCGCCTTCCAAACCATCTCTATCGTCAGAGATGAATTGCTCACGCAACAACTCAGCTTCTTCGTCTTCTTCATCCAATTCATCTTCTTCTTCATCATCCACCTCTGCTTCAATATCGATGAACTGGTTAGCTCCTCTTCTTATTTTTCTCTTTTTAGTTGAAATTTGCTCTTCCTCGTCATCGTCGTCGTCTTCATCGTCATCATCGTCATCATCCTCGTCATTGTCGTCATTCTCTTCATTTCGAGAACGCTTCTTGGATTCCTCATCTTTCTTTACCGTTTCTCTCTCCAAAGCTTCATCTTCTAACTCATCTAAGTCGTCGAATCCGACAGATGTGTTGTCAGTAGGCTCTGGCTTGCTTTGTTCTGACATGTTGTTGGTAAAGAATTTTGTTTTTTCATTGAGAAGTATGAGAAGTATGATCGAGGGTGAGTGGACAACTACCATCGGGAGAGAAAATAGAAAGTCAATAGCACCTTACAGAAGGGATTACCTTCCCTTTCAATTTCTTTCTCCGCTTCACATCGTGATAGCTATTCATACTATCTATAGTCTCACGACACACTTTCAATTACTGTAGGTTACAGATTCAACCGCGCGTGCTCTCTCATACTATCTATAGTCTCACGATACACTTTCAATTACTGTAGGTTACAGATTCGACCGCGCGTGCTCTCTCATACTATCGGGTCTGTTTTACAAATGGATTTATTGATGAGTTATCCAGCTCAATTGTATGATCCAACTGGCTGCAACGACTTGACTATGTTTCTCAATTCTAAGGTGCTTACCCCCCCTCAATAATAATATAATCGATGACCTGTTTCTGTGCAGACCTGAAAAAAAAGACCTTCATACATTGTCTTTGTTGACTAAAATCCTACTAGCACTTTCTTAAGAGGATGAAGTAAGGTGAAATCACCATGAATAAGTTTAGTGATTATACTTTCCCGATATGAAGTTCTTTAGAATAAATATTATATTCGCAGTCATTTTAGAAATTATGTTAGGAAAGTTCTCATTTCTAACAAAGCTATCCAACTGGTGTTTAACAACAAATGAACAGGACTACCGTCTTCTACAAGTTATGAATACATGCAATGTATATTGATTATAAGCTCTATTCTTCTGCCACGTTTTAATCTTCCACCAACACATGAACCAAGTATTCCAACAGCTTGGAAACAGCTTGTATATGCCAAGGAACAATTCTTAAGGATTCGTCGACAGAATTCAATCCCAAGATGTCGCCCAAAACAACCATTTTCCTGTAATGGCTCAACAAGAGTTTCATAAGAACGTCCAAATCCCAGTAGCTGGAGCAACTCAACAAATTAACTTCCAAAACATCGTGCGTGTTTTCTGCCAGATTTTCGTTAAACAAATACCCAGTTTTCATTCCATACTTTGTCAGGTAGTTGAAAAGTGAGAGTGGCATCTTCGGAACAATGCCAATTAAATCATGACTCGGATCATGTATCAAACTGTCAGCTTGAGAATTATTCAAATTTCCAGTGGAATCCAGCAGTGGAGAAAGAAAGTTACCAGGTGCATTTAAAAATTGTTGTGGTGAGTGGAACCCTGGGGATGTCATCAAGTTTGGGGAGTTTAATTCTTGTATTACAGTGGTATTTTGCTTCTTGCTCTTGAATAATAACTGAGAGGTATCGTTGACAGTAAGAACAATCATTGAGATATCTCTATGCTTCAAAGATAACCTCTTCCAGTGAACTAGTTCATCATCAAGTAGAACATTGTTGACTCTAGTTAAGACCAAAAACTTCTTGCTCCCAAATTGGTTAACTGAAAGTTTCTTAAATAATGATGTTGATATTTCCCATAAGTCATCACAAATCGCCCCCAAATCACCAGAATACCACGACTTTGTTTGCCTTGTCAATCCAGATGGATCAGACCAAGCTGCAGAACACCAATGCTTATCAATTGATCGCTCGTAAGCTAAATGTAAAAACAAATCATCAGTTTCCTTTAGCAATTTGAAGTTTGGCTTGAAGGAGTCTCTGGAAATGTGGGTAAAAATTTGCTCCTGCGACGGACATTGATTGTATAAATTCAATGATAACCGAGATAACTTGATAGAAGAAAGATACTTGCTTCTATTTCTAATGCCATCCAGTTTGCTTAAGAACGGTTCAGGGATAATTTTTGTAAAAAGCTCAACTGGTACCTTCTTTTCTTTCAAAATTACACTAAAGTTCCTCAATACTTTTGAGATTTGGAGTGTAGAGTTGAACTCCGATTTGGAATTGATAACTAGCAAAAGTAATGGCTGCTTGACATTGTAATTTTCTTTAAGATAATCAGCCATCACTTCTAGTTTTTTGTTCATTTCAATAAACTTGTCAACCAAAACTCCGCAACTCCCATCCTTTAGACTTACTGGAGAAATCAGACCCAAGTTACATTCACTATAATTTGAAATCAATTGATTTAAAAATTCTGTCATCCCACATTCTCTTTCACCTATTATTGCAATATGAAAGTCCTTTGAAGAACTCACCGGACTGAAGTTCAAATATTTCCAAAATGAAGTTGAAATACTGTTAAGGTTTAACAACTCAGAGTTCTTAATCACTCGAGTTTTAACAACAGGAAGTTTGAAGAAGTGTTCCTCAGTTGTAGTGTGCCCCAAGAGTTGTTCATACATCTCTCTATACTTCTTGTAGGCCTCGTTTTCAATATCGTCAATTGCATCCCACTCGATTGCCTGCAACTTATTTAGTTGTGATGCTTCATCATTGAAGTCCAAGAAAGTATCTTTCTCTTCTTCATTATCTTCTGCTTCAACTAACAATTCAATTAAATTTACTTTGTGGCTTTTGTTAAATATCCGAAGAAACTCCTGCTCAAAGTCTTCAGACGGTAGATGATACTCTGTTTCTTTGTGAGAAGTCAATCCAAGATCAAATATTAAATTAGTAGTCAAAATTGAAAGGAGCTCTTCCAAGTTTTCTTTCTGTACCAGCATTACACCATTTAAATCATTTCCTGTCTGCAGGGACTCATGGTTCAAAAGAAATACTGGGGGAATGCTAATAACGTTAACGCTTCTTAATATCAAAGGAAGGTAGTTTGTCGATTCGGCATTCTTTGAAATCGGTAACGACTTGATAGGTTCACTCTTCGTAAGTGGTGTTTGTGGCCATGTTGACTGGGTTTGATCTTCTAAAGGCGACCTCATGTAAAAAGGCAGTTGCTGTTGAGTTGGTTGGGATTGTGGTGGGTCATCTTCATCACTCTCCTCACTGCTTGAATTTGAATTGTCGACTATTCTATTTTGCTGTTCATACCCACTAACACTTGTCTCTCTCATAGTTCTCGGGGTTAGCTTCTCTTCTTTCTCAACATAAAATTTTCCTCCCTTTCCATACTTAGTATCGATATTGCTCTTAATAATTGGGTTGAACATGATCGGCGAAAAGATTGACTTTTGAAGTTCAATGTCTTGAGGAGTGGCCATTGGAAGAGGTGCACCTGGATCTTTATATCCAGGGGTGTTGTTCTTCTGTATCATCTGGTCTTTTGGTATATCAACAAAGGTACTCTTCTTTATGATTTCAGGCTTCTGCTCATCTTCTTCTGAAGGAACCAAAGTTTCCTCAACGGATGCAATTTCTTCTACTTCTTCCTTTTCCTCAATTTCCTCTTCTTCTCCGAACAAGTCATCAATTTCCATTTCCTCACCGTCTTTCTTAAACTCGGAGTCTAGGAATACTTCTGTTGCCGGTGTTTCGATCTCAACTTTAAATATTCCATTGTGGTTCAGAATATTAAAATCCAAAAAGCCTGAGATTAAATCCATTGGATCGACAGATTCTGATTCAGTTACGGGCTCAGTTTGGTAAATTCCCACTTGAACAACACATAAACTCAATGGCCAAAGAATAAATTTCTTATTATCCACTGAGTGTATAAACTTTGCTATTGTAGATGTTTGATTATTCAAATGCTTCAAATTAGGTATCAATTTTATCCAAACTACCTCATTCATCATATCTGTATAATCAATGCCTGTACTATTCTTTATCAATTTGAGTAAGTTCTCATTCAGAACATTCTTCATCAAATTGGCATCCACATTTGTAGGGTCATACAAATGACATCGTATTCCACTAGGTATCAAATAAATTACGAAGTTCTCCTCTCCTCGAAGTAGAACTTGAGAGTTGCACAACTTTACCAGTTTCTTCAACTGGATAGAAACCAAGAGGTCTCCGTTAGGATGAAGCGTTGGCTCAATGTAAAGAATTGAATATGTTGAATCAGGATTGTAAACCAACGAGTAATTTCCAAAGATCTTTAGCACTCCTTGTAGCGATAAATTGTAATGTATCATCTTCTTGAAGGACTTAAGAAAGGAGAAGCTAACATATGGAGTTTGATCATTCGCTTTAGAGTTCAAATCAATGGTTCCAACTTCTTTAAATTGGAGGGATTCATAATCTTTTAAAGGGTCATTAGTTGTTTGATTTCCTATGGTAAAGTAGTACAAGCACTTGTTGTGATATGTCACCAAGATTTTAGGGTGTTTATATCGAATCGAAAGCTCAAGCTCTAAAAGTAGCTGATCGTTGGTTGTGGATGTATAAACTGTATAATTGATGATACGTAGATGTGCCATCTTGTAAAAATGGGTGGTTATGCTGGTCGGATCTATCATTGTGGTGGTGGTGTAACTGAGAAATTTAATCTTGAGGATGCTCTAGCGAACTTGGGGGTTCTACTTCTTTATGAGCACATTCTGAAAGGGTCAAGTAATCAAAAATAAAAGAAAATGCACAGAGAAGGAGGACAATAGCTTACAATATATCTAGCTGAAGCTCTTAGATTGTATAAATAGAGTTTATACCTCTTTGCCATACTTTTTACCTTAGCCAGTAAAATGTATGCTAACATTCAGCCCAAACTACCTACATGATGACGTATGCAACACGGCAGAGCACTCATAACAAGAGTAGACAAAGTTCACCTGCTGAGGTACAATTCCTAATAAGCTTCTCGAAGAGCAGAGAATTCGGCTTGCCAAAGTCTATAAATCAAGAATGATGGTGCCTGGCTGCCAACAACCAATTCATTCAGTCTTATGAGGATTCCCCAAAAGTGAACTCTATACTTTAGATAAGTCACTTTTTTCACATTGGGTGTAACAGCAAGATGCAGTGTGCCCGAAGTTGTATTTAACATCCTCTACATTGTCGTTTTATTTTTGCTATTCATGAAAAATTCGATTGAAATCACTGTCTTTTGACAATAAACGAGCACAAGTTATTGAACTCGAAATGTCCGACGATACACGTATGTACAAGATAACATTATATCATACTTCAGAATTACTTTAACATGGGCGTGCAATGCAACTTATATTGCTTTACCGGTTTCAATGATTGTTCGATGGATCCAAAAGAAGATTTTGAGGTTCGTGTGTACTGATCAACAATTACTGGAACTGGATCCAAACCAACTCAAGACAAGTCAGTTAATTGGTTAATGATAGATGATTACTTGCATCTGCAGTAAGATTCATATTATTGAATCCAGGTATACTAATTGTCTTGAATTAGCAACACTATGTAACTACAATATGATCCAAAACAAACAAGCAGTATCTACTTTCGAACGGTGCAATGCCCTTTAGAATGAATCTACATCTTTACAAATGGTGTACTAATGAATTTATAGCAATATTGAAAGCCTCTGACCTTGCGGAGGAAATCCAAACCAAGATCTTCGAATTAGCAGTGCAAGCGAAAGAATATAAACTGGAGAAAGACATTGCCACCTTTTTGAAAAAAGAATTAGACCAGTTATACGGCCCAACTTGGCATGTAATTGTGGGAAAGAGCTTTGGTAGTTACGTGACTCACGAACAAGGCTACTTCATTTACTTCTACATTGGAGATGTTGCATTTATGATATTTAAGAGTGGATAGTTAAGATATGGATAACCCGACAACAGTGTAGAATTGAGCGAAAGTGGAGCACACTTATATATTTTGTTAATGTGGTTTTCCACAATTATCCCAGAATCTAGTTTAAGGTTACAAAGAGTTGACATTCAGTACTTCTATTCTGTAGTCCTATAACAAGCCAAACATAATCCTAAAAGACAACTGCACTTGGTGCGCCTCCGAGAACCAGCCAAACCTATTAGCTTGCTGCCTGTCCGCTCAACAAAGTGAAAACTGGAGCATCCAACTTGTCTCTACCCTTCAAAAAGTCCAATTCCATGACAAAGGAATATTGAATGATGTTACCACCATTCTTCTTGACCAATTCACCAGCAGCAAAGGCAGAACCCCCAGTAGCCAAGATATCATCGACGATTAAAACCTTAGCACCTTGTGGGAATACGCCCTTTTGCATTTCAAACTTATCAGAACCATACTCCTTTTGAAATTCAACTTGTTGAACATCACCCGGTAACTTTCCAGGTTTTCTAACTGGAACAAAACCAGCACCTAAAGCAAGAGCCAATGTTGGGCCAAATAAGAAACCACGGGATTCCAACCCAACGACAATGTCAACCTTAGTATCTCCTAGTTGCAACTTGAATGCATCCACCAACTTTTGGAACAAATCTGGCTTGGTAAAAATTGGGAGGAAATCTTCAAATAAAATCCCCTTTTGTGGAAAGTCAGGATACTGCTTAAGAGCAGATTTCAATTCACGGGCAAGTTCTTGGACAGTAGGAGACATCGATATGGCTTCACTAAAATTTTTATGAGCACGTTCTTTCGCGCTTTCGACATATGAAGAGAGAACGAAGAATTGCGATTAGAATTGTGAAAGTTGTTGCAACCAAGGTTGCAATGTAAAACTGTGGATGTAAATATTGGAGTTTGCACAGAGGGCCATACCGCTACTTCCAAAGTCAGGCAGTACAATTCTCAAACGAGCTAGTAACCATACAGTTGGAACCTCACTGCGCGCCTACTACCTTATCGTATCGGACTCTCCGAACAACGTCTCGACATTGACCCACCTGTTGAAAGTCTAACCAAGTTCTTCGGAAAGAGCAATTGCAAATTGAATTGCTCTTGTGCATTTGTGCATGTGTCTTCAGTTGCATTTGATCGAGTTGACCATTACGCAAGATTGGAGAAAGTTTCTACGTTCAAAATTTCCTATTCATCATTGGGCCACTTTTTCTAGCAACTTGGGAAGCGTATCTGTTTGTAGCTTAACAAACTAAAGCAGGCCAATTGCCTTAGGAAGGTTCACGGAATCAATCAATTTGCCAATTTTGCAGCCTGGACTTTCTGTGCTTGTGCGGCGACTGACGAGCCTTCAAATGCGACTGTTTTATTTCGCTGCGAAAAGTTTACAAACACAACGCGTCATGGAGTCGACTCAAGAGTTGATAAACAACTACCGATCTAGAGCTGAGAAGCCTATGGCATACATTGAAGACGACCAAATTAGTCTTTACAGCGATATTGATGATACACTGAAGCTCCCCAATGTTAATCTTTCTCTGCTTTACGACTTGTTAGACGACGATCTGTTGGAGATTAAGCGTTCCCAGTCGGTAGTCGAAACGTTGAGTCCCGCTCCTTTGAATACAAGCAGTCCATTCAGATATTCTCCGGCAAAGAGACCCTCCAATGACTACCAAAACCATATATTTCGTGCTCGTGGTAGTCCAGTTAAGATTGACGACAGTTCAGATACAATCGAACGTAACATTGAAAACTTCTTGCAAACATCAAACAGAAACGCACTTTTGGACCAGGATGAAACTGAACTACTCATAAAAGAGACCCACAAATTGATTAATAATGTTCCTGGAAGCATCTTGTCTAATAAAGAAGGTGAACAATATTCGAGCCTTCTCTCAAGTTCAATTGGCAGAATGATTCAAACATTGGAGCAAGTTAAAGCTGAAAACTTATCGCAAAAGAAAGAATTAGAATCTTTAAAAAGCACTCTTAGTAATCTTAAATCACAATCATTAGTCTGGAAAGAAATGAGACTGCAGCTCGAAGCAGAGAAAGAACAATTGACCAGGAAATTGCTGCAGCTGGTTCCGCAGCACAACTCCAGCTTGAAGAAAGAAAACGATTTATTAAGAGAAAAATTAGTTAAATACAAAACCTTGGCCGAATCTAGAGGAGGTGAGTTATTGGAATTATCAAAAAAGAATAATCAAAGAGATCATGCTCTGCAAAATTCAGCGGAAAGGGACAACTCGAGAACTAGCTTGAGAGAATTTTATGCCAAGGTTGTGGAATACTTGGAGCGTAAACAAGAGAAGCTGAACCTACTTCCAGATTTTGATAGTTTTATGGAATTGCAAGGGCATGATAAAGAAACAGATATTAGTAAATTGCGTCTTGAGTTGAGAGAGTTGAAGGCACTAATGATGGCACAAAGTAATCGTGACAATCATGATGGTGTGAGAAGCCTGAGAAACGCGGAAAATATTGCAACTACCGGAGGTGCAAGCGGGACAGAATTGGCCAGACCCGGGATAGGAGACCCAGTGACCGTCAAGGTTCTCGAGAGTCTAGGACACGATTCACAAAAACTGAGTTCGACCAATCCATCTAACAAAGGAGAACAGTACACACCTCCTCCTTCGGGCCAACCGTTAGGCAATGGGGACTCCAGAGGAATTTCCGAAGAAACAGTACTAGAACTCTTACGACTTATTGCAAAAAAAGAAACAACTTGGGACAACACACAAGCAATACCGGGAGCCGCAAATTCCAGACCAACCGTTGAAACGTTCAAAGAAATAAAAGAATTACTTCTTAAAATCAGATATGGAGATGAATCTGCTAATAAAAGTACGCGCAGTACAGCCCAACCACCAAGATCGAGTACACAAAAAGAAGAAGTCGTTGAGCACCTAAACCAAGCTCGTGAGGGAGCTTCTGCGGTGGCTCAAGCCGTTCATAGAGCGATAGGACAGATTGAAGACGGTGAATTAGGAGAAAGAGGGGAAGAGTTTCTTGGGACCCAAACTAAGAGCAAGGATCGTGAGAGCAGTAGTGCGCACATGACAGCTGGTCCATGTCCCACATGCTCAAATGTAGATACCCTCCATATGATGGGAACCTTCCCATGGCAAGAATAATTATTTATAGATGAAATTACCTTTGTAGAGATCGGTGGTGATTTCATGCGTCACCATAAACAAGACTCGCTGCAAGACTCGGAAGGGTGCAATTTATTGAAGTGAATTACAACCCAAAACAGAGCCTGATAAATACATTCACGTGACCACTGAAACGTGTTTACAAACATACCTGATTTGGTAAAACTCGTTGAGGACGCGATTTTTGAATGAGCCAGGCAGGATCTAAGGGAGGATAGCTCCAGTATAGGTGTCAGAGCACTGAGTCTGCACGTTTGAGTCCTCAGAGGGCCCTATATGTGTCTATGCTTACATGCAAGAAGCCCCTATTCGGCTTGTCGTACCCAACGTTTCCGGTAATAACTTCCATGTAGACTTTTATCAATCCCGTGCCATCAACGCTTCCGCCATTTCTCGTTACGCAAACAATCACAAAAACGGTCTCTGCCAATTTCAGAGAACCATAAAAATTTTCTCCTTGTAGAACAAAGATTAACAACACAAGTTAGTAGTGCCATCACTTGCTGATTGAGAGAAGATGGTGCAAACGACGTCATTGAACAACGAGAATGATTACCGGTTGACTAGATCGAAGGCGCAGGCGCAGACAGAAGAAGGAAGGGAGTATCTTGGGGACTTGAGTAACCAATATGGGGTTGGAGGGAAAGTCAAGAAACAGAAGACTGGGACCCAAGGTATTATTTCCCAAATCGAAATAGCACCAATGGATTCGGTAGACTTTGAGGGGACTGCTGCATCCTCAGGCTCAGTAACTGATGGCTCTAATGATAACGTTAACACTATCCCTGCTATCAATGGGAGCTCCATGTCCACAGTTACGTCAGTGACCAACAACAACTCCAACACCACTAATACTAGCACTACCATAAAGAGAAAGCCACTTGGAGGCGATATTGCTCCACTTCAACAAAAGAATCCACCAAGAATGCCTCAAAAGAGGCAAGCTACAGAATCGTCGACTAATCTAGTTGAGAAATTGCATATAAACAATCCATTACCAAACTCCCACGCTTCATACAAAAAGTCTCGTTTAATTGATTATGAATGGCAGGATTTGGATGAAGAAGATCATGATGATCCATTGATGGCTTCAGAATACGTGAATGATATATTTCACTACTTTTACGAATTGGAAACTAGAATGTTACCCGATTCTCAATATTTGTACAAACAAAAGCATTTGAAACCTAAAATGAGATCAATTTTGGTGGATTGGTTGGTTGAAATGCATTTGCGTTTTAGGCTTCTCCCTGAGTCACTTTTTTTGGCAATTTCCTTAATGGACAGATTTATGTCTGTTGAGGTTGTTCAAATTGATAAACTACAATTACTAGCAACAGGATCTCTTTTTATTGCAGCTAAATATGAAGAAGTCTTTTCTCCTTCAGTGAAAAACTATGCATACTTTACAGATGGCTCCTACACCGAAGAGGAGATTTTGCAAGCAGAAAAGTATATTCTTACAATCCTTAACTTTGATCTTAACTATCCAAATCCTATGAACTTTTTGAGACGTATATCGAAAGCTGATGATTATGACGTCCAACTGAGAACTTTGGGTAAATACCTTTTGGAAATTACTGCTATTGACTATAAATTCATTGGGTTCAAGCCCTCTTTGTGCTGCGCACTGGCAATGTATCTCGCAAGATTAATTTTAGGAAAGAGACCCGTTTGGAACGGTAACTTGATCCATTACTCAGGTGGGTACAGAGTTAATGATATGAAAGTTTGCATCGAATTAATTTTCCAGTATTTGATATCTCCTGTTGAACACGACGAGTTCTTCAAGAAATACTCGACTAGAAAGTTTATGAAAGCTAGTGTTTTGTGCAGACTGTGGGGGAAGAAGTTCCATGCAGAGTGTAAAGACTTGTTTGATGATTCATTACTGACGCATAGAATATCTTTAGATCAAGATGAAGAATAAAAGGAATGATAATGAAAATGAAAATGGGGAAAGAGGCAGCATGATGATTTGCATTAACGAAATCCACTGGATTTTTTTTATAGTTTGATTAATTACGAATACATAAAATGAGAGCGATTGTAGGAATTTAGGATCTCGACATACTTGGATTCTTGCGCGATCTGGAAGCAGTTTGGCTGTAGGAAAAATGCAGAGAACGTAAATCATTTGGCATGGTCCCATTGCATGTTTTGCTATAAGCCGGGATGAGTATCCCCTCCTTGCCTCCAAACACTGATCTCCAGTGATCACCACTTTCACATTTTGTGTGGTTATTTTATTATCATAACCATAGAATACGATTGCTTCCAACGGCATTTTAGGAGCTCTGACTGGAGTAATTCCCATTTTTGGATTATGAAATCTTAATCACATATTTAAAAGTTTAGACTTCAGCTGAGGGGAGCCCAGACAAAAATAGTAAAGTGATCTATCTTTTGCATCTGACTTACCATGTTAAAGACCACTTCAATTTAAATTACAGCGTAGTCGCGCAGAGACCGAAAAGTAGGTCCCGTGTGTTTGCAACCAATGTCCGCATTAGGAAATCCTCCTTCCTCAAAAAGACGCCATAGGGCGTAGTAGGGATCACCACCCACAAATGGAAGTAATCTCGGGGAGACCACTTACTTTATGAGAAGTGATGATCGGTGCTTACTATATGCCTATCTGTAGGTTTAATGATGACTATCCGAAATAATCATGATACTTGATAACATGACTTCAGAGAGCGCTGAAGACCGCAGCACTACAAAAAAGCTAGAGATATATATTGCTATCAGTTTGTGGAACTGTTGAATGTGTGAGTTTCATGTACAACTGACATCGTACAGCACGGGCAGCATCTGATGCCTCCTACTGTTGATTCCGAGTCACAAAACACGAGATTGATAAACAGCTTCTACGTATCGCAAGCACACAATTGAGATGTCTGAAAACAGAGCAATGTTTAGGCTGGTCCCGATCCGTCATTTTTTCTTGGGATAGTATACCAATAGTTCGAAAAGGTAAATAGTGTGATCCACTTCCGATAAGTGCGGAAGCGAGTTCTGAAAGTTTTCTAAGCGAACTTGTGCAAGGGTTCGCCAGATTGTAGGAATGTGGATCAAATGCAGTTACTAAATTGCTCACTAAATCTGCTGAGCACTATTCAAGCAAGAATAATATGCTTCTTCATCGACAATCATGATTCTTACAGTTAAGATCGCCACAATCTGATCGTTTAGTGAAGCTATAACCTGCGGCACAGGTATGGGGGGATCGTAAAACTTCATGGGGAAGCAGTATACCACGAAGAAAGAAGATTATACAAATATCACTTCAAGAAGAGCAAGAACTTGGCTGGGAATTATGGGAATCAGCGTAGCTCATGTTCCCCAGATTCGTAGCGGTTATTTTTCTCGTGGGCTCAACCTCTTCTGTGCCAGTGCGATCATTAAGTGCGCGAACTTTCCAAAACGTGAAACTTTGAACGCGTCATGTTCAACGGCACCAACTTCCTCGTCATCACTAGCGAGACACTAAGTGATCCAAGTGAAGTGGAGACCCTTGTTACTACTTTAAGAGATAACCATGGTCATGTTTTTACAAAAACAAACTTTGACAATGAAGTTAATTTCTTGGAACAAGAAACCACAATCAACCATATTGTTACCACATCAGTCGAATTCATCGAATATTCAGCGGCACGCGAATGTATGATACCTATCACCACTCCACAGTGGGTATATGATTCGTTACTGCAACAGCGCCATCTTAGTCCGAAGACTTACAATCCGGATCCAAAATATTTCATGAAGGACACTTTCGTCTGCGCTGCTGATAATTTGCCAGTAGGAGATAAAGAGGCCATATATGGTGGGGTTAAAGCTTTCGGAGGCTCATATTTAGATGTGCTAACTAAATATACTACCCATCTAATTGCAGTGGATCTTACAAATGAGAAAAGCATCATTGCATCTAGCGCCATCTCCAGTGACGGTGATACCAAAGTAGATATTAAAATAGTCCTTCCTCATTGGATAGATCATTGTTTAGCCGTTGGCCGTAAGCTAGATGAAACTCCATATTTACTTCCAAATCCACCCATTTTAGAAGGGACTGCCGCTGGGTCTCAACTTGCTACATCCATCAATCTATTGAATAACATGGACGATCTTCCCAGTACGCCATTCAATGAAAACTTTTTCAGGTCTAAGAAGTTTTACATCCTGCCTGATTATAACTTATCCGAGCGTCTAGTTGACTCGATCAAGCAAATGATAGAGAGGATGGGCGGATCTGTTCATTCTGACTACAAGGATATTGATATATATGTTGGGAAATACAGAGGTGGGGAAGCATATAAATCGAGCTGTCGAACAAAACGTATAATAGTGGGGAACCTTCACTGGTTATATTCGATAATAGTAAGTGGAAAATGGGTCTTACCAGAGAACTCAAACATCCTTCACTATCCATCTCCACAACAGCCTTTAACTGCATTCAAAGATTTGAGTATCCTGGTTACTAATTATAGTGGCGATGCTAGAACGTATCTATCAAAATTAATCACCATATTGGGTGGCCGTTTTACTAAAACTCTTACCAAGGATAATCAGTATTTACTAGCAGCAAAGGCCGAGGGGAAAAAGTATGAAACTGCTACGAAAAAGTGGTTAGAAGATGGCATGCCTATCGTTAAAGTGGTAAACCATTTGTGGCTAGAAGAGTGTTACTCAAAATGGAGTCTTGTGGATTCCAACCTAGACAAGTATACCTTCCTTGGAAACGGCCAACAAGGTATGGAGATGCTACTAGGAAGAACAAAGCTCGACCAAAATGTGCTTTCTTCGTGGTACAACGACGCGAGCACAGTTAATAAGGATATCGACGATAGCATGAGTGAAGATGAATCTACCCAAACTAATAAGAATCCCGTAATACCGCAAATGGCTAAGCAAAAGGTAGAAGAAGCAGAAGCATCATTAACACTGAGGTATGGAAGCCGCTCTGCAGGCAAACGTGCCGCAGAAAAATTACACGATAATATGACCGATTTGAACCAATACAAAGAGTTGGTTAAAAGCACGAGAAAGATGAAAACTTATATGGAGGAGCTAGAGGCACAAGTTAGTCCAAAGAGGCATCTCGGGGATTTTAACAATGATGCCAGCCCACTAAAAAAAAGGCACTCGCCAGCACCAAAGTCCGAGAAGCAAATACAAGAGGCTGCAAAAAAGAAGACCAAAACACCAAAGTCTCAACAAATTGCAACAGATTTTGAATTTGTTGCAATCTTAACAGGCTGCGAAAATGAAATCGTGCTTTCCAAGTCAGAAATAGGTACATTGGCAACTTTCAAGATAAAGATTGTAACTGATTTTTCTTCAAAATTCACAATAGACACTATTTTTGCACCAAAGATTTTACGGACGGAGAAGTTCTTGCGCAGCCTAAGCCAGGTGCAACGAATAGTGCATCCGAACTACCTAGTAGAGATTGTTAAGAGAATGAAAGAACCTGGCTTTGACGCCGTTACCTTGAGAAAAGAATTTAACATTGATGATTATGCCTTGGATAAAGTTCGTACTGTGAAGGATATAAACGGCGAGTTGGGAATATTTGACAAGAAACATAGTGCGCTCGATAGTCTTCTTGCATCTGCTAGGCGCGGACATCTCTTTGGCGGACTTCACCTCAACCTCTCATCTTCTTTGAAGGGAGGTGCCGAAGTTATTTCTAGGATTTTGGGTGATCATGGAATGGATAACTTTCACATCATAAAATCATCAAAGAATTTCAAGAAGCAACTTCTAAAGTCCCCTGCACTTGATAGCAAAATCATTTTAATTTGCAATCCGCCAACGGACGGAGAGCTTATCAAGGCGTTCAAGCAGTGGGTAAAAGATGGTACAGAAGATGGCGTGGTGCTTACATGGGATTGGTGTGTGAAGTCCATTTTCAGTATGGAGTTAAACGATTTTCATGATTTCAAGTGTTGAAGCATGAGTGCGAAGCATACTATTTAGATACGAGGTTCAATCAGTTGACTCCCTCCTTACTGAAATTTTGCATTCCCCGTTTGCAGGAATTGCAATCCGAAGACTCAGTTCTATTTTCCTACAGCAGCACCACCTCTGCAATGCAAGTGATAGATGATTATTCCATAAGTGCTATTCTTAAACAATACATACTAGATATCTATCAAGCTAGGACCGTCAGCTTTTTGTTGTTGTGGTGGTTGCTGGGCGTTTCCAAAACCGTAACCAGTGTAAGCAGGGTTGATTGGGAATTGTTGTGTAGGCTGTTGTTGTAAAAATGGATTTCCAGTCGCATTGGAGCTCAATTTGACATCGCCAGTTTGTTGCTTGTAGCCGGTACCACTTGAGTTTATGAAAGTTTGGGTCTTGGTATGCTGCATTGGAATTCTACTAATACCAGTATTACCAAAAGTATCCAACCCAGTACCTTGAGCCAATAAATTGTTCAAATCACCATGTGTGCTATCATTAAATTTAGACCCTGAGGTGGTCTGAGGTTTAAGGGCGGCAGGTTGTTGCTGAACAGGCGGTGCTTGTTGAACCGGTTGCTGTGGTTGGAATGATTGCTGACTCAAATCGTTCAAAGAAGGGTGCAAAGGCTGCGAGGTAGCTGGCTTATCAGATTGCAAGGCAAAAGGGTTGTTCGATCCTGTCTTTAATGGCTGCAAAGCCTCCAGTTGGAATTGAGGTTGAAATTGTTGTTGCTGTTGCTGGGGCTGTCCATAATTGAAGCCAGTAAATGCTGGCTGTTGTTGCTGTTGCGGTTGGGCAAATTGCTGCTGTTGATACAACCCGGTATTCATGTCTTGAATAGGATTTCCAAACACATCAAATTGTTGTTGAAATTGTTGAGGTTGTTGTTGATATTGGTAATATTGGGTCTGTTGAGGAAATTGTTGCTGTTGGTAGTAGCCAGTAACATAAAACTGTTGTTGTTGCGGAGCATCATTCAAGTCCAATAAGTTCGTATTTTCAGCCAATTTGTTCTTTCTCATTTCGTCTTCTTCTAAAGACAACTTAAGAGCAGCCTGTAAGTCTGGATCGTTTTCTTCTTCATTTTGCCTACGCTTCTCCTCTTCTGCAGTCATACGAGACAAAGCCAAAGCACGTTCTAAATCCTCGTCATAAGGAGCATCCTGGTTTCTTTGTCTGTTACTGTTTCTTCTAGAAGAATTTCTTTCCAGTCTTCTATCGTTTCTTGAGCTACTATTAGCTCTTTCTTGTCTCAATCTTTCATCATCATTCAATAGAGACACCAATTCCTTTGCCTTAACTCTAATGATTGCACCTTGGTCATTATTGTTCTCATCGAAGTGTATGAATTCACGTAAAGTCTTAATAATGTAAAGATTATCCTTAGACCAAAGAACGCACTTGTCGGAACCATATCTAACCAAATAGTCCAACACGGTAAGTGACTTAGCAACATGACGCCAATTTTTCCCCTTGTCATTCAAACGACGGTCAAGCATGTCCATAATTTCCAAGAAGTCCGTCTGGGAGGTGTAAGTGTGACTAGCAATCTCTTCCATTTCGTAAGTTGTCGGACCCGATGGATCGTTCAGCGTTGCATTTCTTACTAGAACTTGAACAGACGAGTAGCCACTAGCTACATTTTTAATAGAACGGACAATTTTCGACATTGTTCTGATGAATTGGTAATGGTCGTGGTAGGGATATATGAAATGGAGGAGTTGTTATCGCTGACTTTTTTGGCCACATGGTGTGTGCAGGACCCAACGATGAACCAATGAGGCATTGGGCCGGCATGAGTGGTCACACTTTACGGAGGCTTGGAGTCGAGCTAAAGAAGCCCGAAAAGCTGAATACAAGAGTATGAATAACACATATTGAGTTCATATACCTCCGAGCTTAAGTTTGTAGGCTCTTCGAGCGATTGATCTAAGTTGTGATTCCATATTCGCAGCCAACCTTTGGATCGGTCGTGAGGTGCAGAAAGACGTTTGAATAGTAGTGGGATCAGCTATACGAACCGTTCCACGCAAAGACCTCTACTGATTGTGCAATGAGCTACATGCACTTTATTCTAGGGCTTTGCATTCCAAGGCTGTGAGCTTGACGAGCTGACATGGCGACAAAAGAATGAAGGCGAAGCAAATAAAAATGGCTTCGACCGGTAAAATCCGCATTTACTTAAATAGAGCTTCGGAAGGTTATCGCATCAATCTCCACACTTAGCACAATCTGGATTCAGACCAATAACTCAGATTTTTTTGGTGCACGACTCACATTGTAATGCGAGTTCCTCGTATTCTAGTGATTTAACAAATTTGTGAAGCATCAAATTATCAATGCATAGCTGTGCTGTTACACCAAATATCCCATTCAATGTTCTGGGCTAACAGAGCTTGGCTTCCACCCACATTTTGCTCCCGTTCGCAAGAAAGGGATATGTATCGGTTAGCTTGCGTGAAGGCCCATTCTCAAACTCTTGTCGCACCTGGGCCTACGTCATAATTACTCTCGTATCCAGGCCAGCAAATAAGTACAACTTCCCTTATCGAATTTGTTTCATTAAGAAACACTTTTCCATCTTGTCTAACTCCATTCTGAAGTTCCAACAGATACAACGTTTTCACACACGTGATCTCCCAAATACAAAAAAATATAAACATGTAAAAAAAATTTTACTAATCTCTTTTTGCCCCTTATATTCAACAAAAAGCAACCACCTTTCCATAGGGATTTCATCAATTCGACCCATCAATCATCCAAACATCGAGTACTTTGTTTATTTGATAATCACTTGAAACTTGATCCTATTGAAAAATCGCCGAATTCAAATCTTCGATAGCGAGCATTCCCTCACCTACACAGCTATTCCCGAAAAAAAATCATGGACGACGTTAGAAGATGCCGTCGTTGCAAAAGAAGAAGACTTGAAGATGAGCCTCCTGAAGTGATGCAATATAAGACTTGTGCCAAATGTAGAATCATTGAAAGGAACAAGAAGAATCTGCGTAGACCGTTGGCGGATGAAACCATGCTTTATGGTCTCAAACAATTCAGAGAGCAGGCCACTAATGACAACTTCATGGAAGAAGAAGGTTTGCTTGGTGATGAGTTTTTTCAAAGATTCCACAACAAACCATTTAATTACGAAGCAGAGATATCTGAGGTATTATCTAACCCAAACTATTCTTCTCCAATTCCAGATTCTCGGTACACTTTTAAACAAGATGTCAAGAAGAAGTATGCAAGAGTATCTGAGCCTGTTGATCCTCCAATCAATCATACTCCAGTTCATCTTCCAATACAAGCGGTTCAAACGTTTCAGCCATCTTCCCACCAAGTTCAATTGCAGCAGCAACAAGTACAACAACAAGCCCCTCCAGCTGACCAGAGGGGAGATCAGACTGGTATCTTGGAAGAGCTTGCAAAATTAGGAAACTCAGATGAAGAAGGGAAGAAATCTGGATTGATCGATCCCTATGCCCACAGCAACGTTTTTGCAGACTTCCAACTTTTCTTGCTGACAGTTTTACTGAAGGGAAATAATAGCGAAAACATACACAACTTGGTATACTTGAAGGAATTTCCAAACGATTTTACTCATCTCTTGGGCGATTTTGATCCTGCAGATTCATCTAAAAAGAGCAGCTACCACCAGTCACTCCCCAAGCAAGAGCGTGAAACGAAGCAAAACTTGTACAACAATTTGAAGGCCTTCTATGTTGACCCGCTTCTAGCATTAATGCCTGTTGAATATAATCAGGTCATCTCCAACGTCAATGATGCAAAGAATTCTATTCTGGTTCGTGGTTACTTCAACTACGTAACTCCTCAATACTTGCCTACAAAGAGCGATATAAAAGCGCTGAATGTCTACTTCAACTATGACCGAGTTTACAATTTACTTATCGTAAAGGTGAATCATCTTGCAAGCAAGGCTAACCACTCGCTTGTCTACAGTCCTCACGTGAAACACGAGGTCAACAGAATTTATCGTAATCAAAACGGAGCTGAACTCAACATGTACACTGCAGGTTTAGTGTACGATACACTTAAGAGCCAAGTTCTGAATTTGCTGAAAGAAGATCAAGAGTTCGTCAATAAGTTGCTGCGTGATGATTTCACTACCGACTTCCTTAACTTCGACCAAGTGTTCAAGGAGAAGGGAATGGAAGTAGATGACGACGAAGACGAAGACGACGACGAAGAAGATGAGGAAGAGGAAGAGGACGATGACGACGAAGAAGAGAATACGGATAACGCTAGCGCCGATGAAATGGAAGATGACTTAGAACATCCTGCTCAGATATCGAACGCAAGAAATGCTGTCTTACAAAATGAGTTCACTCCAAAAGAGAGCAGCACAGAGATTTTAGATCCAGTCTTAAAACCAGGCGAATAGTTATATATATAGTATGTGTAATAGAAAGTCATTTATTTTTGGACTGTTGAATTCCTAACTGCACTTGAAAAGTCGTGGAAGTAATCTAAAAGTAGTACCCACTATTGAGCAACCAGTCATTGTGACATTCAGCCTCTAGTGGGAGGTCGTAGTAGTGGAACACTCGATCTCTCAACATCGCAATGAAAGATGGACATTACGTAAGAGCAACTAAAGTTTCCGGAATAAGACCGACTCACAAAAAAGTTGCGGATGTATGGCATGCAACCTGACCAAAATTGCATTCATTCACTTTGACAGCCTTCCAGGTCGTTTGGACTGTATCTCCCTATATCAAAATATACACAGTTAATGCGATTCTGCGTATATTGGGTGTATGCACTGTTTCGCTAACATTTCTACTCTCACATACGCTAGAAGATCTTCGGATCGGATCATGCCTCGAGGATGCGTCATGACGTGTGCACAATGTCCTTGTCTACCATACATCCCCAAACCTTAGCATTAGGGCTAGAATCTTGAGCACTTGACCGCGAGATATCCTAGTCTAGTGTATACAAAATTGCACGAGCCGCGGACTTGGTTTGTTGTTCATGGCTGAACAAGGCACGTATTATCCTTCACTTACATTCTAATCTTCCCACCCTCATAAGCCTTGTCAATACTAATAATACACAATACCAAGATTAACTGTAAAGGATATCTTTCCAGCTACTTGACCACACATTTCTATTGGCCTTTGAAAAAGCCCGGACTCCACTCCTTATTTTGTCTTGGCTTCAGGCTGAGCAAAGTTCACCAGTTAGACGAGGAGAAAAGCTCTGCTGATTGATGAACCCTAGCTGCCACAAAATAATCGGAACTATAAGCTTGCGTCTTGGACTTCAAGAGATAAAGAAGAATACTGTAACATACATAGTAAGAATAACGACATTCGCTATTTTGCTTTCGATCCTTGTCTCTGTGTTATATATAATGTAGGTCAACCTTTTCTTTCTGTTGAAAGCCGCTCGCTAAAGGTGTTTTCCGTAGAATCTTCATCCCTTCAAAGCGCACGCGTTTAACTAAAAAAAGAACACTTTTTTTCAAACAAAAGACACTATCATGAAGACAAACAAACCGTTGATACTGGCTATTTCAGCGGTTATCTCGCTTTTCACAGTTATAAATGCAGTGCAATTTGATCCTAATAATCTTACAAGTATAAGGGAAGCCACGGCTTTGATTTCCACCGGTTTGATGGACTATTACGATGGGTCTAAACCCGGTGGTACCATCGGGATGTTCACCAACCCTTACTATTGGTGGGAAGCTGGTGGAGCTTTTGGAGGTCTTATCGACTATGGCTACTACTTTGATAATGACACTTATACAGATGTTATCCAACAATCATTAGAATATCAAACTGGTGAGTACAACAACTATATCCCCTTGAACCAATCCACGACAGAAGGTAATGATGATCAAGGTTTCTGGGGTATTGCCGTTATGGGTGCCACGGAGAAGAACTTCTCGAATCCAACTGATCCTGCCAAGGGTTGGTTAGCCTTAACTCAAGCTGTTTTTAATACCATGTCTGCAAGATGGGATGCAGCTGACTGCGGTGGTGGTCTTAGATGGCAGATTTTCCAATGGAACTCGGGTTATGATTACAAGAACTCTGTTTCCAACGGTTGTCTTTTCCATATTGGTGCTAGATTAGCGCGTTACACTGGTAATGACTCTTATGTTGACTGGGCAGAAAAGGTTTGGGACTGGATGGCTGGTGTTGGCTTCCTCACTGAAGGTGAATGGTGGTTTGTTTACGACGGTGCCAATATCGAATCCAACTGTACTAACATCACCAAGTTGCAGTGGACCTACAACCAAGGGTTGATGTTGGCTGGTTGCGCTTACTTGTACAACTATACCGAAGATATCAAGTGGTTGAACCGTACCCTTAACTTGCTTAATGGTGCTAAGGTCTTCTTCATTAACAACACAATCATGTACGAAGCTGCTTGTCAACCTTCGAACAACTGTAACAACGATCAACGTTCTTTTAAGGCTTACTTTGCTAGATTCTTGGGTTTGACCAGTTTGATGGTTCCACAAACGGAACCTGTGATCACTTCGTGGTTGACCACAAGTGCTGAAGCTGCTGCCCGTTCTTGTTCAGGTGGTTTTGATGGCCACACCTGTGGCTTGAACTGGGCCAATGGAACTTGGGATAGCTACTATGGTTTAGGTGAACAGATGAGTGCTTTGGAAGTCATGACAAACTTGCTTGTCCACACTAAGGACGCTCCATACACTGCACAGCACGGTGGTTCTTCTATTGGAAATCCTGCAAGTGGTTATGCTATTCCAGTTTACACCCAACCTTTGAAGTTAGGTCCTGGAGACAGCGCTGGAGCAGGTATTATCACTGCCATTATTGCGGTCTCTTTGATTGCGTCCGGAGTCTGGTTGTTGTTATAAGATGCATATCATAAATAGTTAAGAAAGGAATAAGGACTATTTGTAAGTACGGGTGTTGGGTACGTAAGTTTTTGCAAGGGCAGTTGTCTAACAGCTGCGTGGGGCCATACGTTCTTGTATCTAGTACACTAATTTGTACGGTAACACTTTTTTTGGTGATCGCCTATAGAGTTACTCTTTTCTTTGTTCTCATGACTAACTTCTAACAAAACATCAGCTAAAGCGATATCTGTCACGCAAGTAATGTCGATTGAATTCAGTTACTGAATCAAGTAAAAATTAAGTAATACACCCTCCTTCTATCTTTTGAAATGTTTTCCCTTAGGTCCATAATCTGCACTACACCATTCTTGTAGACGCTCGCTAATCTCGTGACCAACTTTAGCTTCATTCAGTTTCTCACAACTCTCAACAAGGGATAGGAAACGCCACGATGTCGGAAGATCAATTCACATCTGTCCAATGGGATAGGGATGAAGTTGAACAAGACCATCAAAATAACAATGCATTAGAAGAGTCAACTGAAGGTCAAAACGAAACGAGCTTGGCGACTGAAAACAATCTGTTTGACCCGCCTCCCGTGTACCTGCCAGTAGAGGAGAACCCTCCTATCTTGGAAGAACCTGAAGACCAAGACAACAAGAATGACACCTCAAGCAGAGGGGAATCTGATCAGACACACTCTCGAGTTGGTGAGGGGGAGGTACAGGATCAATCTCCCTCTGCCAAAACTGTTCCTTCTGAAGCCTTGCCTCCTCTTGTCGCAACAACCGCAGCAGCTCAAACGTCATCAGAACCAGCTACAGAGGAGACTACTGAGAATCAAAATGATACTACTGACACGGTGGTTCCTGATTATTCAGAGCGCTTTTTGCAATCGGAAGTCACTTCTCCAATGAGGGATGTTGATACTAATTCCAAACCATTTATCTCGTATTTGATCTCCACAACTACAGACCACCCTGCTATATTGAAACTTTCCTCTTACAAACAGAAACCAAATGACAAAGAAAGGACATTGATCAAAACAAGAAGAAGATATGGAGATTTCCGAATACTCCACGACTGCTTGAGCAATGATTTTCCAACCCATCTCATTCCTCCCTTGCCACTGAAGCTGAACTTGAAGTATCTTACTGGGGACACATTCAGCACAGAATTTGTAAACAAAAGACTTCATTCGTTGAATAGGTTTATCAAGTTTATTTTAGAGCACCATGCATTAAAACAACTGTCAATCTTCCATTTGTTCATTAGTGACTCCGGTGATTGGGCAACCTTTATTAAGAACTTAATGGTGAACTACAAGGAGGAAGATAGTGGGTTTGTTAATAAGGTTGTGAACGAAGATCTCATTACTGAAACAGTTATGAATTTACTCACTCCGGCCAAACACAAACGTGAAACTAATAAAGAAATCTTAGAAATTAACGACAAGTTGAAGAAATTATATGAGAATTTGATTAAACTTGATAAAATCTTTGCCAAGTTGAATAAGAAGAATAATGATTTGGCTCAAGACTATAGCCAATTCTCATCTCAGATTTTGAAGTTATCTATTGTTCAGCTGACTGAGCAGGATAGCGCAAACGGTGAGCCAAATACACCTGTTCAACTGCCTAAGAAACTGGGTGCAAGTTCCATAGCACCTGCAGCGGATGAAAATGAAACCATCAGTAACTTTAAAATATTTGCAGATTCGTTAAATTACTTCCTGAAGAGTTGGTCCGATTTACATGCTTACATTGACGAACTGTTTTTGGTGGCTTTAAAAGACTGTTCAAAATACATTGTGAGCTTAACTAATTTGATTGAACAGCATCACAATAGGAAGATCGACTTGCAAGTACTTCAAGATTACTTGCTCAAGGCGAAAAACGAATTGGTTTCTGTCGCTGGGGAGGTTGGCTCTGGAAGCTCATCTCATGTACCACCGCCTAATCCAGTCATGACATCTAACAATGGAGGAATTGTTAATACTACTACTCAGTTAATTAAAGATACTTTATCTACCTCTGCTACCACTCATATTGGGTCTAATATGAATGAATCGAAAGTTCAGAAATTACAAGCTAAGATCAAACTGTTGGAACATGAGATTAACTCGCAAACAGACTTGGTTAATGACTTAACTAATAAGATGATTAATGAAGAATATCCTAATTGGGATCGTTTCAATAGGGTTGAGTTAAAGAATGCAATGTTAGGTTTATGCGACGAGAAGATCAAGTTCTATGGAGGTTTAGTTGACAAATGGACTGATGTTGAACAGAAGTTGGCCAAACGTTTGGAAGAGATATCATTATAGGGATTGACCGTATTTAATTTAACTAAACATTTGGAATCTCTCTCTTTAAATATGCCGCATTTCTTTTTACTTTAGGGCAATAAATGAAATTTCATTAAAGACTAGTATTCTATCGATTTAAATTTATTGAACTTAATATTCTGTAGTATACTGGCTGACCATGCTATTTTATGATGGATCATATTCTATATGCAAGATATCTAGGAAGTAATAATTCTCAAATAGGACATACCCAAGCCCAATATTTGAACCAGGACAATATCCAATCCAAAGAAACTGACAAGTAAGTGATCCATTCTTGATCAGATCGGAAAGATTTGTTAAAAGCTTCACTTTATGCTATAAGTAAAACAATCTCTCTCAGGGTAACAGCTAATATCCCTTCCAAAATCTTTATGATCTAACACCCACCCCAACTTCTTGCACAACCAATTTGCAACGTCATCACTCAACCCTAACAATTTCAAATCAAAATCTAGATCGATATTGTCTCTGTTTATTAAAATCTTTGGAACTCCATCTGGAATCTTATCGATAATTGACGCGACGGGATTTACTTTCAATGAAGTTCCAACAAATAACACCATATCGCATTGATTACAGTCGGGTATAATTGACTTATGGAAGCTCCTTGGTAGATCTTCACCAAAAAATGTAATGTTAGGTTTGATTACTCCATACTGAATTGGAACATCTTGGTCGTCATCGAGTTGCTCGAAACAGTGAAGGCATCTGGGAATTTGTTGCTTCTTGATATGCTCAAATATCTTCCACCCTGAAAATGATGTTTTGCAAGTCAAGCAGGAAGCATTTCTGAAAGACCCGTGGCATTGGATCAAATTACTATCCAAAATGCCTGCTTTGACTTCCAAATCGTCAATATTTTGGGTATAATTCCTCAATAGCTTCTCCTTATCTTGTAATATCTTCAAAAACGAGTGTAATAGCGAGTAGCTAGACTCTGGTGGTAACACCAAGTGAGCTATTGAATAAAATATTTGAGGATTCTTCTTAAATGTTTCAAAATCAAATGCTTGTTGCGGATCACTTAAGTTTAAATGGCCTAATTGAGAGTATAAACCTTGAAATGAGCGGAAATCTGGGATCCCCAATGATGTCAGGATACCAGCTCCCGAAATGACCATAATTTTCTTAGCTGATCCAAGATCTTTTAAGAAATTATCTATGCTATATGTGCTCTTCGCCTTGGGAACTGGTTTCTGTTGATAAGGGTTAGGAGGGCCAGGAGAGACTGTACGAATCTTCCGGTCTGCCAACAACTTCTCTATAAGTTTGTTGGCTAGCTGATGGATTGAAAAATGCTCCCATTCCTCATTTGGATATCCTAATTGTTCATATATATTCTGGAGTTGGCTCTTCGTAATCTCATTGGGAACGTAAGCATCGAAGAATTGCAAAACACCGTGAGCTTCTATATACTTCCGGTATTCGGCATTTAACTTGGTTGGGGAGTCTGGGGATGTAGCACTAAAGCCGTCCTGCTTTGCAGCTCGTTTGGAAGGTACGCTCGAACTCTTCTGCTGGGCTGGGTGTACTGCCAGGGACGGCATACTTGGTGGGAGACGTGGACAAAAATTTTCTATTACTTACTTTTGCGCAAGTATGTTAAACAAGAGGCCCGACCCGATATCAATACTTTTGAGGAACTAAGTTTAACCAGAACTGTTGCAAAAAGACCCTGAACATAAACTCAAATTTACAGAATATACGCCGTTTGGTTTAGGAACAACCAATCCCCAGCTGTGTTTGTGGTCTGGGATGCATAAGCAGTAACCTTAGTCAGTGAATGATTCTTGTGCGAATTTGCGTGTAAGCTTTCACCTATGGAAAATATCCGGGCTGACCGAAATAGGACTACACAGAAAGGTAGACTACGATTAAGTCCAGCGCAACATCAAAAGCATTCAACGACATTGAAGATAGTTCGACAGGTTGAACCGTCGATATGGAAAATAAAACAGTTTTTTGGTTGCTCTGATGTGTGAAGATGTTTACTTCCCTATTATTACAACTAATGCAGGACTTTACATATCATCTTTTTTTGAACTACATCTAGCGAATTACTTATCTATTCATATCTCACTTCAAATTGTTGTCCTTCGTCTTGTCGCTCTCTTCATTTTCGTCCTCGTCGTCATCGTGGTCACCAACATCAAACAAAGTGTTGCCATTGTCAGCAACATCTTCAAATGGATTTTCCACGCTCTTCTTATCAAAGTTTTCATATACTGGAGGTGAGTCTTCGTCTTGGTTTCTTAATTCAAAGCTGTCTTCACGAACATTTCTACTGTCCTCATTATCACTGTGGCTCAATAATGATAAATCGTCCAATTCAAATTCATGTCCTTGATGATACCCCATATTCGTATTTCCAGTCTCTTCCCCTTCATCATCTGCAGTTGTAGAGACTTGTTGAGAAATTGCCAACATATAACTTGTTTCAGTTGGCCTCCATAACCAAGCAACACCAACAAAAACAAGAAAAAATATAATACTTGGCCAAATATCAAATACAAAATAAGCTGATTTCCAGTGGTTTTCTATCATATCGTAGTTGGACATGCTCAAGAAGATGAATGAAGATAATACCAATCCTAGACCGGTTAACAAAACAGATAAGAACATTATTCTGAACAACTTTTCATACAATTGTAATTTAATGATTTGACGTTGTTGATGTAAGTTCGTCGTTGTTCTTCTGATGGCACCCAAGATACAGACATAATATATGGTTAGGGTGATGGTAATTGGAATCATAGTAATCATGCCTAGGATGCCATTTTTTGAGTCCGCATCAATTGATGCAGAAGCTTGAGTGCTTCCATCACCGTTGTAATAATTTGGGATTAAATAAACCAAGCAAGCTCCAAAGTGGGCTACTGCTAAAATTTTGGACTTAAACATCACACTCTTTTTAAGCTTAAGGGAGACGACACCATATCCCAAAGAAATACTTAAAAGTAAGAAGAAAGAAAAGGCTATCTTTCCGGCATTGAGCAAAGACAAGAATACCATATACACAATAACAAAAGCATTGGAAGGGTTTGATGTACGGTTGACTAAGTCGAAGTAGGACCATACAACTATGGTATCAAACGTTAAGAATCCAAGAATTGCTAATAAGTATCTTTGTAAGGGTAAGATTTGGTTCTCCTTTCTTTTTTTGAAGAATTGAAATCCAAAAAGTGACAAAACAATTGCATAACAAATAGCAAGGATACCATAAGCTGGTAATTTAGGAATTTCACTAGCACTAAGGTAACCGAATGCATTCTGGAAGTTAATCTTTCCTTTGAAGGTCTTACCGGTTGTTGTA
This sequence comes from Kodamaea jinghongensis, assembly GCA_030556895.1. Lineage (NCBI taxonomy): Eukaryota > Fungi > Ascomycota > Pichiomycetes > Serinales > Debaryomycetaceae > Kodamaea > Kodamaea jinghongensis. The sequence continues at coordinate 29,516 of JAKTUX010000023.1, read as the reverse complement.
AAGGTGGCTACACAATAATAGCCAGTAGTATTCACACGGTAATCAATATGTGCAGCCCCCAAGTGAGTTAATTGACCAGACATAATGGTCGAGTTAGATACATTTGAATTGATAATAAACTTGTTTCTTTGGCTCTCTTCACAAGCACCAGCAGCAATGGCGGAGCTGGTACAAATGTATTGAACTTTACCGCCCACATTGCCTCCAATGTGGACTAAGTCCTTGTATTCAAAGATAACATAACTGATCACAACTTCCAGCTCTCTGTCGGTATCATAGCTCTTGGACTTCGGGTCATATTTTTCGGAGCCAAATTCTTGTAAGTCGATCGACACACGAGGAACAATTGACCCACCCCAATCATGTTTGGAATATATCCCAGCACACACTTGTGAGTTCACGTCATCGTCAAACTTCACAATGTTTGCGAATACTCCGGAGACTAAGAATATCCAGAGAGGTAGGAAATTCATTATTCTTATTACCGTAGGAAGTATGAATTGATTTTAAATTTTGGTGCGGTGTGATCTGGAGGCGACATGAGCCAGGGCTAAGTCTATGGAAATTACTTTTCGAACAGTATTCAGCACAAGCTGTTGTCGAAATGATGCTATATATTGCTATTCAGGCAGAGCATTAGTTAGGGACACTGGATAAAGTGCTATCTTTTAGCTGAGCACTGGGTTGCCACACTTGCACAGGAATTATCTTCTACAATCTGCAATATTGAGGTTGGAACCATTGATTTGAGCTCGAAGTATACCAGTTGAATTATGCTATCCAGGCTACTCACATGGAGAGTCGGAGTGAGATTCCGAAGCTAATCCGAAAAGTGTGAAGTGTTCTCCTTGAAGTAATATGCTTGGTCTGCAATAAGCCCCTAAGCCTTAGAATTAACAATTTTGCTGCAAGACCGCTATCAGTGCTCTCAAAGAACTACCTACAGCTTATTTCAAGGACATGAAAAGATATGTAAATTGAACTAATCGCACGATTTTATCTTCGACCAGGAACAGCCTTGCAATAACTTCCAGAGATTTGATATTTAACAAAACCATTACAAAGCTTATGAACTAGTGTAAAGTACGTGGGATTGATTCCATTTGTATACCCACACTTATCGAATACCTCCATACTAGTGTCTTACTATTATTAGTATCTTTCTTTATTATTCTATATGATGAAAGCTTTTCGTCACACACACAAAACTCTCTTACCCCACAGTAGTTGAGTAAACGCACGTCTCTAGGTTGCACTAGCCCAAACCGCTCCACCATTCTTATACACTTCTTTGGCCAATTTATCGACTTGGTTATCCCATTTCTTTAAGTGCTCGTACAAAGTGTTAACTTGGTCCAAGTTTAAGATTCTAGGTTGCAACCAGGTAACGACTAGAACCTCATTAATTTGGTTAATGTGGCCCTTGATCAAGTTCAAGGAGAAGCACTTGATGATCAACAACTCAACATCATTGATAGGAGTACCAGTGAATTCGGAAATTTCTTGAAATGATAATTGCTTATTAGTAGTGCTTTTCAAAGAGATCAACTCTAACAAAGACATAATGATAATCTTTTGCTTTAAGAAAACCTCGTGCTTCGTCAAGAATGGACTCTTGACAAAAGCTTCTTGTAACCACTTGTTAAACTTTTCTAAATTCCCAGAATTCAATGATTGAAGGAGGTTGTACAACCAATAGTATTGAGAGCCTTCACCCTTTATGATATTCAAAATCTCATGCAAGATTAATTCCCCAAAGTTATAAATCTTATCACCTAGTAAGGCAGAAATACACAAATCATAACATAACGAAAGCTTGGTGTCGTCGGAAAGCTTTTGGACATCAACGCTCGATAAGTATAACAATCCGTTTGAGTAGTACAAGTTGTAGTTCTCTGATAACTTGTATAAGGCGCTCTTGCACAAGTAGTAGGCTGCTGTGATCTTAGGATCGTCAAAAGCGGCACCATCGTTGGAAGCAAACTTGTCATTCAATTGATCCAAAATTTCTTCAGCTTCACTAACTTTATCCAACAACAAGTAGAATCTTGCTATTTGTAAGTTAACATAAATAACAGATTCATCATCCTTGACCAATTGCTGAAATTGCTCTTCGTCAGTTCTTGCTGTCATATTCTTTTTTAAATAATCAACAAATTCATCTTTTAAACCTAACAACTTTTGCAAAGTCTCTTGCTTGTCATTTCCGTGATATGATTCTAAGAGGAAGTCAACAATTTTGATTGCATTCAACTTCAGGCTGAATCTGACAATGAACAAGTCAAAAATTTTGAGTTTTAAGTCTGTCGTCACCTCTGGAATACCATAGTAGAATTCATCTAAAGACAACGTTAATTGATGCCATAATTTACGTTCATAGTAATCCTCCAATTGGTAAAGAATGTTGATTAGGTCATTAGATTCGGTCTCCAGTCTGATGACAGCGAGAACAGTTGATACGTCTTGGTCGACTTCCATAGCGTTGGATTTTAGTTTTCGCCACTGCGAAGTGTAATATAATACTGGCCGCGCCAGAAAAAGTGTGTTACTGAAACAGGGCGCTAGCGGTAACATCTACCAACAGAATTTTGTAGAATAGGAGTGCCAATGTCCTCAGTAAAAATGATTATTATTGCAATACATGTGGTTTATTCTTACATTTCTACTTTGAATTCCTCGGCAATATATTGCAAATAAAGCATTACACTATTTCTTTGTAACTAGCAGCTTTAAAAATTGTTATTTATCACCTAAGAAGTCTTTAAGCTCCTTCCAATTAGATAAATTTTCTTTAAATAAAGTCCTACCATTCCTAATATACCCAATCATCAACTCTAACCACTTTCTTTCCATCTTATTTAAAAAATCCAGATATGTTCTCCCTAACTCTTCCGTTAACTTTATCATATCGTTATTGGTTAATTCGATTAATTGACTTAATTTGTTCAATTCCTTTTCTATCTGATTAACTTTCATCTTAAGTTGATTTGGAAGTTGAGAGGTGTCTTCACCTTGAACTAAACTATTTGTATAAGCAACCTTATTATTCCCACCAAATAATCCATACCAGGACTTTTTCCCCCTTAATGTAGATCTTTGCTTTGAAATTTCCATTCTTTTAATGGCTCTATTAATGCTTGGACTGTTTAAGTCTTTCAAATGATCAAGAGTAGGAGTCTGAGATGTTGTGCTTTCAGTGCTTGAGCCCCCAACTGTAACATTCAACAATTCTTGCAATTTGTTAAATCTCAATTTGTACAATAACTTGAATTGGATAATCTTGTACTTGTAAAATTTGATTAAGCTCAAAGCTGCAATATAATATTGGATCATTTGGTATATTGGCTCCTGCCACTCAGGAATTAGACTTTCTCCAATAAAGCTTTCAAAGTTAAGAAAGTTACTATCTATGGTAGAACCAAATTTTTCCACGCTTAAGCTTAAACTGGAATCATTTTCTCCTCTGTAGTTACTCGATTCGTAAATTTGTAGGGAAAAGTTGTTCAAATTGCCTCCCAATTCTATCAAAGTGTTAACTGTGGCCTTGTAGTTTTTAACTGATTTCGAGTTTAATTTATCTAAGTCTTGAAGTATCTTAATTAAGTGATGTAACTTTATTTCAAAATGGATTAGTGATTTAGGGATTTCACTAAAATGATGGTAGTCAAAAGTTATTGTTGAAGAATCAAAATCTTCGTCGACTTCTTCTTCTTCTTCTTCATCGCTTAAAACGGGATCATCGACATGCGTGGAACCACCAAAATCCGAAACACTTACTTCTCTCGTCTTTTTCAGTTTCTTCTTCTCCGCGTAATCGTTTCCCTTTATGTCAAAGAGCTTAATTTGCTCTTTCAAGGAGTCTAATTCATCATTCAACTTTCTTAGGGACGTTAAGTTATCTGCAGTAGAACTTACTTCAAACCCATTAACCATAGGCAACAAAGAGTACAAGCCGTTTTGGTCGGTAGGATCAATAGGGTTAGCAAGAAGTAAAGAATTGGGTAATAAGCTCACTGGTGGCTCCATTACTGCCATATACCAACCCCCCTCGTAGCTGGGATCTAAAAATTTGTGCAACAAGATGCAGTTCTTTATTCTGGGATCTGAATTAAAGATTAAATCGTTGAGAAATGTCTTAAATGCTCTGCGTCTCATTTCTATAATGCTATTATCATTATTGTTGTTAAGTGAATTAGCCAACAAAGTAAATAATGAGTGCTTATCAGGAATTGGAGGAATGACGACTGTTGGGTATAATTTTAACAAGGTATCTCTTATCAGCTTGAACTCCGAATACCTTCTCTTAACAACAATAGAAATAAGGGGTTGATCCTTACCCTCTTCAAACAAGGCCAATTGAATTGCATATACTATGACGGAAGAGTTGATCAAGGTTTCAGACGATATAACATCCACTTTTAAATTAGGGTCGTTCATTAGCTGGTGGATTTGATTTGAGAGGCCAATCTGACTACTAACAAGGTCGGTGCCATGCTTTTGTGGTTCTGAATTCAAATACTCCCTATCGTAGTTTCTAATTCCAACTCCATTTCCTATCAAAGTGCCATTGGCAGTTCCTACGACAGTGCCAATATCTGTGTCGTCGTCTTCATTGATTGTGGCAACATCACCAATATTGCTCTTGGTGGCACCGTTACCTCCATGAAAACCATTCAAAGCTCTTCTACCATACGGATCACTTATTATCGATTGGTTACCATAAAATGAAGGGTTGTTATCCTGTTCGATATCTTCAAATAGGTTATCTGAAGAGTTCATGTTGTTTACTGACTAACAAGTTCAGGGACGACAGACTAAAAAAATGATATCTGGGAGTCAGCTCAAAGTGCAGATTTAGTGCACGTGATCTTAACCTGCATTAATTTTTTGAACGAGGTCAAACACGCCATTTTGCAGGTTAGCAACACGGAATTCGGTATTAAGATTTGCATTTTTGCTTAACATTTCATTGGGGAAAGCGGAGATAGTAATTTTATGTTGGTATTATTCTCGGAATTAACTCATATGCAGGATTGCCACCGAAGCTGATTAATAGTTTTGTTGTGAAAACTAACTTAAACAAAATTATATCTTCTTTTTGAATTAGGGATGACAGAAGCCAGTGCTCCTCGTAAACGTATCCGCTTAACTTTGGTATGCGAAGCGTGCAAGAGAAAGAAGATTAAGTGTGACAAGGAAGACCCATGCGGAGCTTGTGTTAAGGCAAAAATTGGTGATAAATGTGTCTATAATCCGTCCTACCCATACGTTGCAAGTGCTGGGAGACCAGTTCCTATTAGGGTTGACAAGAAGGAAAAGGTGGAAGAACAAAGTGCTCCTCCTCAAGTAACATCATTTTCTTCTCAAACGAACTCCTTCAAGCCTCAGCCTGTTCCCACGCAACAACCTCATCAGCCTTCACCTCAAGTGAACCAACCATCACCTCCCAAGTTTCAAGTAGCACCCACTCCTGCAATAAGCAAATTTCAATCAGTCCGCTCGCCTCCGGGGTTAAATCCACCTATACCATCTCCCTTGACCAAGTCTGATCTTCCAGGCATTGATTCCCTCGGACAATTTGGCCCTAATTATTCAACCAGATATGGGGTGGGCCATTTTGGTGAAGAGTCGGTTCCTCCAAACTACTATGGCTCTCAGTACCCCTACTCATCTAATGGCTATCTGATGTCTACACCGTCCTCGGTGAGAACAACTCAGAGCGAGTATTCCAACCCAAATTGCGCTTCATCAACGTCCGTGAGCTCTGGAAATTACAATTCCTACCATAGCTCAGCATCTACTCCAAATGGTTCCTCGAGATTAAGTTCAAAAATTATGTACGAGCCAAAGTGTAGCGGAAGAAATAACTTCCTTTTCACAAATGCTTCGTCAAAGTGGTCTTCCCTCATTGGTATCAACCCATACGCAAGCAGCAATGACGTAATTGATTTTTTCAATATCTCGGACACAGGTCCACTTTCTTGGTCATATTTACTTAAAGTGGATCCTGGTTTGGCATGCCTCTCTCTGTACATTCGGTCACAGGGTGAATTGCGGAAGAGGGCGGATGAGATTAACACTTTGGACTCTGATAAGTTGAATATTATGAAATTGGCAACTATTAAGCATATTGCAGGCTTCAATGACCCAAACGAGTCTTCATATAGAAATATCATCAAGCAATCTGTTCAAATGAACAATAAACAATGTGAGAATCTCTCATTGGTGGAGAGGATTACTTGTGTTCTTCCAGCTAAAGACAATCTTTGGCTTTTGGTTGAACGATTCTTCAGATATGCTTATCCATTCGTTCCAATGGTCGATGAGCAAGAATTCATGAATAAGATTACCTTACTTATTGGCCAAAAGACAGTCACAGATCACTCCAAGGTTGAACGTATAACAATTAGAAACAAGTTGGATCTAATTATGCTAGGTCAATTGATGGTCGTGTTAAGAATTGCCTATATTTCTTTGTTTAAGAATAACGATATGCGAAACGTGGAATGCTTGAACATCCAAAATCCAACGCCAAAGGAGAAAACCATACAATTCCTTATGAAGAATCCTATAGACATCAGCATCGTTGGTTTGACCTCCGAATGTCTCAGAGCTTGTGACGATGAGCAGGATATATCTATTATTCAATTAATGATAATGTTGAATGTCTACTTGAATTACGCACCGGAAGACTCTCGTCGTTTAGATGGGGAAGGATGTATGAAACTTGACGAAGATATTATTGATCGTGCATACAAGTTAGGACTTCATTTGGAACAGCACACTCCAAACACCGATGAAAATCCAAACTTCGTGCATTTAAAGCGCAAGATCTGGTTTTTTATCGTGCTAGTAGATTTGTTTCAAACTCACTCCTATGGTTCACCTCCATCAATTCCTGTTCAATATTTTGATCCAAAACCTCCGTTACCTACACCAGAGAGCAGTAATTTGATTGATTATGAACGTGATTATCAAATAACAGAGATGCTTTTCAAGCGCTTTGAATTGATTTTTGCATTGAGGGAAATGAATGTCGCTATCTTGGTTAGGGATAGACCAAGTAGAGTAGCTGATATTGTGGATAAACTCAATCACTTTGAAACATTGGTTTTCCGTGACGCCGGATGTCTTGAACAAGTAACTAATTTTGTTGATAGTGACATCAGGGAATCTGATGCTGCTTTGCATACTGTTGCAAGAAACTTTGGTATCAAGTATTACCTTTCCATGAATTCTATGTTGCTTTCTGTCTATTTCAGTTTCTTTGAACATTATATATCAATTGGAAACATCAATATTGCATTTTTTTACTTGAAGAAGTCTGTGATTCTAACTTCTGAAGTGGCTCCTCATTTCTATAAGCTACTCCATTTGTCTGACACTTATAGTGACTTCCTTTACAATCCTAGCTTGCAATCGATGATCCATAAAACGAATCAAATCGTTCAAGCATTAATTGTGAGATTTGGCTTCTTATTACATCATAATAAGCACAACAATAATATGAGGGAAGAAGAGCAAGAATATTTTGCTTTGTTGGGGACAATACGAGATATGATGTTCCAACATATTGAAAACTCCATTCAGTTGCTCTCGACTTTGTCGCACAGATACTACTATTCGTGGAGAATCAGTAAGGGAGACAAGTTCAATCTCCAGATTATCAAAAGTGAAGAATTTTACAGCACCATTGTTGCATCAAGAGATAACAAGTATAAAAAAGAATTGCTAACTCCTCAATTCAGTAAGAGCCAGTTGATGGAGCTTCATGGGTTGTTATCCTGTTTTGAGAAAGAAGCTGAAGCGAGAAGGGAAGCCGATGTCGCCCAATTTGAGGTAAGCAGTTGCCCTGAACATCAACTGTCAGTTTCAAGTACTAGTGGTGTAGATGTTGATCAACTTTGGTTAGACGTTATCAACAATGTTAATGGCTTTGATAAGAACAAAGACACCACTTTGTTTGACTTATTCAACGAGTTCCAGTTTGACGCAACGTTTTGAACTCTCTAGTTTATGAATTATGAAAATTATGAAAACATTACAAAGAGCATCATGTAGACACTAGTTGATAGTTTATATCTGTGAAGTTCAAGCTTACTTCGAGGTGCAACTACATTGCCCGAAATCACGCCAAGCTTAATTTGTCCTACTCTACATGTTGTAAATCCTATTGCGCATATATATAACCAATTCCTAAACCTACAACTTAAATTCAGCCCTTCTGATGAGCTTCTCATACTCTGCCAAATCCTTACCAGTAGTACAGCTTCCGCCGCAGACAACAATGACGACTATGTCATCTTTGTCAAGGTGGCCAAAGGCTTTGTACAAATATTCCAATTTGTTGTAAATGACGGATAAAGCAGCTCCACAGGCAGGTTCCACAATCTTGTCAAACCCATTATAGTATTCCACACAAGCTTTTAAAGCGTCTAAATCATCTATCATTTCTAATTTGGTGGATACTTCAGAGATATCATGGAAATTGACCAATGATTGGTCAGTTGTGTGAGAGCATGCCAAGGAAGTCGCCATAGAGCTAACTGACTTTAATGTAATCAACTTATCTGCTTTCAATGACTCGTATAACGTTGGAGCTTGATTTGTCTCCAATAATAAAACTGTGGAGTCCTTTATATTGTTTGAGCGGAGACCTTCATAGATACCATTGTATAGTCCGCCGCCACCAAACGAGCACACCATACCTTTCAAATTTGCAATTTCATGCTTAGGCAATTGATACTGAACTATCTCGTCAACTAAACTAGAGTGTCCCTGCCACACCAATGGGTGCATGAAAGGATGGCAGTAGATTGGAATGGTGGAATTAACATCCAAAGAATTGATCAAGTTCTTCAAATGTTGGTCTGCTTCATTGATATTGTTACCATAACAAATAACTTGGGCATTATAGTCAGCCAATTTTTGCTTTACAGCTGCCTTAGCAATGACTGGCAAAATGACAGTACATTTAACTTTGTAAAAGAAGGCCAGGTATGCAGCGGCCAACCCAGCATTACCGCCACTCGATGCAAAAACATGAATTTCTTTAGATGGAGAAGAAGTCTTTGCTTCCTCAATTGATTTTTTAATCAAATTACCAATGCCTCTAAGTTTGAAACTCCCAGAAGGTTGTTCCATCTCGTTTTTAAGGAATATACGACATGGAGGTTTTGCAGGAAGTCTATCTGTGACTTCGGTCAAGGTTGTTGTGATGTGAGGGTTTGGCAATGCAAATTTTTGCTGTTCTGTGTATTCTAAACTCATTTGAACAATCTTCTAGTTTGGAAAGAATGGGCGGGAAGACCTCCCGTCTTATACGATGCCCTAGCACCAAGCGAAGGCAGTTTTTGCAGCCTCAGGGTCAGAGCAAAAAGGGAGAACGTCAGAGTTAAAACGTTGTACATCCAAACATCAACGCATTCATGCGCTAGGAACTCTGAAAACTCCGGGTAGACACGGGAAGAGGGTCTCTTAGCCCTGGCTAACTTGACTCGGAATCCCACAGCAGCCGCCAAACCGTTCGGCATCGACTCACTCTTCGCTAGCGAGGGGTAAAAAAATCTGACTCGCACATACAGAGTCACGTACAGCAGTGGGATATAAAGTCCGTCAGGTATCCGTTTTGTGTGGAAACAACTGAATAGTAGGTGTGGCTAATGTTAATTAGGAGCACCCTGACCTGGTGTACGTAGATGGTATCCTCACATGTATATTTCCTGTGCATTGGTGATTGGTGCCGTCCGCACTGCACTGGAGCGAAGTCAAATGAGTTCCTTCCAGTGTGGATTTTTTTACTTATTTGAGCTTATCTGCCCAGGGGAATTGCTGTCGCGTGCTAGTTATCTGACTGGAAACTCCAAAGGATCAAAATCAGTAGAAAAAGTTAGGAATGCAGTGAGAACCACTTTTCAATTGGTGCTTCCATATCAGTATTACAAATAGGGTGAGTGTGAAAAGTGCAGATGTGAAGAGGCCATTTTGTCGATGCAAGCATTTGAGGTTCATGGATTAAGCGTGGGTCATTCAATTGAAATCAAAGTTTGCGATGTTTGACAACCGAAGATCCGGTAGTCATTTGTAAACTGCATACTTTATTCAACCAGCAACAGTTGTACAAAATACGTGGTGACTGTTTTATTAACATTTTTACCCGTTTCTTATGTTTAAGGCAACTTGTCCGAGTGGTTAAGGAGAAAGATTAGAAATCTTTTGGGCTTTGCCCGCGCAGGTTCGAATCCTGCAGTTGTCGTTATTTTTTTAATTGGATGAAGGTAGGAATGATGGAAGCACTAAGAATGGGCTATAGACATCCATTCTCTGTGGGGGGGGTGGTCTACGTATTTGATCGCCGCCGAACTGTACTTTATGCGAATCTGTGACTCTGAGTGTACATCGGTGATCTCCTCTATGCCTCTTCTCTTATTTTCCGCACACGAATTGATAATGGTTCAATTTCTTTTCTACCGTTTCCACGTGGACTGCACCAAAGCACAGACACCTCTTTGTTACCTGTTTAGCATAAGCAGACATAACCCACGTTCACTTAAAAGTAGCAGTACTCTACCTCTGGAAAACATTAAAGCATTGCTAGTCAACATGTCTTATTATAATTTTGTGGTGTAGCAGCTCTCAGTAAATGACTGCGAAACAGTGATCATTCAAATTCCCTAACAGAATGACCACAAACGGAACAACCACCGCTTCAAAACTCCATGGCTACAAGCAGTGCGGAAGATGAGTTCGGTATAGTTCAAAATATTCGGGGATATCGCCGATCCACGTTGATTTAAATAATTGCGCACATGGACCCTCTTGAATACATAACTCACACGCATCTGTCAAAAGTTTGATTTCGCACCACTTTCTTTCTATGTGATGGCGTCTCCGATTTTCCTATCCAACCCTTCGGAATCATTCTCTGTCTGGATCATTCTTCGAGGGATCCAGTTTGCAGTTCTTAGTGCTTATAGAATACTTCAAAATCCTACTTTGTTCAAATATCATTCGAAGTTGTTGTTGCAAATCATCATACTTTCAAGCTTACTTTATACAATCACAAACTTGCCATTGTACTTAATCAAAAGGTACCACCACGAGGATTCAATATTAATATTTTTTGTTCAATTAACGAATCCCAGCATATTCTTGCTCGGCTTGATGTCTTTTTTTAGCTCTACATTTGACAACATCTTTTTGTTCAATCTTAAGTACATTGATTCGAAGGCTCAGAGCAACTACTATGGAAACTTGAGAACAATTAAAAATGAAGAGATCTTAGACAGTTCGGTAGTTCTGTTGAAAGAAGTTAAGGGTCATATGAACACTTCGAAATCACTTGGCCTTTTTTTGAAAAGATACTTCAAAGCAGCCATGTTCAATATGTTGGTTTTCGCATCAATATTAGTGGAAAATAAGTTTACCTCGATATTCTTGACTATATCGTCTATTCAAATATTCTACCATAAATTGGGGTCGATACCATCCTTTCTTTTGATTGCTAGTTTAACTGTGTTGCCTTACGATCAAACTGCATTGGTATTAACAGGATTTAATGCTTGCATCAACTTTTCTCAAGATTTGTTATTACCATACTTCAATCGCATCAATCCAACCAGATTAGAGTTGAACCACTGGTTACATTCCAGAAGTGGTGTTTTGTTTGGGTTCTCTGTTGTGTGGTACGTTTTGATCTCACAATACAGCTCATTTGCAGTTGTTCTTTACATGATGAGTGCACTGACCATGTCGTACCTCTTGACCAAGATATCACACGAACCTCCACAAGACCGCAGTGTGTTGATCAACTGGTTCTCAAAGCAGTTGGTGTGGAGCCAAGAAGGGTTCTTAGACGCTGACTGGTTGGGTGATCCATTTTGGCCTATTCCAGGCTCTTTTATGTTAGAGTAAAAGTCCCATGTCTAGCTCCTGAAGTTATGGCATTCAATTATTTATTATCTCCAAAGTTACTTGAAAGGTAATGATAGACAACTTTGTATAAAAGAAAGGAAATGTGAATTCAGAGGGGGAACTGCCACTTTGAGTTTCCTGCTGCAACTTGCTCTTAACGCGTTTTTCCCTCGAGAAATTTCAATATATAGAAATAGGTAGGATCTTTGGGTAGAATATTAAAGAAATACATACATTTTTATTTGAAAATTCTAGAAACCGATTTGAATCGCTGTTTAGGTGTTTATATAGCAGTTTCTCTCACACTTCTAGAGTGGTGGAGTACACAACCATGGTATACGGTTTTTCCAGATTTCGCAAAAATATCACAAAAATTTTCAGGTCTATGTCATTGGTAACAGTTTAATTAGCACCTTTTCAAGAAAGCAATGCCTCTTCAAAAAAAAGTGAGACCTTCCTGACAACAATTAGAGGTAGCTGGAGGATTATCTGATCAACTGAATATTTTAGAATCCTCTAATGTTACAATCAGCTGGTGATAAACATTTCGGGCACTACACTGTGAGAAAAGTATGTGTACAAAGGAACTTTAAGGATGCATTCTATTATATATAAAATATCTACCAAGCAGTTTCTTCACCAAGATAGGTTAAAAACTTACCGTTATCCTCTTTCCTCAAATTGTCGAGAACTTGAATTTGCAGTGTGGCACTGAATTCTGGAGTGATAGGATCCTTAAAAGCTGGTTCTGCAGCGATCGCAGAGTTACCCATGTCAGTAGCTACCAAGCCAGGGTGAACAGCTACAACAGTAAAACCGTCTTTTTCAAGTTCAAAACTGATCTCCTTAACAGTATAGTTCAAGGCAGCCTTCGACTGGCCATAAGCGGAAGAACTAACTGGAATGTACCCACCAATTGAACCTAAAAGACTTGAAGTGAAAACAACTTCTCTTGTGGACTTCTTGTACAAGAAAGGCAACAAGGCTTGGTAAAGAAGAATGGGGCCTAAAGTGTTGATCCTATAGTGCTTCAACCAGTCTTCAGCAGTAGAGTCCTTAACAGTGAAAAAGGAATCTGCGAACCCCGCATTGGAAATCAAAACGTCGATACCATCATCAGCAACCTTCTTCAACTGAGCGTCTAAACTCTTGATACTCTCTTCAGAGCTGACGTCCAAGGTGACTATTTCAATGTTCTTGCGTTTATTCTTCAAGTCTACCAATTCGGTGGATGTTTCAACGTTTCGCGTAGTTGCGATCACTTTGATGTCTGATCTTTCTGATAAGACTTTCACGATATTGAAACCAATCCCACGATTGGCACCGCTAATAAAGTAAGTTTTAGTCATTGTAAGAAAAAATAAAAGTGTAGATTAGTCAATAGGATGTAATTGTCCTGAGCAATCAGATTTCAGAGCTTACTCATGGATATTTATACCAAGTGTTCCATAAGTATTAATAATCGCCATAACATTGATGCCCGATACCAAATCTGACTTACAAATTGATGTTATTACAAATGTGATTCCTAGAGCCAAATCTTCATTCTTCGTGTTTTTTCCTCCAATAAATTCATTCGATGAGTATGAAGTTATATTAGTGATTTGTAAAAGCTTATCGGAAATGTACCAAAATAGAATTACGTTTCCCCAGATTTCCGCGTCTGACAAATGCGACATGCAAAATTCACGGCTATCACGAGAGTGGCAATATACCAACTGTAGAGGTTTCTTATGGTGTGCACAACCAACGCTGACAAATTAGGGTGTGTTCCTAATCTTTTTGATGTGGAGTGGCCGTTTGTATAGAAAGTCCGATGACCAAAGTCGTTAAAAGAAACGACTACTGCTAAAGATTAGAAAACAATCGGATTTCTCTCGAATGCTCTGGGACTACGAAAAAACCAACAAATCAGGTACGCTTGATTAAAATAATTGTATCCCTAAATATTGGACTGAAAGGTGTAAGGAGAAGTGCTGATTTTGACTCGCAGAACTGTTGTCCTAAGATTTACCAAACGTCTTTGTAGTGGGCGAAATGGCCATAATTGAGGTCACTCGATTGGAGGATTCGCTTAGACTTCAGGTTAATAAGAGGAATGTGAACAATGAGCGATACATGACAGAATCACCATTGCAAGTACTTTGAGGTGAGACATGGAATTGACGTGCCAACTATGACTGCTGCCCATGCTAGGATGTCTAAGGAATCCGAGTATTTGGGCCCTTATTGGAGTCTATGACGCCAAAATAACACGAAGGTAGGGAGGTTGCAATAACTTACTTCAAAATATCTATTAGCCAGCTCCCCACCAAATCAACCATTTCGTAGGTGCACTTGTGTCCAGTATGTGGCTGGACAAATAGCTTGACATTTGGTCTAGAGTTGCCCAATTTATCCGAATAGTATTGAGAAAATCGGGGAGGAACCGTCTCATCAACCGCCCCGTTCAACATAAAGATCTTTAGATTCTCATCTACCTCAAATGATGCGGCATCCTCCTGCCTGAGGAGCTCAAACAAGCTTCTTGGAAACTGTATTTGTTGCTGCAAACTCATTTCCTTTGTCAATTCGCTATACTCTAGCTCATATACCCTTTTATCTCTGCATTTTGGTCCTAATAGCCTTTCGAATATTAGCCCGGCGATTTCAGGTGATCCTATGATGGGAAAAAACCCATAAATACTTGCTGCTGTAGGACTTGAGACCACTCTCCAGCCTACGTGACCTCCCAAAGAAGTTCCTCCGACAATATTAATTACCTTCTCAGTGACTGTGAATGGTAGGTAGGCTGGTAAGTATTTCATTACCATTTCAACGTCCTGAGCAGAGCCTGAAATCAAGGTTGCCAAGTCTTGGCCGTGAGTTGGATTTCCTTTAGCCCAAGTGAGGTTTCTGTCGGGATCGACAAGCCGTTCACCATGATTTCTCAAATCAAAGGTTACAGCAATCAAAGGGATCTCACCGCGATAGATGTTTAAAAGCTCCAGAGCCAATACCTCGCAGAACGAGTAGTCCCTTGTGCGGGGATGTGCCAAATGCAATATTGCAACCTTTGATACCCTTTGATTAACATGGTCAATACTATTCATTCCATAGACATACGCTTTTACACCACCTATCACGTAACATGTCTTGTCAGCCTTCGGGGTAGTTTCCCTCAAGTTGAAAGCCCTTAAAGGATCTATGTTCATAATATGGTGGGTATATACACTATAACTTAGGTAAAGAGATAAGCGCAGCTTATTCTGTAAAGTCTGACAGGCCCCCACGTCTCAACACAAAAAGCGCGCGGGAATGATAACAGAAATTTGTTCCTCCAGGTGCTTGAGGGCTATTGTACGCATGTAAAGCCTTATCTCCAAACGAGAGCTGCACAGCTGAAACTGAAATTACAAGCGTGATCACTGAAGCGGTAGATCCCTGAACAGTAACAGCAACAACCTAAATAGGAAAACAGAATAAGACATGTGTATGAACAATAGCTGCACCCTTAGACTGCTCTAGCGAGGGATTCTAGCGAGCCGCGATGCACAATAGAGACGCATGGGCGGAGCGAGAGCACAATTAGGTGCAAACGGCGAGGCTTACTCTCAATTTAGATAACTTCAACCCCCAAATTACCCTTTGAAAGATCAATACCTCGTCCAAGTGACAAACTACAGTGTTCTGGTTGAGGGTCAGGGCAAGGTCGTTGAAATCATAGGGTGGTATTAGCTCAGGCATATGTTTGAATATAGAAACTGGTTGAGCTGAGCAAGAGTTTGGCTACGGCAAAAAGAGTTTTTAGAACTCATTGGAGTGTTTGCTCCTCTGCATTGCAGGGAACGCCTTTGCATCTATAAGTATCAGAAGGCAGCACAATCTCAGACTTTTACCCTTCCGAGATTGATGGGCAGTAAATGGATAAAATATGCATTTCAGCTGTTGTATCGATTCATCTTTCAAATATTGAATGGAAGTATCCATTTCAACAATTGCGTAAATTCTAACCTTAATTCTTAACGAAAATAGTAAGTACCAGTTTGAGAGTATGAGATCTTTCCCTCTGCAAACGAAATTGAAAGTCTCTTGTTTCAAAATGGAGCCAGATGCTCTGGGAAGTCTTTTGAAATTCCACCCACAAAGTTCCTTGGGTAGTTTGATACCTTTGGGATACGTTTATTAAAAAAAAGGAGAAGTTACAAAGTCTTCCTCCCGGAAAAATTCCACCTAAGTGGAATTGCGATAATAGCAATCAAACAAGCATGTGATGCTTTGAAACGTAGGTAGGGTCAACTTGACAGACTTGAATTATTGCATTAATAATACCGTGTAACTAACCAAAAGAGCCGCCATGCGTGGAAGAAGAAGACTAGGATTCCCGCAGATGTTCCAGTTCAATTTGGGGTGTGCGCCTCGGAACGGAGGAGAGGAATTTGAGCGGAACTTGCAATACCACGGTATTGAGCTAAACAACAGAGACCACAAGCAGCATTCAAGTCCGTTGAGAAACCCTGCCTGGAGGCATCGGGCATATTACTGTGCCTTGACGAGGTTTTGCTCGTTCTGTGCTGAACTAACGGGCTCTTGTGGTAGGTCAGGCACGATAAATTCCTATTCTAGAAGTTTTTGAAGAATAAGAGTTCGTGCTTTAGCTTCTATACATAATTAAGAGGGCATCCAGTGAAACTAAGCGAATAAAGTGGCTTCCAAACAGACAATTTCAGTTAAATTCCAAAAAAAAATGGAACACCCCCACCACATTTGCCCCATAATGTCAAAAATAGGGTTTAGTCTCGGTGTTAAAGTAGAATCGCTTGAAGGCGTCAGCGATGTCATATTAATCTCAGTTGTGCTAAGTTGGTGTTGCCCATGAAGAGGAGCCATTTTGTGAGACGTGGTGACAATAGGCGAGTTAGTGCCTCATGAAATCTTAGTAAGCATGGAATTTAGATGCCGTGACATTAATGATGAGCACAGAAGGCGTGGGAAGTCTAAACTGCGGAATTTATGTTGCTTCGCTACCCACAAGGACCTTGCAACACAGCCTTGTCTAAGTCCTTGCCAAGTAAGTATTATTTATCTGCCATTGCACAGCTCCTTCGTAAGATAAGCCAGATCATGAATACGGCATTTATGTATTCAGCCCCATCACAAAAGATCGTTTTTATTAGAGGCTGGGTCTTCATCGATCTGATCAAGCCACTTTTGCGTTAGATGCACTCCTAATGATTTGTAAGAATTTAGATTCAATATAGATGGTGGTGAGCAAGCAGTATCTTCTAGAATCTCGCATGCCAAGGCGGAATAATTCGTAAAAAAAGGCGAATGCGCATGGAAGACCTTTTCTTCGGCATGGACATCGGAAAGTTGTCTCTTTTGCGTATTGCGTATATGTACTACATCTATTTTATTTTCTGAGGGTGAGCACAAGAAATTTGAATGAGATTTAGTCTTCGTTAAAGGGTCTACTTCAACGGTGTAGACGATCCAGGATATCAATACAATTTCAAATGAAGGCATTATAAGATTACCGAAAAACTTGAAGCTTCGGTGCATTTACGTTAAATCTCAAAAAATCTACATAGACCACATAAAATTCAGCCAAGCAACCTAATGATTACTTACTAATCACACCCCACAAGGAGCCAATACGAGATTATTGGATATGAATCTGCGACTCATGTTGAACTGAAGTAACGTCTTGCACCCAGCCAACGTGTTGGCGCAGACGGAACAACTGCAATGCCCTGTTCGCCCCCACCATTAAATCCTGACCAGATGCATAAGTTTACCGGTGCTGCTTTCCAACTACAATTTCATTTGAGAAATCTTGAGGTTGAAGTCTTTAATTGCTCTCCCTTTGCTTCTTCTTGACATTGGCCAATAAGAAGCAGCTCGGTAAATGTTTCTTCTTTGCGTGCGACTAAGGCCGAGGCTATTGGGGGAAATTAGTTTACTAACATGAAGTCCGTTAGGCCCCGAGTGGCATATAGCCGCTTTGTAACTAATTACCGAGATAATATATGAGATGCCTTCCTGTTTTCGTTAACGAGCTATACGAGATCGAGCAGTATCAAGAACCAAAAATGTAAGTAACACTTCGAGATATGACTCTTGCTTATTCAGGGGAAGGCTGAAGCATGGTGCACCGGCATTCACGGAGGGTGTTAATTGCACGATAATGGAGTGAGCAGTGGGGAGCTACCTAGTTTTCTTGTCCGTGGATGCTCCCTAGGGAAAGCTGATTATTTTTGTGACCGTGCGTTTGCTTGCAGTTGTGTCCAAGCATACTGAAAAATATCGGGCAAGGGAGGCGGATTTTTTTGAAAATAGGAAAGAGTGACTAGTAAGATCAGCAGGAGTATACCAGGCGATTTCTTCGTACAATTAATGGTACGGCTATGTCGCTATACTGAGTGAAAGGTAGAGATGAAGCAACTGTAAATATTTGAAGATGGTTATTATTAGCGATCCTGGCGAGGATGAGAGTAAATGTACCCTGACGTAATTATTCCCACAAGATATAATAATACTGTGTGGTGAACCATGGCTACTTTGGAGAAGGTATGTTGCGAGTCAATGGTCAGTAGAAATCAGCTTGATTTGATTTGAAAACAAAACTGAGGAGCGAATGATTAAACGTTACGAGTAAAAAGGAACAATCGTCCAAGTATGTTAAGGACAAGCAAAATGCAAATTGCGGAGACCGCATCCAATAAATATGATATTATCGTAGGCTTGTTCAACGCTCCTACTGCGCAAGTTCTCAAAATCCTCTGAACATTAAGTGAAAGTAAGTACGGCACAAAAAGGAACAAAGCTCATGATGAGGTCTACTTTATTGGATAAGAAAATCTTCCAACCAATACGCTTATTGTTCAGTTTCTATGACGTGCGAAATATTTTCCTGACGTACGTTGTATAGTCAATCATTCAATTCATACTTTCAATTTGCATTGAAATCTTAGAATCAATCCGGGTGTGCTTTGAAAGACGTTGAGGGTGCTGATTTTGCCTCTTGTTTGTGTTAACCTAAACCCCGAGATGGACAAGAATTTAGCCTTCATGCACACCTAGCTCATTGGCACCACCCTAACTGCTACTTTGTATCAGGTGATCTTTGTTTGCGCCGCTCATAGATAATATTGTAACTCCAATCCCGGCTCTTCTCGTGACCTTCTTCTTATCTGGAGATGCGGTGATGAGTATGCCGAATTTTGAGCAAAGTGTATAATTTTTTCTTTTAAAACCACACCATTATCTTTATAGATCACACGCTTATAGATCCGGCGGAATTTGGATGCAGACCCTGAATTATACTTGTACAGACTTCAAAGAGGACTCTACTTGGGTAGGCTAATTTCATTTTAATGTGAACAAGCGCCAGCTGTTCGGGGCGTTCCTTAGCTCCCAATCTGGAACTTGCATTGCATCAATGCAAAACTCCAAAGCATATTTCGGATATTAAGGTGCATGTTTGTTTTGCTCGCCTTCCTAATCTGCAATTTATTTTTTAAGCTCCTTGTGTTTTTCAGAAAAACGAATAGAACAGATTAAAAAAGGGGAAAGTTGTTAGCGACGCTAACGACATAGACTTGTATTGCCCTTCAAATGCTCTTTTGCGTAGAACGTAAAGATAATGTTTATTCTCATATTATGGCCACTTACTGAAATGGCTGCAAATTGTTCGGGAAATATGTACGCGTCCTCCCTCTTGTCAATGCGCCCTTAAACCCGCACCTAACAAATGTTGTCAACTCACAATAAGGTTTCGAACTAGCTTTTGAAATATATACTTTAAAATCAGTGACACATTGAAATCTTCCGAACGCAAATGAAGGAAAGTCAACATGAAAAATTAGCGGTTTGTGTTCGAAGCATGTTGAGGTTGATTTGATCTCACTTGCTATCTTCGATAATAGCTCGTCTTACCTTCTGTGCAACTTCTGATATAGCCTTCGATTCAAGTGGGTTAAGTTACGCCTGTCGGTCTTACTCAACTCCTTCAAAATATTATGGCAAGTTTGGTAGAATTATATGGTGTGGCATGTTTGCATTTGAGCAAGCAGGAATCTTTCTCGTAAACTGAGCAGTTGCGTTTAGGAATGATGCTTTCATGCAAGGATGCACTACACCCAAACATAATTTAACCCATTTGCTACATTGCTTCCTAATAAAGTAAGCAAGAAGTTGCACCTCCCCAGAAATCAGCATAGTGGAACATTAGCCTAAGGTAGCACATTCTGTCTTTTTAGCGAGCGCGTACAACTTTAAGCGGATCCACTTTTGCTTATGCTAACTGTTAAGCAAGCATGATACGATTCTGGGTAAAGAACTGATCTGTTCTGGAAATCCGCCTAGTGCCGAACTGCTCACCATTTTGATGCTGTATCAGTTCATCAAACAATTAAGTTTTACACCATCTCCGTCAACGGGGTGTGTGAATCGATTGATACAATTAATAGCTTAAAATTGACCTATTCTCAAACTTTAAATATGTAAGAAGTCCTTGTTGCTTACCTTTTCGTGGCCTCCCAACAGTATTTTTGCCTCGCCTCGAAACCGAACCGAACAAAGGGATTACCCAAAAATAAATTAATTTGCGTTTTTTGAGCGCCGATCTTGTAGACTTCACTAAGGAGAAGGAGATTGTAAGATTTTTTCCAGGGGCACACCTATTATATTAGATCTAGTCGTAAAATGAAGTGTAATGTTATGGAAGATTCCAGTGTATTAAACAGAAGCGTTTACTACTCTCAGGTATACTTTAAACAATTTCCATCTTATTTTCTTCCCCAAAAAATTTTATTTCTAAAAAATAATATTTTCCGATTATTTCCAAAAAATAATTAAGATCCTCATAACCAGCGGCATCATGTGTTGATTGGTTAGGTTTACCATAGATTGGCGACCAACCCCTTCAATACCACTAAAGCTGTATTCAGATGCATGACACCCTACACATGGGAATGCCTCAATAAGGAACTGCTTGGATTCATTCCCGTATGCGCCTTGTGGTGCTTGTTTGTGATAAATAAATTACTTTCCATAGAATGTTCGGAGGCATCATCTAAATAATATTACAAAAAAGAAACTATAGCTATCTTAAGCAGGATGCCTACTTTGTGGAGTAACGCCCTTTATATTTGAACATTTCCTTTCGAAGAAGATTTTAAACTAGGTCAAACTATTATGAAACTTTTACAGTGGCTATCTGTGTTGGCGCTACCCACCATTGCGCTAGGACAGTCACCCACTACTGCGCTAAGACAGGCACATTCTACTACTACGCTAAGACAGGCACCTTCTACTACTACGTCTGTACTGGATGCCAGCTTAGGAAATGAAGATATTATACACAGGAGGGCGGCATCACCAACAACTGATGTACCAGGAGGGTACCCTCTGGCTTGTTCTGCACCAGTCGTACAGACAGGTTTCAGTGTTGTCTTCTATTCATACCCTAACGGGAATTTAAATAGTATTGGGAACATCGAGTTTATGGAAACCGGGTACTCGACGGCAGCAGTTTCAGCGACGGCCACAGGAATTACAAATCCTGATGTATCGATACGAGCATCATTCAATGCAGGGGTTACTTCCACATTGTATGGTATCTCCAACTTCCTCATCACCAATTTTGCTGCCAGAATGACTGGTTACTTTTTTGCAGCAGAGACTGGTTTGTACAGTTTCTTTCTCACTGCGGACGATGCCGGTGTTCTCAGAATTGGTGACGGCCAAGCTTTTGGATGCTGTGGGACAACAAGTGTGTCATTGGGTAACTATGCCATTTGGTCACTGACTCAGGGTCAGCTTTCTGGTTCGAACACCTATCAGCTTACTGCCGGCTACTACTACCCTTTGAGTATTATTTGGGTAAATGTGCAAGGTTCTTTGGCACTTAACTTGACAATTGTTTCTCCCTCAGGTAAGGTTTTCAATACCTTCGATAATGTTGTGCAATTGGCAAACAACCCATCTCTGTGTAAAGGTTCAACAACTACTACCATACCTTGGCCCAGTTCTACGTCCTCTACTAAAACAAACCCACCTGCATCGACTTCAGCAAACGTTGCGTCTATATCTGTATTTACCCCCGATTCTACTACTACTATCACATCATTCTGGACAAGTACAGTGACAGGTACAACAACTATACGACCAACTACAACGGGTACTGCTACCGTGACGGTAGTTGTTGAGCAGCCATTCCCCCAAACCACAGTCACATCGTTATATTCAGGATCTGTTACATCTACCACCACCAATTTTCCATCTCTGAATGGAGGAACCGCGACTGTAGTGGTCTTTGAACCCGGTCAAACTACTACAACTGGAGCATGGACTGGTAGTGTCTTATCCACAACCACATTCCCAGCAACATCTGGTGGAACTACCACTATTGAAGTTTTGAGTCCAGATCCACATGTAACAACCACCTCATTCTGGACCAGCACTAACACCAACACCGTTACTGTTTTCCCAAGTGGTGGCACCGGAACCGTTTCCGTTATCGTTGAACAACCATATCCTGAGACAACGGTCACATCGTTATATACAGGACCTGTTACATCTACCACCACCAATTTTCCATCTCTGAATGGAGGAACCGCGACTGTAGTGGTCTTTGAACCCGGTCAAACTACTACAACTGGAGCATGGACTGGTAGTGTCTTATCCACAACCACATTCCCAGCAACATCTGGTGGAACTACCACTATTGAAGTTTTGAGTCCAGATCCACATGTAACAACCACCTCATTCTGGACCAGCACTAACACCAACACCGTTACTGTTTTCCCAAGTGGTGGCACCGGAACCGTTTCCGTTATCGTTGAACAACCTTATCCTGAAAGCACAGTGTACACATTGTACTCTGGATCCACGACTTCTACCACCACTGAATTCCCAAGTGAGAATAACGGAACTGCTACAGTTGTTGTTTTCGAACCTGGTCAGACGACGATCACTGGCCCATGGACTGGTAGCGAAATTTCGACGACGACATTGTCAGCTACTGAGAACGGAACCACCACGATTGAAGTGTTGAGTCCAGATACCAGAGTGATCACTACTTCATTCTGGACCAACACTGAAACAAGTACGACCACAGTATATCCTAGCGGTTCTACTGGTGGCGACGTTTCAGTCATCATTGAACAACCTTATCCTGAAAGCACAGTGTACACATTGTACTCTGGATCCACGACTTCTACCACCACTGAATTCCCAAGTGAGAATAACGGAACTGCTACAGTTGTTGTTTTCGAACCTGGTCAGACGACGATCACTGGCCCATGGACTGGTAGCGAAATTTCGACGACGACATTGTCAGCTACTGAGAACGGAACCACCACGATTGAAGTGTTGAGTCCAGATACCAGAGTGATCACTACTTCATTCTGGACCAACACTGAAACAAGTACGACCACAGTATATCCTAGCGGTTCTACTGGTGGCGACGTTTCAGTCATCATTGAACAACCTTATCCTGCGACTACAGTAACGAGTTATTATTTAACTGGTGTTAATGGTACAACTACAGAGTATCCTGAAGGTGGAAGTGGTACTGCTACAGTGGTTATTTATGAACCAGGGCGTACTACTGTTGATGGAACATGGACTGGCAGTGAAGTTCTGACGACTACATTATCTAATTCAGGTAATGGAACTACTACTGTTGAAATATTACATCCTCAGAGTAGGGTCACTACAACACAATTTTGGACTAATTCAATGACTAGTACCACAACAATCGTTGGTTCTGGTTCAATGTCCGGTGAAATTTCCGTTATAGTTGAAGAGCCTTATCCTACTGTTGAAATCACTTCGTTCTACGCTGGGTCTGTTGTTTCAACAACCACAGAATTCCCTAGTGATGGCAATGGAACTGCAACAGTGATAGTGCTAGAACCAAGCCAACCTCAAGTGACGATAACCGGGGGTTGGACAGGTACAGACACAATTACTACTACATTAAGTGGGCTGGGAGATGGTGCTACTACCGTCGAGGTGTTAACGCCAGAGCCTATTTTGCTGACCACATCTTATTGGACAAATTCTGAAACGTCTACTTTGACTCTTTATCCAACGGAATCAACTGGAGGAGTGATCTCTGTGGTAGTTGAAGAACCATATCCGCAGACAACAGTTACATCACTCTATTCGGGTTCCGTACCAGCAACAATTACTAACTTCCCATCATCAAACAATGGAACTGCTACAGTTGTGGTATATGAGCCTAGCACGAGCAGCCTTACCTCCGGCGTTTCTACTGGTGATATAGGTAGGTCTATTATTCTGTCTTCCTCCTACAAGTCCAGCACTCCTTATTATGCTAACACTTCTTCAACTTTGGCTTCCTACCAGAGTAGCCAAATAGCACTGACGAGTTTCAGTACTTTGATTGTCAGTTCTTCTAGCTACGGTCCAAGTTCAATCCAAAACACCATTTCACCTACATCTGCAAGCGCAACTTCAGTTTCAAGTTCAAGTTCAGTTGTACAAAGCTCATTTGCTTCGTCAATTCCGGGTTCTGATTCTTTCAGCCAAGTGTTTACTACGTTGACTGTAAGCACCACAAGTACAAAGGTTGAGACTGGCACTGACATTCAGACGACTTCGGCTTCAGACTCAACTTTGGGTCCTGATCCAAGTGCCAGCTCCGGTCCAGACCCATCAGACCCATCTAACTCAGGCTCAGGCTCAG
Organism: Kodamaea jinghongensis; assembly: GCA_030556895.1. Taxonomy (NCBI): domain Eukaryota; kingdom Fungi; phylum Ascomycota; class Pichiomycetes; order Serinales; family Debaryomycetaceae; genus Kodamaea; species Kodamaea jinghongensis. Next base: position 4,906 of record JAKTUX010000023.1, on the reverse strand, counting down.
GCTCTGGTTCCGGCTCTGGTTCCGGCTCTGACTCTAGCTCTGGTTCCGGCTCAGGCTCAGGCCCAGGCTCTGGTTCAGGTTCAGGTTCAGGTTCAGGTTCAGGTTCAGGTTCAGGTTCAGGTTCAGGTTCTGGTTCTGGTTCTGATTCATCTAACCAAGGAACTGATTCTGCGTCTGGTATTCTCTCAAGCTCCACCATACTTCAAACTTTAAGTTCTTCTGCAGCTCCTTCAGCTTCAGGCTCTGGATCTTCACCAATTATGATTCCACAACCTGAGAACAAAGCATTCGCAGCTAGACAAGTTGACCTAAAATTAATATTAATTGTTGTGGGTTTCGGTATTTTCATTTAAGGTACCTATGAAATTTACGACTAACATTTTTTGCAGAAAACTGCTTTCACTTCTTTTACTTCATTACGTTTTTTTCATGCAATTTCTGCATGTATTTTAGATTTCGAATTTATAGATTTTGTATTCACTCAATATAGCTGTGAATTTTTGGTAACAGATAAATTGTATCGGACTTTGTCAAGCACGTTGGTGTTGCCAACGGAACTAACGGAAGTTCATTTTGGAATACCAATATGAACCTGATGTTTGCCGAGGTATTTTCTACAGAGTCTAATGCGCAATTGGATGAAGCTTTTTGGACTTCCAAGGAGCCAATTCCGGTGCATTTTTTTAAAAAATTGAATGAAAGCATATTCCATCTTTCTTGAAGAGAAACACCAAGTAAATATAGTGACATAATTGCAAATATTGTATCTTAATACTGCTAGCAATGCGTATGAGATTCACAATACTAAAATCCATTCTTCTTGTTAATATCTATTGAAGCCAGCCCTGACAAATTGAATTCTAGAAAAGACTTGGAAGTCCTTTCCAGATTATTGGATTAATTGTATTGTTTTATACTTTACAAACAAATGAACACCATTGAGAAACAGTCATATTCCGTCAAAATCTCGCTTACTTATAGGAGGGCCAGAGGTGAACATTGCAAACGCCACTATTCAGACCCAAGAGCGGACTTTTCCTGGTTAAGGTAAAGCAGAAAGCACTTACCAAGTTCAAACATTTGCTGTATCAATCACTCCATCTCGGAACCAATAGGATATTAGCATAACCGTGACAACAAGCCCACAATATTTTTTTGCAATAGAATATAAAAATAATTTAGTTGAACTACATTGTAACAGCTAGTCCTTTGGTCATGAGAGGTGCGATTTGTCTTTACACTTTTGCCGTGCCGAATGGCAACTTCGGCTAAACAATACTTGATAATTTCATGTTATGTGCTACAAACTATATATTTAGTAACAGGGACAGTGGACCGATTTGAAGATGAATTGCTTGTATTTTTTTCATTGAAGGAGGGGCAAATTTGCATTGAAAGTAAGATAGGGACAATTCTCAAGACCATAATAATAAATCATTGAGAACTCAAAGACAGACTTCGAGAAATCTCACAGCAGGGAAGTTTGGATGGTTTTATTCTCAATGTGAATTCAAAATATTACTTGACGGTTGATCTTAAACTTGAAAACCACTATCTCGTTTGTTTCAAAGATGGTTGTGACTGGTTTTGTTATGCCCTTATATCTTGTACGTTACCCTCACAAAAAGTATTAAATCCTTTGAATAAGTAATAATTGTAAGCTGCAAGCTTTAATCTACGAGACTTTGAAAGTTTGCTCTCCTGGCTGAAGCCGTACCTCGCCTATGTATTGAGATATCTGTTCTTCACCATGCAACGAAAGCTATGGCTATATTTTCGATTCAGCTCCTGCTTAAGAACTGGGTACTCAAATGATGGTTTCAAGAAAGAGGTAGTGATTTGTGGTCAAATCAGTTCAAATTCTCTCGAGCTAGAATACTAAAGCGCATTTTCAATGGTTAGATTATAAGCCATGACTTTATTATTCTTCATCTATTCGTTAACAGTCGACGGACTGATAAGTCTCACCACGTTACACGGCAAAAAATTGGTGTTACAAATAACCCAAAGATCGGAGATAGTCAGTGCTAATCTATACAAAGAAATCTGAACATAGGCCTATGTTATTTCATTTGTAAAGTATCGACTGTGTATAGCCGATCCTAATCGATTACTTATGATCGCGCCTTCACTCAAAATTCTTAAAACTAGCTCTTTAAAATAATTACATATTTCCAGAAGCAAAAAATCCAACAAATTCACGAGTACTTACCTCAAACAACCTCGCAACTGATGCAAATAGCACGAAAGGCCTTAAGATGATTCATGTTGATGGAACGTTGACAGCATTGGTCTCCACCGCGCGTATCTTAGACAGCGCTTAACGCAAAAAATTTGCAGCCAAAAACTTAGGGCGTAACAATGATCGGCTATATCCTTTTATTTAATATAAGTACAAACACACCAAAACCAAATCTGAAACAATAACTCTCTTTCAAATGCTGTCACTATTGGAGCCACTGTTCTTAACTCAAATTGAGAGGATTCCCATTCACCAAGTACTTAGAGCGCATTTCTATGACTTTCCCAACGAGTTTGTTGATTATAAACTGCTCTTGCCCCAGTGGACCGACGAAGAAGTAGCCTACGCAAATTTGCCTAAGGAGTTGTTTGAAGAGATGTCATCCTATGCAAAGGTTGAAAATGTTTGAAATAAACCACTGTACCTAGTGTATTTTTACTACTTACACACCAGAAATGAGGCTGTGCTTAACATGGCATTTAGCCGCTTGGTGCTTTCACTTCCAGTTATTGAGTACGAAACTAACTTATTCTCAAATACAGAACACTATCATGCTCCAAATCGAAGCTACGAGTTATATGGACGGTTCAAATATGAAATTACCCAAGATATCAATAATGAATGGATAGCAACAGCAAGAGATGACTTACTCAAACATGCAAATAGCGATTTGCTATTAGAAATGCTGATTCAAGTAGCATTTCAAGATTACTTAGAGATTGCAAGTAGATCGTGTGAGAGCGAATACGTCAGAGTAGTTGTAAATTACTTGGTAGACCCAATTTGCAACCTTTTGAAGATTGCATGCTCTAAGCCCGTAAAAACACTCACTTGGTGGTCTGGCGCAAACAAGAGAAGTGACCTATATTTTATCTATGGGGAAAGAGTGAAATGCATCTTTGAAGTTAAAAAGCATCCATTATTCCCGCAATGGTTTCGGCTGTCACTTAACGGAAAAGGTATACAGCTGTTTCTGCATCGAGATTCCAAAAAGTTATTAGGCAAACTATCATTGAGATGCTGGAAATTGGAACAAACTATGCGTTAATTACCGACTCAAGTATCTTCATCTTTCTTGAAATCCTCAAAGCTTCTCCTGAAGGATGTCAATGTATTTGCGAAGGTACTGAAGAAGTTGTGTCTGGTATAACGTTGGATACTGTGCCGCTAAAGTACAGGATAATTAACGCAAAATCAACGATGCCAACGCTAAGAGAAGTAATGCTATGCTTTCTTGATAAGAGTTGTAAACCAGCTAAGTTTCGGCTTGGGCATCTTCAACGAAAACTGGTCAGAGGCACTAATCCCGGTAACATGCCATCAGGCAATACTGATACCCCAACTCAGAGTAGCCTAAGATCTTTCAGAAGCTTGGGACTGGGAAGTTTACAACGTCAGAGAAATACGTATAGTAAAGGCAAAATTCACAAAATTCTGATTGGGGAACCATCCAGGATTGCACTCTCGTACGATATTTGTCTGGGAGTATCAAACATCAATTTGAAAGATAATGTGCTAGCGATTGACATTTCTGCTACTTCCAATAACATTATTCAGAATTCAAGGGTTTCCTTATCGCAGCTCTTCAAAGTTAACTCTGACGCGGCGCAAAACATTATGCAATCCCCTATGTTTACATCAGTCACGTTTGAAAGACATCCTCACCAAGAATTTGTTATAAAAGTATTCGATGAAGACTTGTCTAGGAACAAAGAATATTTGAATACTGCTGAAGTTAGGGGATTCTGCGAAGAATCATGGCAGATGGAAACTAATTGTTATGAAACACTCAGTCAAGACTGCAACTTTAATTCGTTATACTGTGGGAGTTTTGATGGAATTGTGGAAGTTTATCTGTCTGGGTGTCAACTAGCACGAGGAAAACTTATTTTACTAAAGCACTTAGAAACAGAAAAACTTCCACTTGATATGAAAACTTACAGCAAAGCTGCTAAACAGTAAAAAGTTATCCAGAGACATAAAATTGCTCATAATGACGTTGCTAAAAGGAATATCCTTTATTCAAAGGATCGCAAAGTTTACATAATTGATTTTGGGTTATCTGAATGGAAGGAAGATAGAAAAAGGTTTGTGTACTCTTAAGAAAGTCTTTGGAATATCTAAGTAACAGTATGTACGTCCCTAATGTATACTACAGGTGTGTTTCTGAAACAAGTTGCAAACCAAGTTTACTATTGCGGTCTATTCTAATGTATGAAGTCTACGCAATGATTTACTTCTACTTTTGGTTGTAATCACCTATGCATGTATTGTTACATCGAAGCATTTTTAACACTTTTTTCTCCAAATCATGACAATATACCATTGAATGGTCACTACTATATCATTTTTTTTCAAACTTAAGTGAACTACATTACATATCACTATCTTGGCCATTTTAGTGATATAGAGATTAATATTATGTGATGGGAGATCATCCTTATACTATTGGAGCAAGAAGTAATGTGCACGCAGATTTTTGCAGCCGAACAAAAAAACTGTGCGAAAAAAAAAGAGAGAGACACACGCCTTAATTTACACCCACACTGCACTTACGAACATGACCGTACAGCAAGAATCAAGGAAGGTGTGTGGATATGGGGGTTTCAGTGTCCCTAACTATTGCGGTATGGGTTTTCAGTGTCCCTAACTATTGCGGTATGG